>VZDJ01007753.1:30571921-30686733 GCA_008694505.1 Cyanoderma ruficeps
ATACAACCTCCAAGTGTCATGTTGATTTTTTCATGTCAAACCTTTCAAAAACCCAACACACAATACTGTTTGGTTTTCTTATATTTTTTTGTGAAGACAAAAAGTTGCAAGTTGAGGCTCTGGACACAGAATGCAAATTAGTATGATGTCAACAACAGTTAGGAAGGACTTTGTTGTTTACCACATCCTTTGGCCAGAAGGCAGAGGCCAGAAGGCAGAGGCAGACTTTTATTGGCCCCTCCTGTGGCTTCTGAAACATGTAACAGAAAAGCAGTTTACCTTCCCCAAAGGGGGATGGACATCAAAGAAGAAGGTCCGATTAATGTAGTAACTTCCCATCTTCCCAAAATGAGTTTCATCCCAACTGGAAAAAACACACCAACAAAACACAAACCACAATAACCAATCTGCTACAATGCTCAAGAGAGAAGGGAAAAAAAAAATCCAGGAAGGTATTTTTACTTATGCTTTTTATAGTATGGAGGGTTACTGCCATACATTCCGTTATGAGACAATGCGTTATACTCAGTGGGAAATCATGGACAGCACCGTAGGAAAGGTCTTTTTTTAAAAAAGCATTTGATATTATCTCTCCAAAACCTCTGGTTTGCCCTTTTGATTCCAAATTGACCTCAGCGAGGTTAAGAAGTCGGCCTGCTGGACACAGGTCCCCAAAACCACCTCCCTAGGACCCGGTGTCCCCCCTGCAGCGCGGCCCGTAGCGGCGGGGAGGGCGCAGGGGCCAGGCCGGGCTGGCCTGAGAGCGCAGCACTTCCTTGTGGCCCTCACTGCCGTGTCCCGTCCCTCCACCTGCTCGGGATAAACAGGGATCCCTCGCACGCCAGGCAAGGCCGGGGCGGGGAGAGGGCGCGGGCCGGGAGCCCGGGCGCGGTCCCGGCCGCTGCAGCCGGGAGGAGGCGGACACGCACCCACCCGTACCCCGGGCAGCGCCCGGCCGGAGGGGCGCACGCCCCGCCCCGGCCCGTACCATACGTGCGGCGGCTCCCGCAGGCGGTGGAAGCGGGAGGCGAAGCTGAGGAGGGTGACGAGGGCCAGCGCGGCCGGGCGGGTGGCGGCGGGCGGGGCGGGACGCGCCGGCCCCCCCGGCCCCCGGCGGGGCTCCCGCTGGCGCGGCGGCATCCGCGGGCACCCGCCGCGCGCTGCACCGCGCCGGGCGCGGCGCATCCTGGGCACGGATTGCGGGCGCGGCGCGGGGCACGCCGGGGAATGCAGTCCCGGGGATGCGGTGCCCGGCAGCCGCAGAGCCCTGAGCCGAGGCCGGGACGGCAATGAGCGCTGCCGCCGCCAAGGTACGCGGCGCTGTCTCCGCGCTCTCCCCGCGGGGCGGGAGGGGGACGAGGGGCGATGGCGGCGCCAGAGCCGGAGGGAGCGGGGCTCGGGGCGGCGGATCTCCGCCTTCGGCCTGCTCGAGCCTGGCTCGCTTCGGCCGTGTCGCTGGCTGTGGCTTCTGGTGCCCGGCAGCCCGGGAAGGCCGGGATGGCGGTTCCCGAGAGGACCGCGTCCCCGCTGCCCCGGCCTGCGCGCCCGTGTCTCTGCCGCAGTGGAAAGGAAGGAATTCAACCCCACGCTAAATAAAATGCTTTAGTGTGCTTTTATCGGTGATGCTTGCTTACCATACTTTATTCGGGTGCACTGTTCACACCAAATCCTGCTGAAGACATACTGAGAATTTAGGAGCGAATCTGTTCTTTCTGCTTTACATTTCAACCTAGCAGAGTACAAACAGTGCCTTTCGGGCACCGTGATATCCCCTAAACCAGCCCCCAAGGAGCAGTGCATGTGTGCAGGTTGCTGGGCTTGATAGGTCTCAGGAAAGGTGAGAGATCGAGCCTTTCCAAGTGCATCCCCTGTATCACCTGGAAAGAGGTGGTATCCAGAGTAGATCATACTGGTCTACAGAAGAAGACAGGAAACCTAAGAGGTCAACACAAGGTGTGGGGTGTTTCTTCTGTCTTTTACAACAGGGAAGTACGTTTCCCAAATTTTTACTCTGGACTGGTATTTAAGCCTCAATGATTGCCAGAAAAGAAAACAGAACCAAACTACCACAACTCTCAGTAGACATCAGCAAATCCTGTCCTCCTGCTATCATCCCAGCTCCAGCCAGTCTAAACTGCAGGTTTTGGGGATTTTATCCCACTGAGTTGTAAATGCAGGCAATTCTTTCCTGAGACTTTGCTGGAATATGCTCAGCATTTCCTTTGAGGAAGACACAGTGTCACCCTGGGATCTGTCCACTGAGGGCAAAACATATCTGCTGTCTCTAGTCTTTATTTAGCTGATTATTTTTGCCTGTGATCTGCCCTGCTGCTAGGAGCAGAACAGCATAAACTCGAGAGATCACTCTGTGCCCCAGCCTCTGGAGACAGTTCCCAGCTGAAGAATGGATTGGTTTCCATGTTCTTTTTGGTGAAATCCCCCAGGGCTTTGAAATTATAGAGCAAGGCAATTAGCTTAGAACGCTTTATTCCAAATTATAGCATAGGCTGTAAAACAAAAAAAGAGGATCAGGAGAAATGTCTCTGCTGGCTGAGACACCAGAGTCCAAAATAGATGTGGTAAAGGACATGAATTTCTGAGCCAAAAAATCATTACCAAGGTCCTCAGGAAAAACAGGTAAAATTAGTATCTCATGAATGCACTGTGTTTCTCTTTTGAAGCCACAGTTTTGGTTTCCTTCCCTGAAACTCAGCAGGCTAGACATTTGAAAAACAAACGTAGCTGATATTTCTAATGCCCTGATAACAGAAGAAGAGAATTTAAGAAAATACTGTGCCCACTAAAGTGTTACCAGTACCACCATCACTTTCCTCCTCACTTATAAATCTGAGTAATTTAGTCAAAGATACCTCATTTGAAGTTATTTGAGCCAATCTAAACTGTAAGAGAAGCATGGAGTTCACAAAGAGGACTGGAGGACAGAGATCATCAGTGTGTCTGGTTTTCTGTTGACAGACTATACTTAAGCATATCCGTGCTTTCTTTTGTCTTGCTGCCAGTCTCTGGAAGACTTTTCATGCATTTGAGAAGGGTAGAGACACAAAGAGATCCATGGCATTCCATGGGATCTGTGTAAGCAAGGAGACAACAAAGGTTTATTTAGAGACATACATGGGTTCCATTTTCTTGTGTGGAAAGACAAGACTGTCACACACAAAAATGCAATCTTTTCTTTTACACAAAGTTGGTCTGAGAGCAGAGTAGCAGCTTCTCCCATATCTGCAACGTAGAAAATCCCCTGTACTGGCCAGTACTGGTGGGAGGGGGGCTACAGGAACACCCTAAGGAATCTCCCTGCAAAGGCAGCCCATTGCCAGAGCTACCAGTCATTCTCTAGTGAAAAGAAATTCTGCAGGCAGCTTTGGTTTTCTTTTTCTTTGTTCTCCAGAGTTACATTTCTGCATTGGCAACTGGTGACAGCTTGAGAGGCTCTCTAGATACCTTATTTGTTTCTAGATGAAAAGCTACAGAAGTAAGGATGGTTCCCACATGCGCTTCCAAGCTTAAACCTGGTTAATGGTTTTGATAGCAGGGCTGGGAGAGGGTGGCCGCAGTGACTCAGGATTGAATTTGATTGGCTGGTTTTTGTGTCCTGGGCACAGACTGAGGGGCATAGTCCTTTCCTCATTGGCTTTAGGAAAGAAGCCTTCCCCCATTCCAGCTGAGTTAAAAGGGAAAACACAGAGGTTGTTTTTATTTCGTGGAGACGACTACACACACCATGGCATCTGAAAAGGTGAGAGTTTGGACAGGATGGACGCGTCTGGGAAGGCTGCCTTAGTGTTATAGTTCAGGTAGAAATGAATTGTCTGTCTTCTGGCTTTCATCTCAAACAGCAGAAGCCCTTCTTGTTTGGAAAGAGATCTGGCTTTTCCCTGCATGCCTGGAAAAGCTATTTCATGCCATGCAAATACCCAGTGCAGGTCCTTGGCACAATCAGTACAGAAATTTTCAGAAATCTAAGATGGGACAGAAGTTAGCAATATTGGGTAGGGACAAAGAGGGAAGCTTTATAGGGAATAATTTCAAGGTCATTTGTGCATTGCTGGAAACATCAGGTGCAACTGGTTAATGAGAAGGCTATTATGAGAGGCAGTGATGCTACCTGTATGCCCAAATCAGGAACAGTTACTTTCAGAAAGGAGCCCTCTCCTCCAAGCATTGCTCTCCCCTGTCTCAGAGTTTGTGAAATGCCTTCTGCCCATGCCTTCTTCTCCTTACATACAATACCCTGGTCCTCCCAGCATATAACCCTTTTATCTTTCTCCCTCAGCCGATACTTTACAGCTATTTTCGAAGTTCCTGTTCTTGGAGAGTGCGAATTGGTAAGATTTAGAGTTGATCTCTCTTTTTTTTTGTCCCAATATTGCAATATCCTCCCCTTCACTAACCCAATTAATCAATCACTTATTAACAGGAAAGTCAGCAAACATGAGCCTGGAAGGTGAGGCATCTCCCATGGGGAGGGAGGGGAAGACTGCAGCTTACTGGGAGCAGGTGTAATAAAGGGGATAAGAGGGCTTCATGATACTGCCTCAGACTCTGGCCTGCCCAGGTCTTGAGAGCCAAGCAGGGCTGGGAATGGTCCCTACTCGTACTGAGACACAAAGGTTTTACAGGTGAGCACATGGTCCCCTGCCCTCTACGAGCCAAATCAGGAAGGGCTGTGCTGCAAAGAGTTACAAAGCTTATTTTGAAAAATGCAGTGGTTTTGCCAGGACTGATCTTTAGTACTTTGGTCCTTCATTTGCCAGAGTATTTCTTCTCAGTGGACTCAGCCCACCCTCCTTGAGGGATAGGGTCTTTTTTCAAATGTAGATGCTAACATTTCCCTGAGCCCATTACCAGTGAAACTTGTCCCAGGGTAGCTGTCTGAACTGTACACTCTGCTCTCCCTAGCACTGGCTCTGAAAGGAATTTCCTATGACCAGGTCCCAGTGAACCTTATTAAGGATGGAGGACAGCAGGTAAGGATAAAAATACCACTGCTCTCTCCAGGAGTATTGAACTTGGGATCATTAGGAGACTTGGGATTAGCACTAGAAAGTTCACAGGCAAAGTTACTGAATTCCTCACCACTTCTTTGTAATTAATAGTTGCTTTGAGTCAGTATTCCCTGGGATGTGAGACAGGAGGAGAATATGACTGCAGGAGACTAGAGGCTTTTTCCTCTCTGAAACATTTGTGACTGAATCCATAAGGCTGAAGATCTTTTGCTTACCGTGATACAACTGAATACATTGGGAGCACAGACTTCAAAGAAGCTGCCCCGCACTTTAAACAGACTCAACTTCATTCAATTAGCACCAGAAATGCATGGAGCTGGGGATAGGGGGTGTTCAAAAGATGCTGAATGATATTGCAGGGAGTGCAAAGGGCCTGCAAAAGGAAGCAAAAGAGATCTTTACTGAGCGCCTACTTGGAGGTCCATAGGAGGGAGTTGTGTGCCTTGTAGTACCACTGGCTCAATGAGCTGGCTTGGGCTAAGGCAGAGTTGGACAACTGGGACAGTAAGTGGCACTGATGCTGTACCACCCATTCTGGGCATTACAGTGGTGCTTTATCAGGAGATAAGGCAGTCTGGTCCTGAATGCAGTGATGCCTGAGCCCCAGTGAGAGCTTGCTGTGGGCTAATAATACAGCATAATTTACTGCAAATATTAAGTTAGAGAGAAAAAAGAGGTAGAAAAAAATTTGATAACTGGGTTCTGGGGGAAGAAAACAAGGAAGAAGTATTTCTTATTGCTGTAGAGTAATTGCAGGTTTGTTTCCACAGTTTTCTGCTGAATTCAAGGCATTGAATCCAATGCAGCAAGTGCCAGCCTTGCAAATTGATGGCATTACCCTTTCTCAGTCGGTGAGTTATCAGCCACATCCCTGTTAACCTTTCACTCCAGCCTACTCCCCAGTCTTTGTCCCCTCTTTTCCCCAGAGCTCTCATCTATACATTGGAAAAGCGATGGCATTTATGATCCCACTTGGGATGCAGAAATAGCACATAGTCCCTGATGGGAAACTACTCAAGGATTTAAGTTCAATTCTGCTTTGGTTCATAACTCCACCCTTCACTAAGCAGTTTGTAGTCTGACTTCAATGACTGTTTCATGGTTTGCCTGAAATTACACCTGGGCCAAATCACAACAAGATCACAGGCAGATGTCAGAGGGGTTATGTTATTCTGTTCCTTGGATTGGTAACAAACTGCCTTCAAAAGCTGTTGTACTCTCTTGGATCAGCTCCCCTTTCCCAGGTGTCCAGGATGTGAAGTTTTTCTTGGCTCTCCAATAACCTCCCATTATCTCTTTGTTCATTACAGCTAGCTATAATTAATTACCTAGAAGAGACACATCCTAACCCGAGGCTCCTGCCCCAAGATGCAAAGAAGAGAGCCCAAGTCAGAATGATTGCTGACCACATTGCCTCTGGCATTCAACCACTCCAGGTACTGCCTTGTCAGATCCATGCAAATGAGAAAATCAGAAAGAACTTCTGTCTCTGAAATTCTGTCTCCTTAAATTGTTGCCAGCCAACCAGGTGGCAGAACTTCAGATTGGTGTGCTAGCAGATAGAATCTGCTTAACTCTGCCTGATCTGCCAATAGCAACTATACAGTATTTCCAACACAGCAAATCCTATAGCATCCCAGGATTCTTTCCAGAAAAAGCCGAATCCATATGGTCTTACTGCTGAGTCTAGGACATTTTAGGAAGAAGAGAATTGAGCAGCCCAAAGGGAAGAGGCAAAGGGATATCCTGGCAACTGTTACAGAAGGGTAGTGCCAAGAGAAAGATACCACAGGGTGCATGATTTGGTGCAGGTGAGGTCAGGGCTGACCCAACCAACTGAACTCAGGCCAGGGGTTCAGCCTTGGCAACTCCTCATCTCCCCTCTCCTCCACTGGATGACACAGTGGGTAAGATCCTACCAGCAGTAGTCATCTAACGTAGAGATTGCTTTGCCTTCACAGAACCTGAGTGTCCTGAAACAAATGGGGGAGAAAAAAATGGAATGGGCTCAGAACTGTATCACATCTGGCTTTCAAGGTACATCCCACATCCAAAATGACCTGTATTTTGGCTGACCTTACAAAATGCTGCATCACTGGCATTCTACTTGCTTTTTCAAGTAGAACCACAGATATTCCTAGGCTGGTGTGCTGGGGTCCTGCTTGCTGGCAGAGACACTGCTCTTCCAGAGTCTCTTGTCCAGGACTGGTAGCTCCCCAGGATCTCAGAGGAAAGATGTGCACCGAACACTTCCACTGCTGCACGTGGAAGAGGGGGGAATCTGGTGCCATCCTGCACACTGCAGCTGTTGAATGAAGCAGTTGCATCATTCTGAAGCACAAGGGCTTACAACACTTCTAAGGTTCTACATATCTATACAGGCAGATAGATATAGAGATATGCTTTTGTAATTGGACATCTGATGGCAAACTCCCACAGAGTCTAGCAAGTAACAGAGTATTTCTTTGCCTCTTTGAGAGAAATAAAGTGCTTTTGGTTCCCTCAAAACCTATTCCCCATGTGCTGCAGTGACAGGCCCATCTTCACTTCTGACAGACACCAACTGACTGAACCTTTGTATTTATTTTTTCCCCTCCCCAATCAGGTATGTCTACACTATCCTCATAGTATTTCAAGTGCAGTGTCTGAAGCAGCTGAAATTACCCTGGGTCCAAAAAAGCTGATGGACCCTAAAAACTCCCATAACTATAGCAAGATTTCTGTTCCTTTTAGTTTCTGTCCCAAAATGCTCCTTTTTCATACTCTGCTTGGGGTTAAGATGCCTTTGTACATAATTCCCAGTGTAGAAAGTGTTTGGTGTCCCTTTCAATTGACTTTCCAATGCCTCACTCCAGTGTACCACCTGTCTTGACAGCACTGGAGCAGATTCTGCAGCACACTGCTGGACGCTACTGTGTGGGGGATGAAGTAAGTATCTGAGAGAGCCCTGTGTGCTATCACAGAACTGAAAACCCCAGTATCTTCTCCTAAAATAGGAAAGAAAATTAGTTGAGGAAACGGGCACAACCCCATCCAGTGCCTAGAATTACATGCAGTGCCTTCACCATAACAAAAGCCAGCTGCACGGATCCTACTTAGGCCATTACTGACTGGCAGAGAGTTATAGAGATGTTTATTTGTCCCTGCCTATAATTTGCTGATGGCCAGATTCTGCAGCTGTATCTGGGTTCTGGCTGGTACTAGAGGACATGGAAAAAGATGATACATCATTTCATCTTTATGGGATAGGGACTTCAACATGTCCTGTCATAGGGGCAAAGCTTGGCTCAAGAAACATGGGTTCAGGTCTTAGCTCTGTTCTATGGAACCTTTAACCACTTTGCATTTTTCTGCTCCGATCATCCAGTTTTAATATGGACAGATTTCATAGAGCTCACATAAAAGCTGTTCTGGCCCTTATCAAACTAGAGGCAGCTCAAGGCCTTTTACACGTATTAGTTCTGCTGCCAGGCAAAAGATCTTTCCTATAAAAGCCTTAGAAAAAAGGAAAGCTGCATTATCCTGGGATGCAGAGGATTGTCTAGTAGCAGTCTTATGGAGCCCTTGGTAGGCAAAGGCTACTTACAAGATCTAATGTTGGAGAATAACACGTGCTCTGAGAGACACCCAGGGCTTTGTGACCTGGGCAGCAGGGTGGGGGCAGCTGCTCTGTCTGTGCAGACGGGCAGCCAGCAGTACTGTCCTTGAGTCTTCCATTCAGATTGCAAGTCTCTGGGCCTGTGTACAGAGGCCCTATCACATATCAAGACTTGACATTGGCAGGACCTGCTTGATATTCCGGCAGTGCAAACAAGGAAAATTTACTTAACTTTTCCCAGCCATGCAAACACCCCTCTCCCTCCATCACCTCCCTCTGCAGCTTGCCAGCAAACCTGTTTGCCCAGAGGCACTTGCCATAGAAGCACAGTGTCTTTGAGGTCATAATGATCAGCTGGTAAATATAAAGCTCCCTAAAAGTGGATGGCTTCTCCTAGTGACTGCAGTGAAGCTCTTTTTCATGAACTGTTACTGTATTATTAATGCTAAATTAAAGAATTAGATCATCATGACAACTCCTCTGTACTGGCTGATAAAATAATTTCTGTCCTAGTCTCAAAGCTTGCCACCACTGGGAAATGTGAGGGGACAGACTCTGAGTTACTCTAACCCCTTTTGTCTGCTATATTTGCAGGTTTCCATGGCTGATCTGTGTTTAGTGCCTCAAGTTGCCAATGCTGAAAGGTAATTAAGGCTAAGCTTGAGATATTCTTCAACACACCTATTTATGATGGGCTGTCAGAGCTTGCCTTCTGCTGCTCTTTGTGCCTGTTAGAAAGTGTCCCTCCTGCCTGCCCTATCCACTTATGTTTTTCTTTGCATGAATTTTCCTATTTCATAAATACTGTGTCTTTTGGAAGTAAGGAGTTGTGGTAACCTCTTAGAAGCCTGGGGAAACCTGATCTGTGACCTTAGAAAAGCTGAGGTTGCCCACACTCCATGATCTCTGTCTATGTTTGCTCTATTCTTACACTGCACACAGGAGGAAAAGATACATCAGACTTCATTTGTTTAAAGCCTTAAACCCATACAAGTAGTGGCTACATGATTCCCAGGAAAAGCAGTATCTTCTTACCTTGTGCTGCACATTAAATAAAAATCTGGTGAAGATCACACAACTACAGAATCACTGGGGTTGGAAGGGAATTCCAGAGGTCATCCAGTCCAATTTCCCTGGTAGAGGAAGTGGCACAGGATTGCATCCAGCTGGGTTTTGAGTATCTCTAGAGAAGGAGACTTTACAACCTCTCCAGGCACTGATTAATGTCTTTAGCATTTGTTTTTAAACCTACAAGGATGAACCTTTTCTGTTAATGTAAATGCCTGTGAGATTCCTGCCATACTAGGCAGGCCTGTGACACTGCTCCACACTTCTGCTGACGGCAGCACTGGCTCTCCAACTCACAATATTTCACTAATTCTTTTCCTTTCACAGATTCAAAGTGGACATGAGACCATATCCCACAATAACCAGAATAAATAAAGCTCTCTTGGAGTTAGAGGCCTTCAAAATAAGCCACCCGTCCCGGCAGCCAGATACCCCTCTAGAGCTGCGAGCTTGAAGCCTTTCTACTCATTAAATCTAGAAGGCTGGTGTGATAAAGAAGACAACACCTACAGTTTGAGTAGGACTTCAGTAGGAGTCCCTGGTACTATTGTTTTCCTTTCATCTGGGGGGATAGGACAGAGGACCTGGAAATAGTGTGGAGGACTTACTATGTGTGTGTTGGAACACCTGCAGTTACTAGTTTTTTCTGTGCAGTCTATCCCCATGAAGCAGATTAAAGCAGAAGTATCCATGATGATCAGAAGTTTCTTCTGTATGGTTTTGGGTTGGGGTATGTGGCCACAAACAACTGTGAAGCATTGAGCCAATTCTGTTTTCCCACGGGGGCTGCTTCTTTCTACTATCTACAGAAAGAGCATCAGGGAATCAGCGTACGGTGCGCTTATCCTTGGAGCTGCCTCAGAGCCACAGCACAGTCATCAGTTCCATGGATATAAACAGTAAGATCTAGTCTCTGATGGAAAATAGCTTAACCCTTGTTGGAGTCTTGAAAGTGCCAAGTCAGCAACTCTGTCACCCCTTGCAATAACAAGAGCAGTCACATGGAATTTATAAAGGGTCGGCCTAGAGCAAAGCTAGGTGATTGTGCTATAGACAGCAAGGCACAACCAACTCTCTCCCCTACACTGAAAATTATGTTCTCTTCTTTTTCCCATCCTCAGATACTGCTCTAGGTGTTTGCCTAGCCTTCAGCTGCAGACTGTTGCCCAAGGGAATTCCATCCCAGATTCCCTCCAAACCAGAATCATGCCTGTACTTTTACTGTGAGGACTTTCCAAATAGCAGCAATAAATACCATTCCACTCATCCCAAATGAAACCAAACACCTAAGTCACCTTTAAAGCTGAAAGCACCCTGGGAGTTCCTGTAGGACAAGAAGGGAACCTATAACCTTATGTCTGTTCTTGTGCAGACTCAGCTCAGATCCCACTGAATGTTTTGGCACCTGAGCCCAGATATTGTGTATCAGGTACCCATGGACTTCAGACTACAAACCCACAATCTCTTGTACCAAGGAGGCATTCACATACATATACAGATACCTGGACTGCCATGTTGCTTGGACTCATTTATTGCCATTCACATCTGTATTTAGGCTGGTGAAGAGCCTTGCTGTTCAGGCTCATTCTGAGAATCATGCATTATCTTAGGTCTAGCTGGATTTTGACTGTGCTGTTATAAAAGGTCCCAGCACAGTTGGAGCCCCCAAAGACCAACAATGTGTGCAGGTTCTGCTCCTCTTTGTTCTCCTTGTCCATGTCCATCAAGTGGGCAGGAGTCAGGTCAAGCAATGTGTGTCCAGCTCGGGGAACAGAGCAGAGGTCATGGTGGATCACTGTGCTCCATGAAAGAGTATCTGAAGTAGAAAGGGATATCAATACTGGCAAGCCCATTCTTAGTGCAAGGGATGAGACAAATGAACTAGACTAGGTGCTCAGAAACACCACTGCAGCCCCAGAGTCACCTTCAGCTATCAAAACAGGGCTGGAGTGTCACTCACCTAGGTGAAAGACAAAGGCATCATGCAAGGCTCCTCTGGCATTGCAGCCTCCACTGATCAGAACTTTCTGGTCTGACACAGCCAGAGCTGCATGAAAACTGTGACCAAAGCAAAGCCAAAAGGTGACTACAATAAAACCTGCTGGGATGGCCTCAGTCAGGGATGGGCAGACTTGATCAGGAAGTTGGGGGCTTAAGCTGCAGGAAGAAAGTTGACTTCTGCTTTTCTCTGCCCTGACTTGCAGAATAACCCTAAAAGGGATGTTTGCCTCTGCAGGTCAGGCCACAATCAGGCCTGAAGAGCAACTCATTATCTCAGAAGCAGCTATCAAAACTCCTATGCTCTGCTCTGTGGGGTGAGATAGCAGGCTAGCTAGGCTCTGCATTGATTTAGGTCGTTTTTCTAGTGAGCAATTCTGTCCCTTTAGAGTTTCTTCCTCTGTGTGGCACAGTACCTCTCCAGGCACTGTGAAGACCAAACAGCAGGCCATACACTTTACTAGCACATGGCAGAAAACTTACCCTAGCCTAAAAGATAGATTTCCAGGGAGACTAAGGGATATCCCCCCATACCATACAGGCACCAACAAGGACAGCACAGGAATTCCTGGCCCCACAGCAGAGAAAAGATCCACTCTATTTGACTAGCGGGACAGAGATATACAGCTGGGTCTTATCATAAGCACTGTTTAAACCTGGCTGCAAAGAGAAATGACAAGAAGATAGCTCCTGGGTCTGCAATACAATCTTACCAACGTGCAGAAGGCTGTCCTGCCAGGAGGGGGACTGGTGTGTATTCCATGAAACCTGAAAGACAGAGAAAAGGCAGCTGAAATGTCCAAAAAACTTCAGCCTCGGAACTAGACAAAAACGTAGATACTCTGCCACATCAACAACCTGCCTTCTCTATTACCCGACTTCTTCCAAAAAAGCCCTTGTTTTTTCTTCATTGCCTTCCTTATTACCCCAGAAAGGGTGGGTTTTTTACCTGTAGTTTTTCATCTCCATTGCCTGGTCAGGAGTTTGTATAATGTTGTTGCTATTTTCCCATTGAGCACACCTCACTCCCAAGTCCCTGTCTTGGAACAGACCTTCCCAAGGCAGCCAGATGGCACAGACTTTCTTACCCAGATCCAGAATGTGCATGTCACTGAGGTAGAGAGATGTCCTCCGACCCCCAAAAATCAGCAGCTTGTTTTTCAACAGAGTAGCTGAATGCCTGGGCAGAGAGCAAACAAATGAATGAAACATCTTCAGCAAACACAGAACATCCATTTTAGCCTTGGCTTCTTCTACTGGGCTGCCATAGCTTCAGTCTACACCTGGGACAGAATCCCATCAGGATTCACAACAGGAGGTACTGAGAACCCCATTGCTCTAAACGCAGCCCTGTCTTAAGGAGTACATGGTGGAGAACAATCACTTAATATTTATGAAATAACACTGGTGTGAGAGGGAAGGTAAGCAGAGGTTTCCTGCACTATTTTGGATAGCTGGAATTAGAGTACTCTCACCCAAGCCTAGGCAGAGGCTTCTCTCCTTCTGAGATGGGCTGATACCAAATTTCATGCTCTGGATTGAAGACATAGAGCATATTGCTGCAGGGTGCAACTGCCAGCGATGTCTTTCTGGGGAGAGTTCCTCCAAAAACAAAGAGCTCCTTGTGGTAGATAGTTGCACTATGGTAGGTGAGCACTGGTATCCTCCCTTTAGCCTTGAAAAAGTTCAATACATATTTGTTACAAGAAGTGCATTATTGGCTGCATGATCCATAGGGAAGGGGCCTACATCATGCAGTGAGTTTGACAAGTCTCCATTTTCACTTTATTGGCTCCCCAACCAGATCTTTGCTGCACAGGCAGACAGTACATCCTTTGCATGCTCTACACCACCAGAATGCTCTGATAAGAAAAGGAACTCAGCCTCCCACCCCTTCCTTAGAAGATGTCACGAAACAGAAAGATCTCATCCAGGGTTACCCTCTAAAAGCCATTTTGTGCTTTACAAGGAAAGAGACAGACAGTCCCATGCTGACAAGGGCTCAGAATTCTGCTGTGCTCAGGGCAGTTCCTGATTTGAGAAGACTGGCTTTTCACCTAAGCATTCGGCACTGCTCTCAATGGCACCATATAAAATGAGAGGCCATTTCCCTCTGCTGCTTCCCACCCTTCAGCTTGGTCAGGCACAGCCCTCTGCAGCAACCATTTTTTCACATTGCTTCATTCACTGTAGGCACAACTCCTGGTTTCCATTCAGCATGTGGCTTTTCAACACAGCCTCCTAATACCTGTCAAACCCAACTATGCATCTGCAGCAACAGTGGACCAAGACTACTGGACTAAGGACACGGGCACATGGACTGCCACATTTAGGCAGAACCTGCAACCCCTCCTGCACTTTTGTCTTGGAAGAGATGCAGTACTCACAGCCACAAGGAGCCATTTCCAGGTGACCGTGTCCAGAATGTAGATGCTGCTGCAGTCTTTGTCCTCCCTTATGCCCCCAAAGACATAGATGCGCTTGCTGTCAGGGTCATAGGTAGCTGTGTGACCATGCAGGCATGATGGCCTGGCATTTTGTAGCTGGAAATCCACTGGAAGCCATAAATCACTGTCTGTGGGAGCAACAGCAGACACATGGTGTGGGAGTTCAAAAAGGCTCTTGATTTCTCTAGATTTAAAGAATATGCCATAAAATCTTTACTCAAAACCTTGCTCCCTTTGTCTTCTCTCTCCTTTAATTCAGGGCTAGAGGGAACTCATACAGAATTGTTTCTGTAAGGAATGATGGGGAATAGCAAGGTGAAAGAGAAGACCAGTGAGGTGAAGAAAGACACAAGGCACTGGAATTGTATCTCACACTTCCCCACCAGTCTCCACACATAGACTGCAAATTGCACTGTTGCTTTTACCCCTTAAAATTCCACTCTTTCCAGAAGTTGTACCTTAGCTCCTAGAGGGCTCTCAAGTACAATCCCAGAGCCTCACAAGGCACTCTATGCTGTCAGCTCAGCCTGGTGACATGCCAGATGTGATGCCTTTGCTGTCCCCTCCATATGCACAGATGGCCAAATACCCCCCCCTCTTCTGGATGGGCTGTCCTCAAGTCCCACTGCCACCATTGATTTTGACAACCCTAAAGTCCCCACCAATTTCCAGCTTCCAGAGAGCATCCCTGCAGGACTGTTGATTGACACCTTCTCCACCAATGAGAACAGCTGTCCCCAAGTCACTGAGACACATGGCATGGCACCACCGAGGGCTGGGACTGCCTGAGGAGGGAAGAGCACAGGCCTGTGAGCAGTCAGACAAGACACTCTCAGCTCCCTTCCCTGCTGGGGAGAACAAGCCACCTGCATGCTCAGAGGGGGGAAATGGTAAGGCAAGGGCCCCTGGTCCCTTCCCTCTGCAGGGGAAAAAGACATACCTCCCTGAGCAATATTTTCAGTTGGCTTCAGGGAATTATTGCTGTACTTAGACCTCAGGAACAAGGAGTAGCTGCATGTAGGATGCAGTCAGGCTGCCACTTCAGACAGGCTTGGATGTCCTCCATTTACTACCCCATCTCCAGAAGTGATATCCAGAGTTGTGCTACCCGCCCTGCAATACTTCTTGTGAGGGAGGAGTACCCCGGGACAGCTTGTCAGTGCCTCAGTTAGAACAATCAGAAGCCTGGAGCTGCTTCTAGGGGTATTCCTTGTACTGCTCTGTTCTTCCTCCCTTCCCCTCCCACACTCCTGCAGTTGGCTGAGCAAGCTAAAAAATACTTTTTAATCAAAGCCTACTTCATATATTACCTTTTCCCTCAAAGAGCTATGTACCCAGAGGTGTGCCTGAGATTCAGAGGGACTTAAGAAACATATTTGAGAGCCTGACAATGCTGGAAGCACTGATGGCAATTGCATGAAGAGGAACAGTATATACACACAACCTACTTGTTATTCTTGATCACTGGAGAAACACAGAATGAAGCATGAGAGGCTTCTGATGTTGAAGGGAAGGAATATCATCACTGAGTGACTGAAAAGACAAACCAGGGTCTGGGAACCAAATCCTCACCTTGCAACTCCTTCACCGCCAGATCTGCAGAGGGGACACAGAGATGGCCCCATAAAGCAGCCAGCAGGCATACTATGAAAAGTGCCCAGCTTCACTGTGTAAGAGCCCTTTGACCGACCTTCCTCCCACCTCCAGCACAAAGCTACCTCACTGCAACTAACAAAGTCTAAGACCAAGAATCATGAACTGTCTCATCAGAAGAAATGCAGAAGATAGGTAAGAGCAGGGCACACTTCCTCTGACTGCCAAATACTGTCACCATTGCATTTTACCCTTCTGATGGAAGTTTTTTTCCCTTCTACTCACACTACCTGCAGCAGAAAAAAACTTTATGATGCAGCTATGTTTGCCTTTATGAGAAGCAAGACAAGTCCCAATAAGTAATTTCTTATGGGGACCACTAAGTTATTGCCAAACCTTTACACATAAACTTGGTCATACTCTGTAACTGATTTGGAATTCCCACTCCAGAAGCCTAAGGTTTTGTTTCCAAATCCCTTGGAAGTTACCTTCTCACCACTCAAAAGTCAGTACAATTATATTAATTACATATATATATATATTCCTTTTTGTATTTTCTATACCATAATAATAACCAATGTCTTCTATGGACCAAGTGGCATACAGTTAGTAGGGGTACAAACAGACTAGTGCAGAGCTTACAGGACGTCACAGTAAGTAACTTTCTTGTCCCTCAATTTACTCCTTTCTAAAACAAGGTTAACAATATTTGCCTTAATTTATAAAACACTTTTACTTGTTTGAAAAGATAGGCATTATGTCACGGTAAAAAGTGGTAGCACTAAGAAATTCCCATGTTCTATTATTTCTAGCCTTTTCCCAGCTGGCAAAAACTCATCAAGCAGGTGATCCAGGAATAAAGAGCATTCTCAGTATTTCAAAGCCAAACATACAAGCCCATCAAGCCTTAGAGGTACATAGAGAAATGGACTGAGAAGGTGCAGCCCAGCAGCATTGAAAGATCATTCAGACAACACCTGTAAAATAAAGTTGGAAGCTACCAGAGTTACCTTCTTCATCAAGATCTCTCTCAGATGCTGTGGGTTCAAATAAAACTTTTCTGGGCTTTTTGGACTGGACTCTTGGTGGTCCTTGGTCAGGACTCTTCCTCCAGGCCTCACTGGATTCCACCCTTCCAGCTGGTGACTTCAGGGCACAGGGTATCACCACAGTCCTCAGTGGTGGCTGGATGTCCTTCTTCACAGGCCTGGATGCTCTGGCAGTCACCTCTGAGCTCTGACTCTTAACCTGTGACATGAGACATGAGTCCCAGCCAAATCAGCCCTGAAGAAAGATACCTGAGGCTACTGTGAATTGCATCTTACTGGGCTAGAGATGAGGTAACTTTTTTTAGGCTCATCTTCCCATTGAGTTTTAAGGACCAACAGGCCATCAGTATCAGCTGCCAAACAGATGCTGAGCAATGCAGCTATCTGCTGCTGTGTGCTGTAGTTGGCTTTCAGACTGCCAGCTGCTGCACACAGCTAGAACATGGAAGGGCAAAAAGGCTATCTGTACTAGGAATGAACAGGCTGGTTGATCATCCCACCAAGGGCTACTACATTCAACCTTTAAAAAGGCATTTCAATGGAGAATATGTCTTTCTTCAGTACAAGAGAAACTTTGGCTCCAGAACTTGCTTAGCCATATCTCCACTGAAAAAATGGCAGCAAATGTTTCAGCTAAGATATCAACTGAATGGCTACTGGTGAGGGAGAAGATTCTAAAAAAAAGGTGATATAGCAAGAAGATGATTCCAAAATACATGTACCCCAGTAGGATCCTCCAGGTCCTGGTCACGGGGCATATCATCTGCTGGGAGCACTGGTGACTGGGTGGTCTCTGGTACAAGGAAGGAACGGGCAGGTGTACTGCTGGAGACACCTCGGAGCAGCTGCAGCAGAAACAGCAACAGAATAAAAGGCCATAAGTGTGCTGGCCTCCATCCACACAAAAAATGAGCAAAAACATGTCTTGCAAGGGACAGGTTCCCTGCAATGGGATAACCTGCCTTTTATCTCCCACACCAACAAAACAAGGAAAAGGAAAGCCAGGCACTGCAAGGTGCTAAATCCATTGGCTTCAGCTCAAGGTAGAACAATTATGTAAGTACCAAAGACTTGATACAGTGGAACTGGAAGTGAACAGCTGCCTGCTGCCTGTCTCCTGTGACACACAAGGTGTTCTGGCAAAACTGTGTTCAGAGGATAGGCCTGGAGCATCACAGAGGTTTCAGGCTCAGCACAGATGTGCATTAACAGATCCATGTTTGTCAGCTCTGCCTTGGAGTAGCAGAGAAGGAAAAGGCGAGCAGGAGAGGAGGTTCTGGGGCTCAGAAGTGACAACATTTGAATCCCTGGGCAGGAAGAGAGGAGAGTGTAAATTCTTCTTACCTTTCCATTGACAGTCAGGACAAGCCTCACAGGGTTGCCGTTGTCCATCTCTTTCAACGAGGCCATGAAAATATCTGTTCTCCACTCATCTTCCCACACCAGAGACCTGCACAAAGGACCATGGCTTTTCAGTTCACAAGTGACACTGACCAGGACAAAATTCCTGCTCCCATGCTAGATGATAACAGCCCAAAGCCAAAAGAGATCCAACTATGAAAACAGCCAAAAGGAATCATCGCTAGAGAGAAACACCATGGTGGAGGACCAGCAGGCCTGAGAAGCTTTTCGATAACAGCAGCAGAATCAAGCAGCAGCAGAGATCAGACAGCTTTTCCAGAATGCCCCTCCTGACACCGCAGCAGCTCCTGCTGTAACCTGCTGTTGCGTTCCAGCGTGCCGACCCGCTGTGGCGGGACGCCTGGGGACACCAGCACATCCACTGCGATGCTCGTGTCCGGAGAGTAACAGCTCCAGTCTCCCAGCCCGAACACCACCAGCTGCTTGGGCAGCGGCAGGGGCAGCCAAGCCTGGAAACCCATCTGGCTGGCCTGGCTGCAAGGGGAGGGAAGAAAAGAAGAGACTGTAATCAAGAAGTAAAATAAAAGATGGGGAAACACATGAAAACGCCTGAAAACACGTTTATGCCTGGGAAGGTTGAAAGGAGAGGGCTTGTGTCATTCAAAGATGAAACCTTGCAAGGATGCAGGGAAGGAAATAACCGGTGGGAAGGGAGAGCCGCCAAGGGCTGGAGCAGCGCAGCCACGCGGGCAGCGCGTTTCCAGAGAGGCCCAAGGCGTGGCGTCGCGGGTGCCCCAGCCCGCGGTGGAGCCCAGCCCCAAGAGGGACCGGCCGCGTCCGCTCGGCGCCGGGCCCGGGCCGCACCTGCCAAGGCGCCGCGGCGGTTCCCGCAGAGCCCACAGCACGTAGAAGGCGAGGCCGCCCTGCCGGGCGCAGCCCGCGGGCCCCGGCCGGCCCCGGCGGCGGGCACGGAGCATGGCGGTGAGCGGGGCCGGGGCCGCCAGGGCCGACATTAAAGCACTGCGGCGCAGCGGGGGCGGCCCCGGCATCCCCCGGCCCGGCCCCACAGCTGCGGAGGGACCCGGCGGGGCCCGCCCTGCCCGTGCTGGGAGCACCTGGGGTGCGGCCACCCCCGTTAGCCGCGGTGCTGGCGGCAGCCCCGCCGAGCCGGGAGGAGGTCGGGGGAGTAGGGCTGGCTGTTCAGGCCTTCCGAAGCCGGGATCAGCCTTGCCTTCGGACCAAATTAGCCTCTATAGAATCACAGAATGAATTAGGTTGAAAAAGACCTTTGCGATCATCGAGAACAGCCAATGACCGAACTCCATGTCAACTAGACATGGGCACTACGCGTCCAGTCTTTCCTTAAACACCTCCAGCAATGTGACTCCCATCACCTCCCTCTGCAGTCCATTCCAGTATATAATCACCCTTTCTGTGAAGAAATTCCTTCTAATGTCCAACCTAAACTTGCTGTGGCACAGTTTGAGACTATGTCCTCTTGTCCTGTCACTGGCTGCCTGGGAGAAGAGGCCAATTCCCACCTGGCTACCACCTCCTTTCAGGTAGTTGTAGAGAGTGATAAGTTCTCTCCTGAGCCTCCTTTTCTCCAACCTAAACAACCCCTGCTCCCTCAGCAACTCCTCAGAAAACTTGTGCTCCAGACATTCACCACTTCTAGAGCCCAAGCCACATGACCCTTTCCAGAGAGGGATAATTTGCTTGGCAATTCCTAAGTTATGGTATCTGTACACATTTCTTGATCAGTCTCCATGAAAAAGCAGGTGTGAACCTTGCTTCTCTTACTCTGCAGATCAGTCATATTGAAGGTAGGATGGTGGCAGATACTCCTTAAACAGTAATTAAATGTGTGTATATGTTACTACAGAGGGCTCCACTGGGTAATTGATACCACCTGTATAACAATGAGTAGCTCTGCTAAGCTTAAAACTGCTGTCTATAATCAAACACTAGTAAAAACAGTGACAGGACTTCAGCAGCCCAAGTACAATATTCTCCCTGTTCAGCTGAAAGAAGTCAGGTGAAGAGCCACTTCCCTGGCAGAGGCAACAAAGCTTGCTGCAAGGCCTTCACGGAGCACCTCATGATCAGTGTTTCTGCTGCAGCCCATCCACAAAAGTTACAGGAGGGGGGGAGTGGCAGAGTGGGAGTGGATAGGAAGAATTAACGTGAAATTTTGCATCAGTCCCCTGCATCCCCACTGTTCTCCTTGGTTTTCCACTTGGCCATATGCCTGAGCCAAGCACAAGGATGTATCATGAGTGCCTCATAATAAAGTAACTGTAGCACTGTTTCTCTTTGGTGGTCTTAAAATGCAATGAAACATCTTTAACTTGGCAGAATCATGTATCCTTTGGATCAGCTTAGTTTATGACTGCTCCTGCCCTTCAATTCGTTTGTGAAAGTGCTTCAAGGGAACATCAGACTAGAACAGAGAATTGTACCTCTGCAGCCCTTGTCCTCAAATGAGAAAGGTGAGAAAAGATGACTATCGCTACAGGCATCATTTCTCATTTTGACCAGCAAGTGCTTCTTTCAGGAGATTTAAATAGAGCTTTTGTAGTATGATAAAGCTGATGGGCAAAGCAGCTGTGAGGAGCTGTGAAGAGCAAACACTTTTCTTTAGACAATTTAATGAGTATCTGGTAGCTGAAGAGATGTGTTTACATCCTCCAGATTGAAAGCTGAAGCAACAAAGGAGTTAGAGGATCTCTGCAAATGGAGGTGACAGTACCAGTCTCAAGTACCAGTATGAAGAACTGGAGGGTAAAGTATTCAAACTCTACTTATGTCCATTATATGAGCTTGGCTACTTGCTTGTTCCTCTCCAATTCTTCAAGCATTCAGTACGATCTTAAGAAAAATATTCCAGGACGTCATTTTAACAGACAAAAGATTTCCTAGCTGGAACCATCATCACAAGCTAACAGGGCATTTTTCTATCCATTTGCATCAGAATCTCCTGTACACTGCAAAGTATATTTTGCATATTTGCCTCTTCTTTACTCCTAAAACTAACTGCATTCTTGTTTTGCTGGAAAGTCTGCAGTTGAATTTTTCATATCAAAATATTCATTTGCCTTAAACAAGACAGAGTTCTTGGTTGCATAGTGAAAAGTTTATTTAAAGAGAGTAAGTTCCAATATATTATTACAAATCAACCACAATACATCAAATATAAACAATACAAACCAATTGTAGAAGGAATGCAAGCACACTATAAATATAGCCTTCATATGTGCCCTTCAGAAAGAGTCCAGTGCCACATTTTGTTAAAATATCCTCTTCTTTATTTAAAATTCACCTCTTGGTGAGCACATGAAAAACAAACAGCTGGTGCTGAGAACTCAATTTTGAAATCACAGGACATCAAAAATATCCACATCACATAGATAAGGACTAACAAACAACAATCACAGTTCACAAGAACATAGGTCTGAAAAAGGTATGATCAGGTATAAGATGCTCCCCATTGAAAGCCTGTGCTAATAGCTTGGAGCTGTGAGTGGAAAGCAGCCTGCTTCCCTCTGAGGAGAGCTGTCTCTAGGGCATCTTGGAGGTTGCAAGGAGGCCATCTCCAGTTATTTATCATTTCCGAACAGGGCTCCTAAATGTCACGGTCATTACTTGGCAAGGTCTCCTTAGCTCTGAATTTTGTGCCTGGCATCCTGCTTCTTGCCCAAGGGACTTGATTCACCAGTCCAGATGGGTTTAAAACAGATAACCCTCACTGATGGATCAGAAAATTCTTCCTCTCTCCCTTCCCAGTAAAGGCTACATTTAATGTATGATGATTCTGAGAAAGCAACATGTAAAATCTAGAATGGAACCTAGAAAAGATGAGGGGACTCAGATCCACCATTCACCTGGCCTGATGTACCTTCAGCTGCAACAGCACCACAGTTTCAGAATAAATAGCCAGAGACTCTCTCCAGACAAATGTGGAATATCCCCCCCAGAAAACTCTCCTCCTTGCAATATACATTTGAACTCTGCTGTTCTATGTACCTTCTAAAACTTTATTTAATTGGAATTTACTGCAAATCAACTTCTTTAGATAAATGCCTTAGCACTTTGACTCCTGCTAAGCTCCTGTTTTCCTTCACAGTCTAATTAGCAATGTATTAGACACAATCAGTTCCCAATTTCTCATTCTGTCAGTTGTGAAGTTCTCATTCATCTACATGACATTGTCACATCCAATATTTTCCCAGATATGAAAAAAGGAGAAATAGTCTTTTCTTTTACACTTGTACAAATAAAAAAAACCCAAACCCAAACCAAAAAACTTTGTTGCTTTGGTCTCTCATCCACACTTAATATGCATAAGCACACACCACTCACAACTCTGGATTTCAACACTCTTTTTAGAGAAAATTATGAATGGCCGTAAGAAACACTCTTCTATGTCTATCTAGTGTTCCTCTGGTCCTTAAGTTTAGTGTCAGAATATCAAAAGGAGTAGTCCTCTGGTGTTCCTAGACATCTGACAGCAGCATATGAAGGCAAAGAATGTACGGCACCAGGAAATTCAAATACCATTGTACTACCCATTTTACAGCAACAAGGCAGTCTATGAACAGATTAGATCTCCAGGAACAGCCTGGAGGGGCTCTCCCTGCCTGACCTTAGCAAGTACAACCCCCTACCCAAATGGGCAGAGAAATAAGAAGAAATCTCTTGTATTAATGACACCTATGGTTCTTATTTCAGACATGCTCTTTGTTCCTAAGGCACCTTGTGAAAAATCCTCTGTAGAGTGGCTTTAAACAGGGGTAGTGAGACAAGAAGGAAGAGTATACGTAGTGGGGATGAAAATGAACTCATTTAGGGATTCATTCTCTACCCTAATTCCTCACAAGAACAACAAAATCTTTCAACAGCTAGACCTGTAATAAGGTTTACCTCAAATTCACCCCACCAGGTCCAGCGCCACAATGAGTGACCCACTGCAGGCCATAGATGGAGGTTACATGCACACACAGGTACAAGGAGACAAGCAGACAGGGCACAGCCTCAAAGAAAAGCATGTGGCTGCCTTCCAGACTCAGTGCATAGTAACTTGACTTTCTTAGTAACCTAAAGCCAGGTAACTAAGCTCTTCCTCTTAACACATTTTCATTTTACCTGCTTGTGCATATTAAATGGGTCCCAAGCATTAAGTTGCTACAAGCCTGTGTCTGACACCAGTAACCTTCCCTGAGAACATTACAAACCTCCAAAAAGTCTGAGTAAATGTAAGCAGTACCAGTAGTGGTCCTTGATTTAAGCAATTTTAACTCTGTTCTCAACAAAACACATACATTTTAAACTCCTGCTGCTACATTACACATAAAGCAAAAAAGAGAAAACAATGGAGAACTTATGACCTTCTCTGACATAAAAAAATGTCCAAGAGATTAGTACCATTATTAAAACTAAACATTTATACAAGGTAATTTTATACAAGTCCTTTGCTACAGGATATATGTCTGACTGAACATATAAATTTTATTTAGATCTAAATTGCATTCAAAACAAAGTGGGAAACAATTTTGTGCTTTCACAAAAGCAAACCCAAAATGCAAAAGAAGTTTCTTCCTTGATTTAGCTTTCTGAATTTCTAGAGAATATTTAGAGGGAAAGGAAACATATATTAAAAACCTATTTGAAATCTTCCTTCCACAGAAATGAAGAAGAAATTTTCCTTACCTGGGGATTAGTTTCCCCTTCTGAAGTGCAACTGCATTTAAACTTTATTTTTCTTTCTTGACCCAAGGTCTAATTCCAAAGATCTCTATTTAAATAAGAACGGTTTCTATAACTGCCTAAGCCATCTAGCAGGATGTTTTGTATCAGCAAACATACTACTACTTCTCTGTTAGAAGTGAAGTGTGTCACTCAATCAGCAATATCTAGGAACTTGATAGACAAAGGATGAAACAAAAACCCCAAACCAAACACCTTACCTAAATTGCTCAGGCCTGATTCAAGGGCTGTAGAAAGGCCTGATCAAATGCTGTAGATGGTTCTTCATTTCATTCATGAGAGGTTAAAGGAAGAAATAGCCCTCTCTAAGCTGCCAACTGAAAGAGTATCTTGCTCTGACAGATACCATCCCCTGCTGTTCTGTCTCCCTGTGCTTGACCTTGAATAAGGCAGCTTTGCAGTTCCCCCCACCATGGTGAACACACTTTCTCTTTTGAGGAAGAAAGCTGTCTTCTCCCCATCTCAGGGCCCAAAGTAGTAACAACTTGCCCACTCCCCCACAAAGCCACTGTGCTTCAAGCAGTGCTCTTCCAATTTCCACTCCTCTTGCTCCCAGCTTGGGCTGCTCTACTGTAGACTGACTACTTCCTCTCTTACCATTTTGACCTACTAAATGCTCTGGAGCAGGGAATCAGTAAGCAGAGATAGCTGAAATTAAGACTGAATATAGAACAAATTGTACAGCATTACAATATACCCTTAATAGGAAATATGCAGCCCTCCTACGAGAGCAAAATCTTTGGCTTTAACTACCCCAAATAATTCTGTCCATCATTTCCTCTCAATAGAAGGAATGGACCAAGCAGAGGTGCTTTACCTGGATGATTTAAAAATAAAACTCAGAACTTTTCTAGTATCACCATGGAAAGTCATTTTGTGTCTTTGCAAAGAGGTATCAAAATGTAAATACAGCAGTATTCTTAGAAAAGAGGACAATTTCAAGTTAAAAGTATTAAACTAAACAAGTTAGAAATAAAACATGTTTTAAAATTCATCTCTGATGGATTAACTTCTCGTTGTTCAACTCAGCCACTACTTAAGCAGAAGGTGGTAACTAATACCATCCATCACTAGTCACCAAAACATGCCAAGGAACTTCCCAACAGTACCTTTGCAGCAGCAATAGCAGCTGACAAACTGCATTTCTCTGGGAGCCTTTTCCTTGCTACATATGGTGGCAATACTAGTGAACCAACATCCTGCTGCTAAGAAACACTTCCTGTATATTTATTGGTTGTATTCCAACCATTTTGTGTTCATTCAGCACGGCAATAAGTAATGTCTTCTGCGTCACATCTGGATTACAGAAAAAACTTCTGGTAATCAGGGAGGTTTTAATCATATACATATGCCTACAA
The DNA here is from genome assembly GCA_008694505.1 of Cyanoderma ruficeps. Taxonomy (NCBI): domain Eukaryota; kingdom Metazoa; phylum Chordata; class Aves; order Passeriformes; family Timaliidae; genus Cyanoderma; species Cyanoderma ruficeps. Next base: position 30,597,188 of record VZDJ01007753.1, read on the forward strand.
TCAACAGATATAATATCCAATTCTTAATCTGTAGAAAAGCCTTCCTATGGACTATGAGGTGTGCACCCTGCCCCCACCCCCTGTTCAAACATGAGCTGTGACTGCTATTTGGGGCCCACCTGTTGTAGCTCTGCCAAGCCACTGCAGCTTGGGCTGCTGCTGGCCAGCTGCACTCCCACCCACTCCACGAGTGAAGGAAGCACTGACTGCACTGCCTGTAGCGACGGTAGGTGATGGGTTACCCTGGCTAAGTGAACAGCCAGCTGTGCTTCTGGCTCACTGAAGCAAACAGCTGCCCCCTAGTGATGCAGATGCAGCAGAAGAGTTGGAAAAGTTATTTACAAAATAGTAACAGATTATTTTCACTTCATTTTGTACCAGCACAACAGATCAGAATCACAACCACCTGAACGTGGCTTCTGGGCAACTGCCAGCTGTGATGTGAAGGCCCAGCCCAATGCCTGCACGGAGCAGACCTCCTGAAGTTTTAGAGAAAGAACAGCTGCCTGGGAACAACCAGGCAGTCACAACTACCTTTCTCCCCTGACACAGTGGGGAAGAAGGGTGTGGGGAGAAACCAGTTCCTGTCCGAAGAGCTGGCAGAATTGCGCCGTGGTTCTGTCACACAGCAGTGCCCGTCAGGCAGTACCAGGGCTGGGTGGCAGCCTGCTACACTCACCATCCCCTGCCTCCCATCCTTGCCCCTTTCCTCTTCTTCAGCTTGTGTAGTAGACGTGAAAGAACAGAGTCTTATTGCGGAGCAGAGAGTACGAGTTATCAAATTTCAGCAGGTAGATGCCCTCACCCGGGTACTCATGGCTGCCTGCCTGCACCTCCCGATGGCTGTTCCTGCGGTACACAGGCATGATCTCTCCATAGCGGTTCCGCAGGTAGCTTTTGGAACCCCGCTCCACATCACCTACAGGAGACAGTCCTGAATGGGAGACAGGAGACAAGAAAGTAGGCCAGAACCACTACATAATCCACAAAACGACCAACGGGACCAGAATGCAACACAGACATGCGACTATATGGAAGGCTAACTGTGATAGTATTACCCAGAGCATCTCCTCCCACCCTTCTGCAAATAATTCCCACAAAGTCCGGTCTTCCTTATCATAACAAAGGTCATACCAAGACCCAGTTCTCTTGTGAATACTGATGGGACAGTATTTACTAGCCCACCAGCCTCGTCTCCTCTTTTCTTAGCTTACCTTTTAGACACCTCACTGCTTTTATACACAAGACAGCAGTCCTGTGATATAGACTTGAAGCAAAAAGAGGCAGGAAAGCTCTTAGCTGTTACCTCATAATGTCTACCTCCTCAATTCAATTCTCCAAGAAGATTCCTCATAAAGGAACCTACCCCTGCTTACAGGGGCTGCAAAATTCAGACACAAACCTCCCAGCTACACTGGCCACACATACACCAAAGCCACAGAACAGGCAACGTTACTGTGCATTACTGTGTGTTTCCCAAGAACAGTGACACAGGTATCAAACATTTCACATACAGTCAGAAGGAGCTATTGATGTACTGGGGAAAAAGAGTAAACAAGAAAAAAACCAAAAAACAGGCAACCTCCCCCTCCAAAAAACAACAACAAAAAACACCCCCCCCAAAAAAAACAAACCAACCAAAACCACAACCAAAAAACTCAACAAAAACAAACAAAAAAAACCCAACAACAACAAAAACCCCAACCAAACAAAAACCCCAAAAAAACCAACACCCCAAAACAAAATCTTCTTGCCTCCACTCACCATCAGAAATTTCTCAGTCTGAGAGTCTAACCAAAAGAGTCAGGTTAAAATTTCAGACTTTAACCTTTTTATCAGCTAGAAGTTGACTGAGTGAATTCTGATCTTATTTTTCCATGTATTCAATTTTAAGAATGCACATGGAGAAGACAGCCATTGACATATGCTGAAGCAGGAAGGGCCAAATGCTTTCTTATCACTAACCAAGAACCCAAAGGCTGCAGAGATAGCAAATAGGCTGACTAAACAAAGTAGATGGAAATTATATCTGACAGATACTCTCAGCAGCATGGCAACAAGCAACACAAATTAACCTTTATAAGATCTGCACTAACCTTCAATTTCCTCGTCCTCCTCTTCATCCTCCTCATCACTGGATTCACTGACCTGAACAGTAATGGCAGTGCTGGTAACTGTGGTCCAGTCAAAGTAGACTCCAAACCCAATGTCATAGTCATCTGTAGCAAACTCCCAGCAAATGCATTTCCCATCAGGATGGGTTGGCACACGAACTGTCACCACCTCGCCTCGCTTCACCACCATCCGGCCATTCCTCTCCTTTCCCATTTTGGCTTTGAATTCCTTCATCTTCTCAGTGGTCCACATGGTGGGTGCAGCCAGAGGGGGAGGCTGAGCTGAGACAAGGGAAAAGTTCACAGGCTTACATGACTTTTCACTACTGACAAGCTGTTACCTGAAAATAGTGAAGCTCTTTCTGGTAAGGGGCCTGCATTCTGGGGCCTGCTCCCAAAAGCCCCAGATATGAAGTTTTTTCACTCACTAGCCAGGAGCCCAAATTTCCAGCAGGATTTAGAAGTTTCTCCAGGACAGTCTCTGCTCTTCTAGCCAGGGCGGGCACGTAAAAAATTACTCAAAGAGCTCTGCCTTCAGGACTCACCTTTTCTCTGCTCCCCAAGGAGGTCTGTAGTCTCCAGCTCAGCTGAAAGGATATCCACAGCACCAGTGTGATCTGACTGAATCATGACTATATCCCCTACTCCCTGAGGTATATGGTAGTTGGTTAATCGAACAGCTTCCTGCACAAAGCACATAAGAAACATTGTCACAAAAACTATCCTGGTTAAAAAGTCTCTGCCTTGATTTGAAACAACTCATTAGTAACTCAGGCATCTTTATGAAATCAAGTCAGAGCTGCAGAAGCTTCTATTAATAGTGTAGGCTAGCTCTGAGACACCTCTCAGCATTGTTTCCCCTACTGCACCAACATCATGAACTTTGAAGTCAAATGCTGCATTAGTGTCACAAATTTCACCCCCCTTGGCCTCCCTGGGAGTCCTAGGCAGGCACATTTTTGCACTTGCATCAGAGGTAATTGTCACCCCTCAACAAAGCAACCGCCTTATAGATTTAGCTGACTATTCTTGGAAAGAATTCCCAACACACAATCTCTCTCGGGAGAGCATTTCAGCTGTGTGTGCGTCTAGTCAGTCATTGCTGCAGCCGAGTTAGAAGCCCATCTAGTTCACTAGGGCCTCTCTTCTCACATATGCAAACTCACAGGTCCTGACCTTGGTGTCACTTGCACAGGTTTTCCTGACTCTATCTGTAAGGCAAACAAATGGGCTGCTCACAAGAAGAAACAAGGGACTTTCAGTTCCCTATTCCATAAGAATGGAATTTCCAGAAGCACCATCTAAGACCAGAAGGTGAGAATTACCTTGAAGCCTCAGTGAGCAAGGAAGCAAGGACTAGCTGAAGACACAAGAGCCACTTTGCAAATAAGACTGATACCATTTATCTCCCACGAATGTACAGGAAAAAATGTAACTGAATCTATGTTAATTCTACTTTTATCTTAACACAACCCTTAGAGCCTCGATCCCGTAACAGCAAGCACAGTAGTAGGGTGGGAGAACTGTTGCTGCACTTCTGTCTTTGTGCTCAGACATAAGAAACATCCATCTACCTTTTTGAGAGACTGGATTTGATTAGGCAGCTTCTCTTCTAGTTCAGCCACTTTCTGGTCCCTCAGAGCACCAATTTCTTCCTTCGAATGCTCTCTAGTGCCCGTGCTCAGGTGCGCCCCAGCCTGTGACCTTTTGGAGGAAGAGAGCAGGACAGTTCAGCACTTGCGCCCAGGGCACAGCCAGCAGAGGGATCACTGCTCTGGAACTCAAATTCAGATGAACTGAAGGAACAAGCTTCTGTGGTCAGCACCTGCCAACTGGACAAAGAACCCACCCCAGTCCTGCCATCTCTGCATGATTACTTTCCATGTGAGCCAAGGGGAGCAACTTCACTGGGATACTCATATTTACCGTCCTTTAGATAGCAGAAATTCACTGCACTCACCCCACAGCATGCTGGCTCACCAACACTATACTAAGGACAGACATCAGTAGCAACTTTTCTGTCCAAGAAAGGACAACTTATTTTATGCCAGCTACTGCACAGCATCTGCATAATCCCTCGGAGGTCAGCTGGATCAGTGAAAGAATTCAGAACAATTTTGACAGCCATCCAAGAATGCTCTCTATTTAAGCAGCCCATTATGCCTTTTCCACTAGCAATCCCAACTGATACAGGGAGCACCCAAGTGTGTCAGTGTGTCTCTGCCATAGTCAAATACACTCCACAGATAAGCAAGCAGTCAGACATACAATGGGCAGCACAATAACTTAAGCAAAGAGGTCTGAATACTGCACTCTAACAAAAGAAAATGGACATGCTAAAACAGTAAGAATGGTACACAGCAGGAAAAGAATGGGCAAGAAAGGACACGTCTCTGGCATTTATTCTCTGTTGAGGGTTTTCTAAATTATGTTGGAAAAAAACTGCTGCATGTTGTCTGCAGCTAGACTTATAATCCCAAATTAACTCAGATGCCAAAAGAGTGTCCTCTGTAATGCTCTCACTACGCATGTGAAACTTCTATGAGAAGCAACCTAGTATTAAATCAGAATAGAAATACTTGCACTTTTGAAAATTGAAACCTTCTCACAGCACTATAAAACCAATGTCAACTGCCTTGCTCTAAAGCATGAGAATTCTCATGAGAAACATGAGAATACAGGATTAATGGAAAAAAGATGCACTTCTTCAAACGTTGCCTTTCAGAAATGAGAAATATTCTCATTAGCAAGGAAGCAGACTATGAGTATAGTTTGGAATAATTAAAAATAAAATATACACAGTTCAATTAAGACACATTCTGCATCCATGGAGAAGACTTGAACGGGGCAAATGTAGCTTTTGGCTTCAAATTGTTACTCCTGTGGGCACTATAGAATTTATCCAGAAACAAAGCCATTTCTTGCTTACATTCTCTCAACAGTGTGATTTCCTTTCTAGAACTGGCATGATAGACCAGAAGGTCTGTAAGAACAACTCAAACGAGATGAACAGCAGGTTCACAAAATGGCAGCAGATGACAAGATAAGAATGGAGACTTGGTGGGAACAATTTTTTAACAGAAGAATTCTTGGACTTCTATGCTATCGTTTTCCAGCCTATTTGCATTTCAGTTTAGCAGTTGCATGAACACACCTAGATGGGCTATTTGGTCATTTGCTACCACAGGCGCACACATCTGCTCAGAAAGTTCTCCATCAACACATAAGCTTACAGGTTGGGAATTTTTTCCTCTAGATAGCACTGATACTCAAGAGTCTCACTGAAAGATAAGGAAGAGCTACAGAAGCTTTACAAGCAGACTTACGAAGACAGAATTCAGCTGATTCCTCCTCACACAAATCTTTTGGACCATCTCCATCCCTTTCAAAGAAGATCTAAATTTAATAATGTCCACAAGTATCCATCATCTACTTTGGCTATTTTGCTCATGGTCTGCATTAATCTTTTTACAGAAAATTAGAGGCTATAATAAAAAGATGGAAGAGCTCATTTATAGTCAGGAAGTCTGATAGAGATGTCAGCAGCATCAAACCAAGATGGCATCAAACTGTTGTTTTGGTAGGAAAGGTAGTTTGATGTGGGGCTTTTTCCCTGGATTTTTGCACTTTTTTAATGAAGCTGTGGTTTGCCTACTGTAATTAACTCACACATTTCTGAACTAGTATCCTGTGCAATAAATGTACAGTGGCAAATGAAACTGCACTGCATGGTATTAGTGCTTGTAACCAATGAAATTATTTGGCCACAAACCCACATGACCTGCTGGTACCAACAAGCCAAACACCTGATAACAGGGTTGATCAGCAGCATTAATGGAGGGATACAGAAAACAAACAATGAAGAAAAAAGCCAAAACATTGCCAAGAAAATTGTAAAAGCTATTTTCTTGTACAGCTTCCAGGAGATTTACAGATAGTAGGTATGTTCAATTATTAAAGTATCCTTCAGACAGGATATAGAAAATTTCCCTGGAAAATGTACTAGCTCTTATAACAGGTTTATAAAACCCTACAGTCTTGAATTTACAAAACCCTACAGTATTCCTTTCAGTCTCTAGTCCCTTCTTTTTACCTGCACAGAACAAACTGCCATACAGAAGAGGTCACAGGAGTGAAACAGACTGTCATGCATGTGGGCCACAACACACAAAAAAGTTTTCCTACCCGCTCTGCGAAGTATTGGACTCCAAAGAATCAACTAGCTGATCTGTAGGCTCTGTCTTTTGGGCTGAGTCTTCATTTTCTAACAACAAACAGAATATAGGAAAAGAAGGTGAAATAAAGGTCGGTGTTTATAGTACACTGACAGGAAGAAAAACCTGCAGCCACCACTCAAACACTGACGCAGTAACACAGCTGTGGAACAAAGACTTGTGCCAACCAGTTTTTCGTGTTATGAGCTGTATCTAGAACCTTGCGGAACAAAGATTTTTAATGACCTCAACCCTAGGAAAGGGAGAACAAAAACCTGCGCATGTTTTTGGTGTAAAGCCGTTCTCAGAAGCAGGGTTCATTCAGGAACTACTAATCCTAGCTTTAGAAGGACAGAACAAGGCCAAATTTCATCATGTAAAGCTGAGCTGACAAAGCCCTGGAAAAAGCAATCATGCAGCAGTTCACAAAGGATACTGCCGAGATGGAAATTCCTATGTCAGTGCTGAAAGGACCGTCTATAAAGATGGCTCCTGGTCTCCCCCGAGTCTCCTGAACTCAGGGAAAGCTCTGTCCCCATACGACTGCGGTACGGGCTTCACAGCCCTGCTCTCCCACCGCGTTAGAGCAGTGAACAGGGCACGGACAAGTTCCGGCTTTTGCAGGTTGCTGATGCTCCTCGGAGCCGCTGGCCATTCCCAAGAGTCAGGGCGGGAAGGAGACAGCTCCAGCCCCGGGGCACGCAGCCCACGGCACAGTCCAGCTCCCTGCCAGACGGGGCCTCTCTCACCGGGGAAAGCACAAACCTCCGTCAATCCTCGCTCTTCCCACTGCACCGGGAAGAAGTCTTGCTGCAGTTCCAGGCGCCCGAGCGGCAGGTGAGCAGGTGAGCAGCGCAGAGACCACAGCTCGTCCCTCCCCGCACAGCCCCGGCACAGCCGGCACTGCGGGCGGCACCCGGGGCGCTGCTGTCCGCAGCGGGCACCGCACCGCCATCGCAGGGAGCTGCCGCCCGGAAACACGGCTTCTCCGACAGAAACGAGCAACCCCACCACGTAAAGGAAAATCTCCCCGTAAGGCCAACGCTAAACACGCGCCGCCGGGCTGCCCCCTGCCCAGCCCAGCCCGTACCTGCGGGGCCCCGGGGCACGGTGGCGCCGCCCGGGGGGTCGGAGCGGGACCCGGCGGCGGCGGAGAGCGCGTCGGACATGGGCACGACTCGGCGGGCGGCCGGAAACACCCGAGCGGGAGGAACGGAAACACCCGAGCGAGTGCGTGTGAGCCGGGCCTCAGGGAGATGGTGGCGCCTCGGTGCTCATCCCTCAGCCTCCCCCCTCGACAACGCAGCCAATCCGCATTTAGTTCTGCAGAGCCGAGGTGCGCGGGCGGCGTTTCAGGCTGACAGCAGGGAGGGGGTGGCGGAAAGCAGAAGGGGGCGCACCTACAGGAAGTGATGGTTGCCAAGGTAACGGGGTCCCGGAAAGACGCGTTGCCGTGGTGGCCTGGGGATGGAGCCGATGGAGCCGCGCTCGGGTCCCCTGGGGCCTGGAGTGGCTGAAGGGCCGCAGCCTGAGTCCGAGGACGCGGGGGGACCGCGGTCCGACTGCGCCTTCCTGACCTGGAGCGCCGAGGAAGTGGCTGAGTGGGTGGCGCAGCTCGGCTTCCCCCAGTACGAGGTGCGGGGCCGCCGGTCCGGGCGGGAAACCCCCGCCCTCGGCGCCGCCTGGGCCGGTGGTCCTGAAATCAGTGTGTGTGAGCGTGTGCCTGTGTGAGCGGCAGGGGGGCGGTAGTAGCAGAGGGCGATCCGCCTTTCCCTCCGCTTCCCTGCCCAGGAATGCTTCAGGGCCAACGGCATCACCGGCCGCCGCCTCATCCACGCGAACTGCTCCAACCTGCCCGCCATGGGCATCACGGACTTCGGCCACATGCAGGTGCGCCCGGCTGCGGCTCCCGGAGCTCCCTCGGCGCCCAGCGCTGCCCCTGTCTGCTGGCAGGCGGGCTGGGCTATGGCCTGTCTGCCCGGGCAGAGCGCTGATTCAAAGAGTGAGCCTGAAACTGGACAACCGAATTCATACAAATAGTCATAGTTTTAGAGTATAGGTCTGTTCAGGTCTGTAGCTGGCTGCAGATCTAGGGCTTCTCCTCTGGAGCACCATAAGTGCTTAGCCTTCTTTTAAGTGGATGTTGCTCTCTGTCCCCGTAAAATTGCTTAGCAGGATGTATGCACCCTCAGAATTTCTTTTAAATCATTTTCCACTTACTGATTTGTAGAACTTATGAATATCTAGTTAGATTTACCCTGCAGCAATTGAGCCACTGATCTCAAGCAGTAAATGAGCCACTCATTTTTACTTCCTTCTTTTATGCTTTGCTGGACACAAACAGGATCTCTGTCTCTTCCTCATTTTATGAACAAGTAATTGGTCTTTTTCCTTTCAAACCTACATATTTTCTTTAACAAACACTGATAGTTAAGACTGAATTTCAGGGCTATAACTTTTAGCTTCCTAAAAGTTCAGAAAATCAACAAGCTGACTTAAATGTCATTATCCTCTTTCCCTCCCCGAGTGGAAACCACAGAGGGACTGCATTTACAGAGCCAAGTCATCTGTTTTGCATCAGAATTTGAAATTGCTTTCACCAGAAGACACAGGTAGAAGTTCAAACCAAGAAGAAGGAAGAAGCTTTATGCTCCAGTGACTGGAGTATTAACACTTTATTTTATTCTACAGTATCAAAATGCAATTTGACCACATTCTGTCTGGTCATGCAATCTTAACTGTTTGTTTGCCACCAAATATGCCACCAAAACCATTAACTAGTGCCATGACTTTGCCTGGTGTTTTGGGAGAAAGGCATCAATTTAACCCTAAGTTTTTCAGGCAGCAAACCTTCACGAATATTTGTGGTACAAGCAGATAGAGACTATAGTCATTTGTGTTTTCCAAAAGTGGAAGAATTTTGTAGGTTTTGTAAGCCTCATCCTCATATTGGGATACAGGGATTATGTATGGTGTTATTTCAACTGCTGAGTAATACTAGGCCATGGGTTAGACATATCAACTGTAACCCATTCTTCCTCTTGTAGGAACTGAAATTCCTCTAGATAAGCAATGGACAGCCAGGACACTGCTGCAAGCTTGGAAGTGAGACTGTCTCAGTAATTTTTTCCAAAGCTTGCAAGTAAATTGGGAACATCTCACAGACTTCAGTGGAACCTAGATGTTCTCAAAGATCATGCCCTATCCTGCCCATTATTTGTGTTTTAAAGAAGTGTATTCTGACAGAATCCAAGTATGCAGAGGTCTGCAGGATGTGGCCCCTTGGGTCTTTCAGGAAGTGTCTACTAGAGCAGGTGAAAAGTTAAAGCCGCAATTTCCCAACAAGAAATATAAACAAAAGGCTGTGAGCAGTCGAAACTGATAAAGTTACTATAGAAATAAGAGTGATAGCATCAGCTCAGCGAGACAGAAACTTTGCAGTTCAGGGGAAATGGCAGTTTACACAGCTAATTATGTGGAAGCTATGCAGCATGGACAAGTGACGTTACTGCTGGTTTTAATCCCACTGTACTGGAATTTTAAATATCAAAACCACTAAAGATATAAGTCTGGTGTTCTTTTGTTATCACAAAAAGTAGGGTACTACTTTTCAGAGTCAAGCTAAAGTTGGGGGAAGGTTTTGAGCAAATACTGTGAAAGATCCGTAAACGTTTGCAAATTGTATTTTGAAGCTTCAATCATATTCGATAGTTAAATTCTCACAAGTTGCTTCAAAAACAATGCTAAGACTCTGCTCACTCAGTTCCAGGTCCAGTGGGCTCAGACAACCATACACTCATCATTTTCTAAATGAACAATATGACTTTTTGCTAATTATTTTTTACACCTTTGTGTAGCTGTCATTTGCATTATAATGTAACAAACAGCGATGCTTTTGCATTAAGCAGAAGAGACTGCAGTTCGTTCACCCATTACTTGTTTGTCCTTGAAGTGCAAGGATGAAAGCAGAGCTATATTTATGTCACTAAGAGATCAGATGTGATGCCATCCCTGATAGTAAATCTGGAGAGAAAGCGATATGCACTGGTTTTACAGCGTCACGTGGGGCTTATGGATTCAGATCCCCCTTGTGTTGCAACTTCAAGCATGAAACTGTACCAAAATTCAGAATATCACTTCTTTTTCCTGCTGCTCTGAAATGGAATGGATGGTTTTATCTTGTCCTGTTTAGTTGTCCCATTGTCTTGGTTTGAGAAATGAGAATTTCTGGTGTCTGATCTTGTGTTTCAGGAAATTTCACGACAGGTGCGAGTGTTGCTGGGGATTGAGGAGCCTCTCTTCAGCAGATCCATTGCCCTCCCGTACAGAGACAATATGGGTCTCTTCCTAGAGAGAAAGGCACCCACAGGAGAGAAAGCAGATGCCCTCACTTTCTCACAGTTTATCCAAAAAGCAGCACTGGAGCCCTGCACTACAGTTCCTTCTTTGCAGGCATCCCAGACCATGGTGGGAGTGGACGCTGTCCCTGCATCACAGGGTATGCAGAGGCAGAATTAGAGACTCATGCTGTACTTTTGCCTTTGTAAGAAGCCCAGCAGCCACAGCAGACTGTACCCTTATTACCTTGCAGATTGTTCAAGGAGGCACAGTTCCACCTTTTCACAATTATACAAAATTGTGCACCGCACTGCCACTGCAACTCTTAGACATTTTATTACACCAAACCCATTCCCACATTGTCTCTTTTCTGAAATACTTCATTTGCTTACAGGAACTAATTGAAGTGGAGGTTGTAGATCAGACTGTACCATTGTCTGTCTTTCACATCTGCTTCACAGCTGGTTAAAAAAAAAACAAAAAACAATCATAGACATATTTTAGGCACAAGTGATTGGTAAGAACTTCCCAGCTGCCCAAGTGCATAGATTTCTCCCAGGCTTTAGTGTCTGCAGCCTGGGTTTGCTCTGAAACCAAGATGTAATACAATAACTGGTGTACAGGTGTGGTGACAGCTGCTGTCAGCAATCCTAATTAGGCAAGGGGTCTAGGTGCAACATGCATAACTAATCCTTGGCCTCACCACAGAAATTATTTCCTGTGAGGCAAAACCAGGCAGGCAGTCTTTTATCATGGTAAACAGTACTGAAATACATGATAGATGGTGGCAAAAGTACAAAAGAATACTGAACTTGAGAATTTAGGGAATAAAAATTGGGGTTTTTTTGATAAATGCAAAAATACGTGAAGTCTTGTACAGGCCATGTGCAGCTGGAATGATTTTCACTGTACATCTTGGCCAGAATAAAGTAACGCAACTCATGGACATCTCAAAAATAGGGCCAGAGAGTTTCATTTCTTCCTGAGTTTGGTGACAGTTCCAGGTTCTGAAAGGACATGGCCCATTTTTCTTGAGAGGAGGGATGGAAGTGTCAAGGCTGTACACAGTGACAGGACAAATGACAGCAGATGGACAGCATGTGTGACAGGAGGCAGCAGAGGAGGCCACAAGCTGAGCGTTGTTATAAAAGCATGTAAAGCTCTGCTTCTGCAGGGCTACTGCCCTAGCAAGGAGAAAGGGACTCAAAAAGCCCAGAGAGACAGCAGAGCTGACCAACCAACACCTCTAGGCACTGGAACACAATTACCTGAGCTCTGCCACATGCAGATGAAACACAAACCACTGCTACCAGACTGGTAGCACTGTCTGCCTGCCCAAAGTGGCAGAGGGACTTTGGTGGCTGCCCTTCACTGTTCTTACATAGCAAAGGGCAGCAGCAGAGTGACACAAAGGGATAAACACACAAAGAGCTCAGCTGCCAGGCCCAGTCCTTGCAGGTTGATTTAAAGTCTTTAGCTGAAACAGCTGAGCCTTGGGATCCGTCTAGTTTTCTAGATCTATAAAAAGCTATTTAATAATCTCTGTTTTGTCTCTTCCCTGGGATGATTAGAAAGAAGATTTTATTCCAGACATCTCCCTGGAAGACCATTTGCCCCATTTGTCTTATCTAAGACTTTATGGGGTTATATGACTTTATATGCAGCCTATAAACAACCTATTTACTCAATTACTATGAGCTACATAAAAAATACAAGTTGTATGAGACTTGTTACTATTAATTTTAGCATCCCTCACCTAAAATGGTTCTAGTTCAAGGGCAATCTTATCAATTTGTCCAAGTATGTGATGAGAGGGAGCAAAGAAAGGGACGCAGAATCTTTTCAGTGGTGCCCAGTGATGATGAGGGGCACTGGGCACAAACTGAAATGTACTGGTCCATCTGAAGACACAAACCCACCTTTTACTGTGAGTGTTGCCAAATTCAGACTAGGTTTCCTAGGGAAGCTGAGTCATCTCCAGCTGTGATGATACTGAAAACCCACATAGCCACAGTCCTAGTCTGCCTGTTCCAGGTGATCCTGCAAAAGCAGGAGTGGACTAGATGATCAAGAAGTCCATTCCAACCCAAATGATTCTATAAGAAAAAAAACGCCAACAGAAAAAAAAAGAGTTCACAGTGCAGCAGGGAGGCTGGAATCCAAATCTACTCTCATGTTTGTGTGACCCCCTATGGCAGCAAACTCTCCTACAAACTCTCTAAAATTAATTCATCTGTGCTGATGGCACTGAAGGTGTGAAATAAGGTACTGCTGCAAGCAATGTCACTCCATGGTAACATGCATTATGCTTTCCAGAACATTAAAAAACTTCCTGCACCTCATTTTGTGAGAGGTGCTAAATTGCTCAGGATTAACACACAAGAGTGACAATGTGCTTAACAGGGGAAGGAAAGAAACAACCCAAAGAGAAAGAGACAGCTTTATTTACAGAATTGAAGTGAGGTCTGAAAGGATGAAGCCAGCAGCTGGCCTAAGGAGTTGTGTTTCTGAGAAAGTGCATTTCAATCCTTCCTGGCATGACACTTTCTGCGAGCTGCTGGGACCAGCAGGTTTGTATAACTGAGAAAGGTCCCTGCTTGCTCTCCATCCAACCCATCAGGACTCTGACCACCTCCACACTAGGTATTTCCATGATAAAGGGATCTTCCAAATGCTGTGGAGTGCTAGCAGAAGGATACTGGCAGAGGTTGCTGCCCTGGCTCTCTGCAGAAGTTCCTCACCTCTTTTCCAAGGGTGAGCCAGAACAATCCAAAAAAAAAAAAGTGCAACTGGTTCTTTCTCCCAACACTTTCACACAGGGAGAACATGGTCCAGGTAGGTTTTACTCCATCCACAGCCATGATTAGTGATGCCCAAGCCAGCTTGACTGTTACAGGGACTGGTCAGCTGGTCAGCACTGCCTGGTGGAGACACTCACAAGTGTGACTGGCACGTTCCTCTTGCAAGAAGCAGCCCAGGCACCACCCAGAGCAAACATTCATCTTGCTGTGCCCAGCAACTTCCCTTCATACACACAAGCGATGCCTGGCTTACAGCCATGTCAAAGACAATGATTCCAAAAAGAATCAACCCTGATGGATCAGTACCGTGGTTTTGCCAGCTACATTTTAGTAGCTGTCTTCAACCAGTCTGAACACCACAGTCCCACAATCCACGGGTACCCACTGACTCCGACAAACGCTGATCATGCAATGAGTAGTAACAGAGCTGCTCTGTTGGCACTGGACTGGGTTTTGCAGTTCCCTCTTTCAGTGACAAGGTGACGGCCAAACAGGCTGTTTCACAGGTGTTCAGTTCTTCCACCGGATTTGCTAAAGAGAGAACAAAACATGACTAACAGCAATGCTGAACACAGAGCCCTAGGGGCCAGCTTAGTGACTCCCAAGCCTGGACAAGGACAGCTATGGCCAGAGCGTGCCATTTCTATCAGTATAACCATTCCTACCCTGAATGCAACCCCAAACAAAAGATTAGCTTCCCAGCAGGGATAGAAAATATTTAGGACAGCCAGGCCCCTACACCTAATCTGTATTTGTTTCTGATGAGAGTGTCTGGAAGAAAGAGTAAGCAATTCTTACCATGTTGCTGAGAATGGTGTGTATCTTCTCTTCTTCTGCAGAGCCCCGCTCCACCTTGTCTTTATATGCTGTCAGCTGAATACGATCCTTTAGATCCCGGTAGGTCTAGATAAAGAGCAAAACCAGCACCCAGGTGAGAGAAAGAGACACTTCCATGGTTAGATAGTGTCCTGCAGATGGGCAGGGCAACTCTACAATTTCCCATTGCAGTTCTCAACACAGAACAATTTCACAGCACAAATTCTAGGAGCCACTCCCCTGGCTCATGGACTCATACTGGGAACCTTATCATTTTTCCCAGGCCACAGGAATAAACAAACCCCACCAGGCACATGACAGAAGTGCCACATGGCAGAGAGCAGGAAAGCTACGGAGAAAAAGCAGGTCCTTGTCCCATCTCTTCACACAGCAGCAACCTACCTCGATGACAACATCATGGCACTTGTATTTGGTAGCAAGGTTCAGCCGGGTATCCACATCTTCCACCAGGCGCACATATTCCTGCAGCACCTGTGAGAGACAGCAGAATGTCTCAGCTCCCTTCCACAGGTATGACCTGCCTCATTCCTTCACCTCGTCCAAAACTATTCAAGGTTGCTGGTCACCCAGGAGGAGTCATTCATACACCAAATCCCAACAAAGAGCAGGACACAAGCAGGAGTTCCTGGCTCACCTGCACAGGAGCATTGTTCCTCTGCAAAATCTCCACCACCCGGTGGAAACCAATAGGTGCCTTCTTCTTGGTGTAACCCAGCCAGTTCTGAAATGAGAACCAAACCATTGTTAACATAAAAGAACAATCCCTCCAGCCACAAGAAAATGTGTTTTTTTCTCTCAGTGCAAGGAACATACTCCACAGCCACCACATGCACCCCATGGCAGAGCCCTTGGGCACAGGCTGGCTGCAATCCCTTTGGAAACAGAGCTCAGGGGCAGTCCCCTCCTCTGACCTTACTACTGCAGCCAAGACAGGCCCAGCAGAGGTGCTGGGCAGGGAGAGGAGGGAAGTATTGCAACATCCTGAGCAGAGGTGCTGGACCCTGCTGAAATAAAACCAGTCTGTCCAGTAACTCCAGAATAAGCCAGCTATCAGTAGCAGACACCAGTACTTGGGACTGTGTCCCCAGCAAGGTTTTCTGCAGCTCACCTTGGTGGTGAGAAGGGCATCCACATCACCCCAGGCCCGCAGCTTGGCACGAGCAGCCAGAGCAGTCAGCACATACTGCTTATCAGGAATCTGCAAGGTAGAAAGCTGCAGTCAGAACAGTAGCACAGCTCAGAAGGTCTGTGTGGGCTGGACATGAATGGCATCTGCCCCAGCCCTGTAAGGAACCACACCAACACCCAGGCAAAGAAGCAAGATGCTGCCTGATGCCACACAACACTGCAGAGAGTAGGAAATGGGGATTTGCAAGTGCTGCTGCAATTGAAAGTCTCCACGTGGCTCCCACTTGCCTTCCTGAGACTCCAGAAGGGCCCTGCTCAAAAAGGATGCCATGGCCCCCTCCCTAGCTTAGTGCTGAGCCCCTTAAATTCCTCCTACTGAGCCCCTTCATTACATACAGTTTGTCTGCACGTTTTCACCTAGTGCTGCCACAACAGGGGAGACTCACGCACCTTAAATGTTTTCTTCAGGTTGGTGGGGCTGCTGAACATTCCCTAGAGAAAGCAGACAAGTCAGTGCAAACTCACAAGGGCAGGCCACAGCAGGGGTTCAGACACCTGTTATACAGCATCCGCCTTCCACAGAGTCAATCTTCTCAAGATTTTACTGCTTTTTGCTCATGTCACTGCCACAGGAGGAAGCATCTAGCAGAAGAAAGCAACTATCCCACCCCATTAGCTCCCTGGTCTGGTTTCCCTACATCCTCAACTGCTGCACCTCAGGCACTTCCAAGACCAGTACCAGTACCTCAGCCTCACAGGATATGCAGTGGTTTCTAGGAGGCAACTCCCTGACAAACTGTGCCAGACTGAATGTCTTGGCGCACAAAACTCCAAACTGGTGCCAGGGGACAAAGTCTCTCTGAGGGATGAAATATGACCTCTGTTTCCCTTTCTCTCCTTAACATGCCACTGCTTGACCACCCCACATCTTGAGGGCTACAGGGATGAGATGCAACCTTATCTTCTGCAACATCATCCTCACCTCAGCCTCTGTGTAGTGGTAGAAACAGGAATAGAAGAGAGTGGTCACTAGTGGCATATTGAGAATTGAAGCCTTGCGAGGATATTTCCGGAAGAGCTCTGACTGCCCAGCCATCTCCAAGTGCCGATCATTAGCCTGTGGAATCAAGAAAACAGACAGGGTGAACATGAGCCAGGACAACTGCCTGTTTAACTGTGGGATAGAGACCTAGAGAGAGTGTTGTGACAGCAATGTGCAAGCATAGCCCCAAGATGCTATCAAGTCTCACACCTGGTATTTCACATGTGCCTGGCACAGCAGCCTGAATAACAATTACAACTACACTAGCCAGGGCAGGCTGGTTAGGTCCAAAGTGGTGTCAGTCAGGGACAGCAAGAGATCTCACAGGTAGTCCTAGTCCCAGCCACCTCCTGACCAGCAGAGAAGATTTCATACCTCGATGATGATCTGTCGCTCCAATAGGGTATAATGGTCTTGGATGTGAGATGTATCCTCAGCTGAAAATGGCAGCCTGGTCAGACATGAAGGAAAGAGACACTGTGACCAGCTCTTAAGTAGAGAATCCTTAATTTACTTCTGAATACACTTGGAAGAATTTTTTTTTCTACCCAACAAGCTCCCATTCTTCCCAGCTTGAATGGCCAGTGGGTACTCAAGTTCCTGACCCACTGCTCTCTCCAACTGGCTCTTTCCTAGACAGGCTCCAGAGAAAGAAACATTATGTGGCACCTCTCACAGAACAACCTAAAGTGGATGCTACCAACTTCCTCAAGTGCTCAGGCACCCAGACTTCCACCCATTACAATCTGAAGGGTCAATGATCAGAAAATCCCTTGAAGTATTTTTCCTCCTGAATAAGCAGCAAAAGCTGCTGGTTAGTGCCAATGATTCCTCTCTGGTCTACACTGTATCCACAACTCTACTCCCACTCCCCACTAAGGAAAAACCCACATCAGCTCACAAACCACATAAGCCATGGCACTGGTGCAGAGGTCTAATTTTCTTCACTACTACCTTCTGTGAAGAATCCACATCTCACCCCTGCTTTTGTATTTTTTTCTTACCCAATGCAACCTTTCAGAAATTCCCTCCTTTTTTCTACATCCTGGATGTTCAAATGCTCCCGGTACTGTGACAGCTGGAGGGAGAGGGGAAAGAAGCAGTCTATTCTCAGATTTAGGAGATACAGTATTCCAGAGGGTGAAATGGGGATGAAAAGCTTTCGCTTGATCCCCACACACTCTGCAGCCAGCCTCCTTCTGCAGTAAGGGAGCTTATGCTCCTGGGAATACTCACAGCAACTTCCTCAGTCCTGTCTAAGAACCTGCAAAAGGGAATTAGCAAGCATTAACCTGGAGGCAGGTTCCCAGCAGTGTGCTCAGCCCTGCCACAAGATGGATCAAAAGCCTCACCTGAGCAGATCCAGAAGGAATTTCTGTTCACCCATCTCTCTGAGGAAATGGATCAGATGGCACAAGGCCACTTGCCGCACCTCCAGCTCCCGAAACAAGATCTCTGCAGGGGAGAGAGTTTATGTACACGTGGGTAAAGTAAGATAGCACTACCAAGCAGAGGGGACTTAGCACAGTGCATGGAGTTGAAAGTCACTGGCAGGATTCAACAACCTTATCCCATCTCAAATCACAGTCTTGGGCACAGAAGAGCCCAATCACTGAGCTGACAGCTGAATTCACAGCTGTGTGCTCCCTCTACAGATTCATTTCCACTCATCCCACTACCAGTGCTTAAAGCTCCTCTCTGGAGCCTTTGTAGGCATCACTATCTCCCTACCTCCCACACCACACTTGCTACAAAAATATTTCATGTTTAGTAAAAAAGCAATACCCCAGGTGCTCTCTCTTTTTTTAACTTGCACCCAGTGAAAGGATTACCCCCTCTGTCCTTCACTGAAACTCACTATATAAATCCCAGCCTCAGTCACGCTCACCTCTCCTCAGCGTCCGTTTCAGGAATATCAGGACCTGTGAGCACAGACAGACAGCTCAGAATTACAACAAACAGACAACACACTGGTCAAGGCCCAGAGAAGCTTTTGCAAAGGGCCTCTGAAAACACAGCTCTTACAGCACTGAACTCACTTCTGGTACCCACAACACCCAGGATAAGCAGTGAGCCTGGGCCACAGCTGCCTAGATTCTTGCCTAAGCTCCTACTCTGGAGTTTAGATGAGTGAGACCAGAATTTACAAAGGAAAACCCTTCCAAGCAAAATCCAAAGAATTAAAAGACCTGGATGAAGGAAGCTCTGACACAATCCCATTTCCTGTCTGATACTTTAAAAGCCAGAAAAAGTGGTGAGGTCCCAGATCTCAAATACCAACTCCCAGTTCTATGCTGCAATGAGTAGATTAAACCTTGACCTTCAAGAAGCAGTTGCAAAAATCTGTAAGGCTGATGGATTGGATTCCTTGTTATTAACATCAATTCTGCAGAGTAGCAGGAAAGACAGCAGGAATACAGAATTTCCCAGTCTTAAACTTTGCCACTTTCCAGTAACTGTTTGGTTTGAAGTAAGGAACACCCCCCCGTCTTGCAAGACTGGGTGGCCAGCTGACTGCCTTCTCACAAGCACTCTCTGTGGGGCCACCCACAAGTCCCAGCCCTGTATGGCCCCAGCAGGACTCACAGCTGTAATGACATTCCCATCATGCCCTGCCACAGCTTCATCCAAGAGCACCAGCTTGTCCTGCAGGGAGCGAAATCTCTCTAGAGAGCAGACCTAGAGACAGAACAGGAAGAAGTAGGCATGTGAGACATGAGACAGTCCTCAGGCTTTATTTATTCCTCTCCCATAAGCCCTTCAGCAACATGAATAACCAGCCTCCCAACCAGTGGAGAAATTCTCATTTAGCTGAAACCACGTGTCACATAATCCCTGGAAATCTGTCTACAGGGGTTGCAGTCAACCCTCATTACTGCCCAGTCTAGGACAGCAGACAACATACATTCAGCACAAACACCCTTGTAACAACACAAAACTTTCCTGTATACCATAACCCATTAGACCTGACAGGAGGAGGGAACTCTGTAGGCCCCTTTCCATAAAGGAGACCAGAAAAGTAGAGTTGTAACTCTTTCCCTCTTCTTCTTACCCACATTTGTGGCCTCTTTCAGTCTTTGAGGAGACACATGTAGAGTGAAACCACAATCTCCCTATGTGTTCACTGCACACTGAGGCAGCTGAGACTAAGATTACAGTTGCAGTGAAACCATTTCTGTCTTCCTCCCTCAATTTGCCACCAACTGAAAATGGAGATAAAGCCCCACCCCCTCAGATTTTTAAAATAAACCCAGCCTCAGGGAGCAAAAAGGGTAAAAAGGGACACAGGAGTACAGATACCTACTGTCAGAGCCTTGCTGAGGGGACAACTCAAGCAAACAAAGCAAAAAAACCCTGAAGTTCTCCCGCTGCTCCTGAGCTAGTGTGATCCCAGCACTGCCACCTGGCGAAGTAACACAGGCAGACCACCATCCCTGCTAGGTGCTGAAAGCAGCACAGATCCCCTCCTTGCTTCCAGAACAGCCAGGAGCACAGGACATTGTAAAGCATTTTGGGGCCAGCCACCCTCCATCTCTTATAAGCAGTTGGGAATGCAAAGTCCTTACCTTGCCCCTTTGCATTCGCCTGACTGTATCTTTGGGGCTCCAGTCACTGCTGTAATCCTGCCAAAAGAAAAATAAAGCCTCAGATCATTTCAGTCTCCAAGCTGCTTTGCACTTCTGCTGCTTCAGTGACAGCCCACAAGTAGCTACTCACACTTATCATTCAGCTGGTCAAACTCCGTTGCTTTTAGGACAAACAAAACACATGCAAAACAGACCCAAAACTGAAGGGCAAGGAGTCAGTTTCCTGTTACAATGCAGATAGACTTCTGCTGGTGAGCCTTCCACAGCAGGGTGGAGAGCACAGGGACAACAGCCTTAGGCAAGCACCTGGAGAGTCTTGCAAGACCGGGGGATGTTCGTTACAACACAAGGACAATGTGACAAGGGCAATGAAGCCTGGACCATCTTAAGGTAGTATGCTACCACTGCTGCAAAGACCAGCAATTTCCCCCTGCAGCAGGCAGACACTATCATCTGAAGCACTGGATAAAAAAATGATGGTGGCCTGAGCCACTCCTAACTCAGATACCATAAAACCATCTAGGTCTCTCTGAGGCACTCAAGTCAGTGGTTGCAATTCAGCTTTCTACCTCAAAAGGCCCAGAGAAAGAGAGCAACAAGAAGCAGCTCTGAGGACACTGAATTTTA
This sequence comes from Cyanoderma ruficeps, assembly GCA_008694505.1. NCBI lineage: Eukaryota > Metazoa > Chordata > Aves > Passeriformes > Timaliidae > Cyanoderma > Cyanoderma ruficeps. Next base: position 30,617,876 of record VZDJ01007753.1, read on the forward strand.
AATCCATGGAAGATTTACTGAAAGACCGAATCTGTGGATGATAGGTCTGATCCAGTCCTAATAGGGGAGCTTGGCACATGAGTGTCTCAAAGCAATGTATAGCTGAGTATCAAATATCCTGAGCACCAGGGTTCCCTCCAGCACCTCTGGCCAGAGGCAGCTTCTCAGCCTGTCACTGTCAGGACACTCATCAAAAGCTGCCACTCACTTTCCCTTCTTTGTTCTACCCTACTTACACCACCCCTGTCTGCATTTAAGAGGCTGTATAATCCTTCTCCTTCCTGTTTCGCTGCTTCTGCAGGCCCAGAACAGAACACAACAAGGCACTCTTGTTTGTCCTGCTGTGCTCTGAGGAAGTGCTGCCTGTTAGGTTATGTAATTAATGGCTAACTGACAAAATACACCAACCTGGGGAGGATCAGATGGCCAAGGACAGGTGGACCATGAACCCTAGTAGCTCAAAGATGCAAGTGCCAGCTATTGGAAGAGACTGGGGTCTGGGATTCAGCTATAGAACAAACTGGATGTCTAGGACCAGCTACTGCAGGGACCCATAGAGTGTATGTTCCACTAGTAGAATTGGTCAGACAGAAGCTCAAGCTTGAGTGTTTTCTGTATGTTGTACTCATAAAGGCCTTGGCTTCTCTGTTAACCCATGCAGGCAGCTGTATTAGTATTGTGCATGTCTGTATCTGTAGGGCATATGGGCTCAGTCCTGTTACTTCCTGGACCTAGGGACATGGGACAACAATCTCACACCTAATAGGAGGAATCCTCAGTCCCAAAATCCCCTAGATTCTCCAACTTCTGTCACTGCATATCTGGTAGACAAACATTCCTGCCAATTGGAACACTACCACTGCACAACTCTCTCTGCATTGTCCCAGTGATTCGTGAACAGGAAATTTCAAAACTTTCATATTTAAAAAAAATGTAAAAACCACATGTGATGCCAGTTTATCTGACCCAGCATGAAAGCAGTTTACAGACAAAGCACTATTTTGAAATCCTTTCCACAAAGACTGCTGGGCTACTCATTAAAAGGAGTAACCAAAATCAAGACCCTCAGCAAAGCTCCATACTTCTGAGCAAAAGCAGAGAAGGCTTAAATTACTGCAAGACTGCATTTTGCAGCTCCCTGTCCTATTCCCTGCACTGCCCTCTTCTGTCTGAAACAGCAACTAATCACTTCCCATGAAACCAGCGGAGTAGGAAGTTCCCTAATCTCGGCATACATCAAGCACAGGCTGCTCACCTTGTACTCAGCTCTTGGTCTGCGCAGCTCTGGGGCAAAGCTTTTAACTCCTGTGTCAGTGAGGGCTGAGAGGGAAAGGCACAGATGAGTAGCATGAAAAAAATCCTGATTCACATCCACTCCTAAACCCATCCCTTCCTTGATTTTTATGACAGCAGACCCAAACTTAAGCACCAAATGGCAACACAGCATTACTCAAAAACAAACAGATGTCAGTTGTACATAAGTAACTACCCCAAATCATCATGCTGATTCTTTAATTTCTTTGAGGAAAGAACCATCCACAACTGAGCTTTTAGACAGCACATGATTCTGTTTCCCTTTTTGCACCATAAGGCAGATGACACTTCCCCTTTTTTTGGAAATGCTTTGTTTCATTTAAATCTGCACCCCTCCCAGAATGAGGCTGTGACCCAAAACTTACCATCTGAAAGGGACTGGAAACTTGAGAGTTTGTTTCGTCCTGAAATAAAAACACTGATGAGACACTGTCCCTTCACCAGCCGCATCTCCTGCACAGGGAACATAAGCCTAGACTACAAGGCCATTTTACTGCAGCTAAGCCCCTGTAGAACAAGCCACCCTGTACAGTGATTCACACTACACCAGCACAGCTGGGGCTCACCTGCTGACATTCTAAGGCGCTGAAGTTGTTTGTGGTATTGCAAACCATATCACACTCCATCCCTATCTGCTCTCCTGGTGCTGAGGCCAGGAGAGGTCAGAGCCTGAATTCACTCATCTACCTGCAGAGCAGAGGCTCAAGCACGTAGCACTGCAACACAGGCCATGGCAACACGGACAGCTCCATCCACCAGGGCTGCAATTTGGATGCCTTTCCTCATCACTTCATTGTCAAAGTTGAGAGTAAAAAAACCACCCCAGATAAAGAGAGACAATGTAAAAGCAGTTTTGTTGTGTTGCTGTGAGAGAACAGAGCTGAAATCTTGCAAGTTGTGTATGTTTGCCCATGGCCTGCTGCACAGCTCCCCTGTAACCAGCTATGCTGCCACTGCTGCTATCATGTGTTTGCTGAACCAACACCAACAGCAGCCAGCTGAGCTCCAAATAAAGGATTATCAATTTGTGTTCTCTACAGAACTGAAGATCAAATGAGGGCTACATGGGTCAAGCCAGTCCCTTTGTAGTCTGCTCTTTTCCACCAACCAAATGGATTGCCACACAGTGCTGTGCTCTACCTTGCTGTTCTTTAGAACCTCCAAAAAGGTAATCTACAAAGCCCTTTCCCACTCCACAAAAGCATGTGATCTACTGCACAAGACAGTCTTCGATTTCTGACCTGTGAGCAATGCACTTCCACCCTCAGGAGAGATTGGAGCTTCCCTGTCTCACAGTTCACCTCAGATAAAACCATTTACATAAGATAACACAACTGCCCCTTAACAGTCTTAAGGGAAAACACGTTTGTCAATATGGTATATAATGAACCTCACCTTTGAACAGGCTGCTTAAGGAGTAGGAAGACCCTTGTTTGGGAAGAGCAGCATAGGAGGAAGAGCCCTTCTGTAGGCTGGAATCTCGGCCATCCAGGGAGCTAGTGCTGCCAGAGGCTGTCTCTTTGATTGACCAGGAGATACCTGTGTGCAGACAGATCATTTTTAACCACGAAAGAGCCTGTAAAGAATGATCTTCTGGCATGGCAGAAACATTACCAGGTGTGTGCTGGTCAGTTCTGCACTAGCACATCTTGGTAAGTCTGACCCTCTGCAGCAAGCAGCTGCAGTGCATCTCTCCATGCAGGATCCCAGACTCATGTAGTGCTGCTTGTTAAGCAGAGGCATGTTGTCTTCCAGAAATGGCTGATTTCAGCAACGTTGTACACCTGGCTATGGCTTGTGTAAAAGGAATACATAGACATCCCCACCATTTATGTATTATTGCACTGGGAAAAGCATAGTCCTTGTTTTAAAAGTGCAAAGCAAGACAGGGAATCCCTGGCCTACCTCAAATTGCAGAAACCTAAAAGCATACTTTCCTGAACATTGAAGACTAAGATAGTTTTCCTTCCCTCACAGACAAAACAGCTCTCAGTGTGCACATGCTACTGGCAACAATGCATGTCTCTCTCCTGCCTGTTCAATACAGTTTCCCCTTGTTTTCACACAGCTGCACAACACACATATTTTAGGATCAGGGTAACAGACAAAAAACCGCAATAGGTAGAGAGACCCTGGGTGGGAAAAGAAAGCAGAAGGAGGAGGTACAGCAAAGGACAAGAAGATCAGTCTTTGAAGATCCTTTGGATGATTCATATGTAAAGTTTCATGGTCTGACACTGGCTAGCAAGTGTCACAATTCTGTGGGTCATAAACTCAAAAGCACAGCACACAGGGCATTATGTGGGGGCCATGAGCTCTCTCCCTTCATCACTAGAAACACATCTGCTTAATGTTTACAACTCCCTTTCAAATTTCAAGCACAAGAGTCATTCTATAAACACACATTCAACCTTGGATTATCTGCTTAAAGTGCTGTGGGCTCAAAACACAGAAACTTCAAATAGTGCCATTTCAGGCAGTGGTATGAAGGAACTGATCACCTAGAATCTCGCAGGCCACCTGTGCATGATGAGTATCAATCCATAATCTCCAAAATACCTGCTCTGATCTTGGCTACATATCAGAAAAAACACAGTGAATTCTCTTCACTTGTTTGCACTCCCCTTTTTTACAGAAATTGGGCTTCTGCTCACCCTCTTTTCAGTGGATCTACTCAGGTAAATCAAGTAGCTCACAATGCGACCTGGGAGACTAGAATCAGATTAGATAGGCAGGATTAGATAGCAAATAATGTTCCTGACTTAAGCAGCAATTTTAAACCTCCTCTGTCTCAAGGATAATTTGCAGTACTATTGCACTTACTTCCCACAGGTTCTCCACTCCAGCTGACCCTCTCAAGATCGTCATCATCGTCATCGACAATATCCCGAAGGCTGTTCACTGTCCGTTTGGATTCCTTCAGCTACACACAAGAGTGACCTTGCATAAGGACCATCAGAATTGCAGAATGCACTTCGTTTCCTATTAACATCAAACACCTCCCAAGGAACTTTGAATACAGCTTCTTCACCTTCCATTGCTTCTTCTCGGAATGATACTTTAGTCCTGTAGCTGTGCAGCATAGCAGCCCTTCCTCACCACTGGGAAGCACAAGGACACCTACATCGACACTAACAGCTCAACCAGTGGGAGATGCAGTTTGGTGTGTGGGCGAGGAACCACATCCTAATGAGATTTCGGACTGGCTACTGCGGAGGGAGAGACGGGAGCCTTTGGTACCCTCCACAGTGGGCAGGAGGTGACAATGCACCTACAGAACATCAACTCCCCGCGATGTGCAGGGCCGAGGCCTGCGCTGGGACGGCTACGGGGGCTCACCCGGCGAGGGCGTCTTACCGGCAGTTCCGGGGTCGGACCCTTCCTACCTGCGAGAGCTCGTCATCCTCATCGTCAAAGGTGAAGGCCCGGAACTTGGAGCTGTGCCAGTACTCCTCCTCGTCCGCCCGCACCCTGCTCATCTGCAACGGCACCGCGCGGCTGCCTCAGCAGAGGGAGGGAGCGGCTGCCTCGGGAGTATCACCGCCCCTGGTCCTGGTCCGGGTCCTGGTCCTGGTCCCCCTCCCGGTCCCGTCGCCCCCGGCCCCTCTCTCACCTCACCACCCCTCCCGCGCCAGCAGCACCGGCGTCCTCACGGCAGGGCAGGGCAGGGCAAGGCGGGGCGGGGCAGGGCAGCCGCGCGCAGGGCACGCCGGGACACGTAGTTCGGCCGCTGAGCGCGGCGCAACCGCTCCTCGTTCACGCACTACGAATCCCGGCGTGCCCCGCGGGCCGCATTGACTTGCCTTCGGACTACCAATCCCAGCAGGCTGCGAGTGCAGCGGTGCGGTGTCTGGGCCAGCAGCCGGGATCGGGGCTCTGGGAACCGCGGACTGACTCCGGGAGCTGTGGGCGGGCGGGGACAGGGCGAGACCGCCGGCAGCGCCAGCTCCAGCTCCCTGGGACGCGGCGGAACCAATTAGCCGGGGGGAACCAATAAGCCGGGGTCGCGCCGCGGAGGCGTGCCGGAAGGGCCCGCGCCGGGCGGAAGGCGGGAGGCGGCGCGGCGGTTCTAGCAGCTTCCACGGGCGCTCGGAGCGGAGGCGGCGATCCCGGTCCCGATGGCCAAGTGGGGGGAGGGAGACCCGCGCTGGATCGTGGAGCAGCGGGCGGACGCCACCAACGTCAACAACTGGCACTGGTGAGCGGGGCGGCTGCTGCCAGACCCGCCCGGGAGGCCCCGGGGCGGAGGGGGCTGCACGGCCGGAGTCACGGGCAGCGGGGCCGCCTCCCGTCCCCTCCTCGCGGACCGGTGCTGAGGCGGGAGTGTCCGGGCTGATCCTCCGGTGCGGCCCCCGGCTCCGTGCGTGTGTACGGGGGTACCTGAGCCGAGGTGTGCCGGGGGAATGTGTGGAGGTGACCTGAGGAAGAAATCTTTGTGTGTTTGTGTTGAAGCGCGGCAGGGAGACATGATCGGGGAACACTGGATAGTCCCAATGTGCACTGTCAGCGTGGTCTGTCCCAGATTCTCACTCCCCTCGGCTTTTCTGCAGGACGGAGAGGGATGCTTCCAACTGGTCCACGGAGCGGCTGAAAGCTCTCCTCCTGCCTGTCAGGGTGGAGGGTGAGGAAGGGGCGTGTGAGGTGACAGAAGTGAGCAAACTGGATGGAGAGGCCTCCATTAACAACCGCAAAGGGAAACTTATTTTCTTCTATGAGTGGGCTATCAAGCTCTCGTGGACTGGTGAGTGATGTGCACCCCTTTTGTTTCAAGGTCAGATTCATGTATAATATCAAGGGCAACGATGGTTGTCTCGTGTAGCAAATAACAATAAAGGGAAGTGTTGTATTTTGATTCAAGTTTGCTTTGACAACAACCAGAGTAAGAAGGTACGATCTGAACAATATAATTGCAGGCACCTCAAAGACAGGAGTGAAGTACAAAGGTTATGTGGAGATTCCTAATCTCTCGGATGAAAATGACATTGATGAAGTTGAGGTAAGTACAGCTGGATGTTTGGAGTATTCTAGCAGGAATAGTCACAGCATTAATATTTCCTGTTACCTTTCTTAGAACATTTGTGTAGAATTTTTTACTGCTGGAGACCGCTTAAGGTAATAGAATCAAAGAATGGTTTGGGTTGGATGAGATCTTTAAATGCCATCTATTACCAGCCTCTCAGCCATGAGCAGGGACATCTGTCACTTGACCAGGTTACTCAGAGCTCCATCCAACCTGACCTTGAACATGTCCAGGGATGGAGCATCCACAGATTCTCTGGGCAACCTGTTCAAGTGCCTCACCACCCTTAGAGTAAGGAATTAAAGAATTTCTTTCTAATTTTTAATCTGAATCTACCCTCTTTCAACATAAAACCGTTATCTTTCATTCTGTCACTACACTCCCTGGTAGAAAGTCGCTCCCCTATCATGTTACATAGTTATCAAAGTAATTTCTGTCTTCTAGATGCAAAGGGCTCTGTAGCACAAGATGGTATTTGGGCACACACGCACAGTACTTTGGGCTGGGGGAGATGACCTGAAAGATGAACAGAACTGCAGGGGTGTTTATGAAAGTTTAACCAAAGTCTGTGATGTTGAATTGAGTAATAGAAGATCTGTGCACATTGGTTCTTGTTAATCAATGCTTGTCCTTGTTTTTTAGATCCTTGTCAGCCTTGCCAAAGATGAGCCTGACACTAACTTGAAGACCCTGATGAAGCAAGAGGGTGCAAAGAAAATTAGAGATGCAATGAAAACTTACATCAGCACTCTCAAAACGGGTCTGTAGCTGAGAGGGAGAAGTGTTACGGGAATCCATATGGACTAATTCCAAAGGAGGGATGGGGGTAAAGAGAGGAGTTGCTCACTCCATCTCAACAGGAAGGTGTCAGAGCAATAACAGTAACTTTGGGAAGAAGCATTTCTGGCTCTAGGCAGTATAGCACAGCCCAGAAAGATTGGTTTTGATGGTAGTACAGTAATGAACAGTATTTTTGAATTTTTGTTTTAAAACTGAGAATGCTCTTCATATCCTGAAGATATAGGGAAAATGCAAGCCAGTAAAATGTATTGGTTTCCCCCGTGGCATAGTCAGTGCCTGTGGCACAATCTGGCCTTCAGTTTGCATACTCCCTTGGAAGGTGATACCTTCTCCAAGTTTGTGATTTGGGGGTTTTTTTGCTTTGTTGTTTTTTTCCCCCTCTTGCTACACTGGTGAAGACATCTGGTGTTATTTGGATTTTAGAATAACTGATGTCTGGAAATTGCTTTGCAGGTTTTGTTGGTGTCTTTTGATGAGCTGTTTCAGCATCTGGATCAACTTTTTTTTTTTTTAAGTTAAATCTGAGTCCAGCAGTTGGAGTTAAATCAATGTGCTTTGGTTTAGTTTGGGTTTCCTCTCAAATGCAGGCTGAGAATGCTACAGTTGCTTTCTATATCCATTTACTTGTATTACAGTACATGTTCTAGATATGCTGGGTACAAACCACCACTGATTGCTGTTTTTCTAGGATCAAATTTCTGTACTCTTGGGTTTTTTTCAGGCACTATAGTGTTCAGGCTGGGAAATGCAGTCACCCAGTGAAAAATCAGAGTGCTAATCAAAAAAACCTGTATGATCTTATGGGCTGCAATAAATGACTGTAAGTGGGAACCAGGTATTACAGGATACAGGTTTACGCATATATGATAAAATACTGATTTCTAATGTAATTTTGCTACTCTGAACAGATGAAGAAGAAGAAAAAGGAGCAAAATGTTGTATAATTGGTAAAAGCAGAAGTGACTGAGCTGGAGAAAAAGCAAATGTAATTCTGAACAAGGCTGAAGGTTCTGATGGAGTTACAGAAGTGTTAGTGCTGCTGGCCAGGGCGCTGGCGAGGCTTGCCTGGCTCTCCATGTGTAGTCCCGGCATCTGATGTCGATAAAGATAAATCAAAGAGGGAGTTAGAAATTATTATTGTTTACTGCAGTGATACAAGAAAGGAAGAGCCAGTGTGAAAAGAAATGAAAAAGCTTAGTTTGGTGAGTCTAGGCCAGCAAGACAAATGTTTTTGAGGTGTGATTGCAATTTATATTAGAGAGCAAGAGAGGGAAAAAGCTACCTAAGTCGAAGGCTAACCAACATTAATGTGAGAGCAGCATGTGGAAGATGCTATGTCTAGGCTGCAAAGAGGAGGTGAGTTCCTAATTGTTAGTGTAGGCAGGTTCTGACAGGGCCTTTGCTGGAGAGTAGTGAGGGAAAGAGTTAATTGCTTGTGAAAAGAAGTCTGTTTACTTTTTCTAAAAGCTGTTTCAAGTCATGGATGCTAGCAAGGGCAAGGGGGAAACTGGGAAACCCTTTTTGATTGTGTATTTCAAAGTACAGTCAGAAGGTTTACTTGATCTTTTATTGGTTTCATGGGCACATTTCCGTCTTTCCAGAATTCACCCAGGGCATGATTTTGCCCACAGTGAACGGTGAACATATGGAAACAGCGCCTCAGGTGGCTCCTAAAGCAGAAGACCGCAAGGTAAACAAATCTGAAAACATGCTTTGGGATCAGTGAAGAAAGCTACACTGTATTAGATTCTGGGACTTACAGGAGCAACCTATGTTGTGTGTAGGATGTGTGCATTCAGGAATTGGCAATCTGTGGAATAGGCATGAGTTTCCATTGGCAGCACATGGTGTTTCTTCCAAGCAAGTGATAAATCTGTTTTTTACATTAAAGTATGGTTGTATCTAATTGCATCTTTACCAAGAGCCTTTGTTTTTTTCCCTTGGATACGTGAACCATTTGTTGATTTTTTAGGGTGTTGTTTTTTTTTTTGTGGAAAAAAGTGTGTATGTGTTTGTTTTCCTTGTTTTGTTAGATGGCTGCCAAGAGCAGTACTGCCACATCACAGTCCAGATCCATAGGAGTCAAGATCCCTACCTGTAAGATCAGTTTGAAGGACACCTTCTTAACATCTTCTGACGAGCTCTACCGGGTATTCATTACTCAGGAGGTAATGCCTGGCTTGTTCTGAGAGCTGCTCTTTGCATATAGGATGCTCTTCCTAATAAGCTTTTTAAGAAGTTCTATGGGACACTCAATCCATGAGAACGGAATAAGAAAGCTGTTCCGCAGGGTAGCTGCTGAAAGCTTGTGTGTGCATCTTTTCACACAGCTGACAAGAGGGGATTAATGCCAACCAGAAGCAAGTTCCAGACAGCTGTCAGCACCTCTGTGTAGGTGTATCCCTTACTGCATGTGGCCAGATCACTTGGTATTTACAGTTGTGTCCTTCTGGTTTGTTTTTGCTTTTTCCTTTTAAGGTTAGGTGGTATCAAAAGCATGCTTTGGGAATAGCTTTCACTTTCCTGCACACTATTATATAGTTTAGGATGAGAGAGCAGCACTGTATCATTATTTAGACATGGTCTTAGTCTTTTGTCCTTCCTATTTTGATAAAAAAAATGAAAAAGCAAAGAACATTTTTTTCTTAGAACTAGGTTTCATTAAGAAATCAACAAAATAAATCACTGTGTGACTCAGAACACTGCATAGCACTAGAAAACTGGAGGTTCTTTTCCTTGGGCAGGTGAAATGCTGCTGTAGTGATTAAAAACTTGCTTTTCTGGCCAGGGCAGGGGTTTTGTCTTTTGCTGAATCTTTTACACTATTGACTTACCTCCTCTTCTAGAACTTTTGTAGCTGGGTGGGAGGCATTAGGCAAAAAGTTTGCAGGAAGATAATGTCAAGTAATACAGGTCTGCTCCTGAATTCCTTTCAGATGGTCCAAGCTTTCACCCACGCACAAGCCACCTTGGAGGCCGATAAAGGGGGCAAGTTTCAGTTGCTGGATGGCAGTGTCACAGGAGAGTTTGTTGACCTAGTAAGTACTAACTAGTTCACGTGTATTTTGCTCAGAGGAAGCACTGTTACCACACTGTAACTATCAGTTCTGATACAATGCTTCTGTTAGCTAACTGTGGGGTTCTACCTGGTGCCCAGTAATCTATAGTTTCTGTGGCTATGAAGCATTCCTAGTAGTATGGATTAATGCATGGCACTTCAGTCTAGGGAGAAAATGTGGCTTCCAGTCATAGATCTCCCCTGTCTTTGTGTGATTTTAGTTACCAGGGACTGGAGGAGTGTTAAAGATAGTAACTGACCCTTTTTCTCTTTGGCTCAATTGTCACTAAAGTCTTCTGGACAGAGACTCTGTCTCAGTGTTTGGGACTGTACTATTGCATATCTTTCTAGAAGGGGATTGAAAAGAAAAGGACACTTGAAATCTCTTGCCCTCTATGTGTGTGTTTCTCAAGGGATCTCTAAGGCTTCATTAATGTCAACACAATTCTAAATGTTTTCTGTTAGACTGCAGGATTTACAAAAAATTACTACTCAAGTCTTTTGTCTCCCTTTTCAAGGTTCCTGAGAAGCAACTTGTTATGAAGTGGAGGTTCAAATCTTGGCCAGCTGGTAAGTAGTCCAGAAATGGACTTGGCCTGTGTTTGAAGGATACCAGCCCCGTTTGCCACACTTTATTGTGGCTCATGGTCGGGGAGCCCACGATGTTCTGGGAGCTGCTCCGGTGTTATTCCAGCTTCCTATCCCACTTTATCATGTCTGCATCTTCGGCCACTGTGTAGAGCAGTGACCAGCTAGGAAGGATGAAGTAGCTGCTTGTGCAGCTGTAGCTGCCACTGCTTCAATCCGCAGGAAGAGGGAGCCCTCTCCGAGCTGTGTTTCTGGGGAGGGCCTGCAGCTGCCATAAGTAGACCCTCTGGGAAGGACCTCGAAGAGTCTTTTAAGTGGTGCCCTGTGAGGAGGGGCAGAAGAGCCTCTGGGGGCTGTATGTACTGTACTACACACTGCTGACAGATTTGCTTTGGTTCCTCTAGGGCACTTTGCAACCATTACCTTGAACTTCAATGACAAAGGTGGCGAGACAGAGTTGTGCTTGGAAGGCAAGGGCATTCCTGCCAGTGAGGAAGAAAGAACAAAGCAAGGCTGGCAGCGCTACTACTTTGAGGGCATTAAACAGACATTTGGCTACGGTGCCCGCTTGTTTTAATACCGGTTGCTGGGAGGCTCTGCCTGAAGGCTCTGCCACATGGACTGATAAATTTCTCGCCTGTTCCTTTCTAATCTTGGCCCTGCCGCTGAGTAAAGTGGGATGACAGGTGATGAAGAAGGCCATGGAGCAGCACCACTTTCAGTCCCTCACTGCTTTGTGCATGTCTTGTGCTGCAGGGGATTCTCTTACATGTACATACTTCTATTGCTAAATAAACCTAACTTAAAAAAACACTGTGGAATTTGTGTCCTCAAATTGGCTTGAGTTCAAAGGGTTGGGCGATAGGCTGAGGGAGGGATCTGTCTGGAAAAACACTGATCAATGAGGATTGCTGATGCCAATGTGATTTACTCCTCACTTCTGGGGGAGTACAGAGCATGAGCTTGATGCAGTTTTTAGTCTGAGCAGCTGCTCATTTTCCCTCTGCTTTGATCTGCCGCTAGTAAATGTTTCAAACCCTTTCCCATTTTTGAAGGGATCTGCGATCCTGTTCAAGCTGTTCCTCTCCTTTGCATATCCCCTTCAACACAGTAGTTTCTTACTCTTCCACTAGTCTGCTGTACAAAAACGACAATCATGCAAACCAGTGCTAGGGAAACTCCCACCTACAGAATGGTTCTAGAAGGCTGTGCGGCCCAGGGCCAGCCACCACCAAGAGCTTCAGGCCAAAGCAAACGTTTTTTTCAGAAATACATCCTACCTGCATGTAGAGTCCACAGAGTGCAGTACTTTTTGCTCATCATACTTCAGCTATTGCTTTAACTGGTGAGGAAGAAAAAAACTGCTTGTTCTCACCTGCTAATACCTTAGCTACTAGAGCTGTCTTCAAAAGGAATAAACTTGTTTATAGGAGGGGTGAAAATTTGATCAGAAGTGTCAACGTGCTTAACCTCAAGGGTGACAGAAGTGCTTCATTTTCTTTTTGAGGCATGAGCTTCTCTTGTATACTTTGTTTTCTCCTAGTGTTTCCTGCACAGCTCCTCTAGTAAGCTAGAAGAGAGTAATGTTACTGGGTGAAATTTGTTAGTTCGGGGATTTTTCTTGGGTTTTTTTTTCCCATTTTTTAAAATATGAATCATATGTGGTAACTGTTCCCTTCAATAGAGGAGACAGGAAAAAAACTTCAGTGTCTGTTTAAAAAAAAACTGAATGTAATTGTTGGAGTCTCCTTTTAAGCTATAAAGAGCATTTTGCCTGTTCTCACTACTTTAAAGTGCTGAAGTATGAAATAATCATGATAAAGTGTGTACAGACCGACATCAAGAATGCAGCATGGAACTAAATTCTCTAGTATGTACTCATCCCTGAGCTGACCTGTTAGAGTAAAAGTTGTATAAAGAGGCAGCTATAGGTAACGGTAGAGCTTCCCTGTGCCATGCAGGGTTGTCTTCCCTGAAGCACTGTCTGGCTGGGAAAATGGGTGCAGGTATTTGGCTAGGATTTTTGTGCACAGATGAACTACTGTATGCACCCAGTAGGCTGCAGGGGGCTGGGTAACATGATGGAGCCACACTGATCTCACTGTACAGTAGCCTGTATGCTTGGTTTTCTGTTTGGGAAATACTAGGCAGAAACATGGGTAACCCTAAACAGCAGGGCTAGCGAGTTCACAGCCAAAAATTTGGTAAAAGAAAAGCAAAATTATTTAAATCTGAACGAAATGAGCTTGTTTTAAGTCAACTTGAGACAAACGTGACAGCTGAGTTGTGATGTCTTTGCTGTGCTTTGGCAGCTCTGCTGCGGTAGCAGCACTCGCCTGCTGCAGGCTCTGCTGGCACAGCTGGGCCAGGGCAGCAGAAGGCAGGCCCTGCTAATCACCTGCTGCTGGAAGGTTAGGAAGCGGGACAGGAAGGCAACTGAAGTGGAATTTTAATTGCCTTCCTTTCATCACAAGCAGGGTTTACTTCAGGCATCCTGCTGCTACTCTAATAGGGCACGCTTCAGCCTCGGCCAGCAACCCACATGCCCGGGGCTCATGGACTCAGGGCTTTTCTTGGAGGCCATTTGAGGGCTCTTCCAGCAAAACTGACTACCCTGAGTTATGCTGGTGCATCCCCAGCTGGCTCCCTGCCCCGCAGGCTGGAAATCACCATCCCCAGAGCAGAAGAGGCTGTGTAATGTAGCCATGCCTTGGCTGCTGTTCACACGTGAATCTCTTGGACTAACCCACCAGCGGAAAGCTCGTGCTAAAAGGCCAGCTGTGCACTCAGGCAGAGTGTGCCAGGCTGTGCCAGCTCTAATGAGGCACAGCAGTGGCAATTAAGGCCTTACACCACTTCAGCCGTTTACTTGGTGAGGGAGAGCTGAGCCTTAAGTCATGCTAGAGAAGGTCACTGCACTACATCTGCCTACTGCCAGCAGACACACACTCCTTCAGCTACAGCTGACCTCCGGGGCAGCCACACCATGCTAATGAGAAACCCCAGACCTCTGCTTTACTTGGAAGTGTTGGGAGACAGTCACAGTTTAGTAGTCCTTCAGCTATTTGGGGAAGGGTGGAATGTATAAGATTAGGGAGAAAAGCAAGGTTCAGTATACGCTGGCCCAAAGGCTCTTTAAGAATCTGACATAGGATTGGAAGAAACGTCTTGTAAATTAAGGAAAACGAAGGTTAACAAACCAGAAAACAGATGTTAATTTTTCACACTGATGGAAATTAGAGGTCAATCCTCACTGACTATGCTGTTAGGAGGCATATGGAGATGAGTAAGGAACAGCCATCAAACAATAAACCAAAAGGGGTCTTTGAACTTTTTTAAGACTGTAGGCAATGCTCTAGATAATGATTTTATTAGTAAATAAGGGAAGGCCTAATAAAGCTGTAATGAATCCTTGGTAACTTAAAAGTAAAAAAAACCCTTACCACTGGTGCTGTAAAAGACAAGTTTAGGAGGCAAGTTTAGGATCAAAAATGATCTTGACCAAGTGAAAAAGTGCGGCCACCAGGACTGCAGCTGAAAACCTGCAGCATGTTGGGGTTTGTTTTTTTCCTAGTCTTCTGTTCCAGAGGTGTGCCACCAGCACAGAAGACTAATGTGGCCACACAGTGGGGTGTGTCCCTTCACAGGCCAGAACAGGGGTGTCTGAAAGGTTCGTTTCTTCTCTAGAACTACAGTTTTAACTCAAGATCCACAGACCACAACCACACCTTCCTCTTTCCTAGGTTAATACCGGGCATTGCAGTTCAGGCCTGCTGCACAGGCTTCAGCTAAACTCTCCTGGCATTATCATTCTGTTTTCTCCTTCCAGAGGAGAGAGATCCTTCTGAGCCCAGCTGGGCTTTTTGTGTGCTTTCTAAGAAGCGGATTCTTGGAGCTGAAGCCCTGAAAAAAATCAGACAGGTACTGGGATCTCTCTGTTGCTGTAAACATGTTCCTACAAAATCTCATGTTCATCCCCGAGAGATGGGCTTTACTCACCCCACCTGTGCCCCAGCAAAATCTGGGCACAGATCCTTCTGTGTGCAAACACCACTGCATGCTGGATACCAGGGGACCGGTGCAGCTCAGGTCCAGTCCAGACTGGCAGACTAAGACAACTCAAGAGCAACTGGTCAAGAAGTTTTGGGTTCAAAGCAGCAGGCAAAAGTGCAGCTTAAGATTGCCGCAGACTCACTCTATGATTTCAGGTGATGTCTCCAGGTCTTCAGCACCTGCAGAATTAGGGCAGGAATTCTTCCTGCTTCCATCCTCTAGCTGTGGGATTTCTATATCCCAGGAGTTTCACAGCAGGGTTCATCATCCAACACAGCAAGGACCTTGTTGCAGAGGATAAAAGCATATTAGGCATGTTATACACATAGCAGTAACTGCTGACTGCCCCTCCAGGGAAAGAGTGATTTTCTCTGAGCAGTGAAGCTCAGCCTGCTCCCCCTGGCTTGGGGTCCATGCAACCATGGTCTTGATGTTGCAGAAGGCCAGAAGAAAGCCCCTAGCATGCTTCACTGGGAGGAATAACCTGCTTCTCATTGGCCAGCAATGGTGCAGGCAGCTGTGAAGCCGAGTCCCATGCCCTTGACAGATGTGCAGCCAGCACAAAGCAGAAGGAGCAAGAGAGAACAAGGGGAAACAGCTGGAAACAGCTGGAAACAGCAAGAGCTTGGAAGTGTTTATGATTTAGGCACTAAATTAACAGCAACAAAAAGTTGTGGTCCCTGGAAAGCTTTGCAAATTCCCCTGCTATAATTAGCTGTTGGCTCTGGAGGTGGTTTGCCAAACCAGTTTTTCAGCTGGGATGGTGCTGGGGTTTTTCCCCCCTGCTTTGATGCTTAATACTCCTGCTTAAAGTGATGTGCTGGACTATCAGCCAGTACCCAGCTCTGGCCAGGCTGACCATGGAATAAAACCCAGGGTCAGGGCTGGGGCACAGGCAATGCATTTGCTTCTCAGCACTAACCCTGAGGGTCTTCTTGTAGGAGGCTTCCTTCCCTGTAAGCAGAACTTCACATATCCCATGGGCTCCAGATAGCCTTTCTTACCTCTGACTTTTGCAGCCAGGCAACTTCAAATGCAAATGTTAAGGGGAGGAAGAAAAGCCATCAGGGCCCCCAGCTAAGGCTGGGAACCTAAGACATACATCATTAAACATAGTATCATCCCTCTCAACCAAAATAAATAGCAACAATGCTTCAGTCACAACTGAATGACATCAGCATGACATATACATTTATAAAGTGCTTTATTGCAGCATCAGATTAGAGAACTCTCCTCTGTGAAATTTTGAGGAAATAAAAGACATTTTATATATATATTATATATAAAAAACCCAATAAACTTAAGGAGTGAAAGCTTAGAGATTCATCACTTAAATAGCAGTGAGCTGGACAGAATCTTCAATGGGATATAAAAATAAACACTTGCCTAATGTCTACTTTTCTCACGGTGTTCTGCAAAGCCTCATGGTGCGTAAGGTGCTTGTATAAGGAACAACGGTGCTTGTTTCTCATGCTCCAGTTTGTGCCTGTATTGTTCAAACCACAGAGGCAGCAAAGCAGAACAGCTGCTTGGCTCTCAACTAGATTTTGTGGGAGTGTCGGGGAATGGGGGAGTATCAATGCAAGAAATTTTTTTACTTGCCCTTGGGTAGGAACTCCAGTTATTACAGAAATTACAATGTTTTTTTTCTATGGGTTAGACTTGTTGACACAGCCAGTGTAAAAAGGTAAAAATCCTGGGTAACACTCTTACTGTAAGAGCACTTCCTTAGAGAGCAGCCAGTCTAACAAACAAATTGGCTGAGCTTTTGCAAGTCTTCTTCAAGAAAGACTGATTGTAGAAGTCCTGCTTCCATGCGTGGGTCCAATAATGAACACCAGACATGTTCAACAGGAGGTTGCTTTAAAGAAGTTTGCACTAATGGTAAAACAACTCCACTGAGAGTTTGATGATGTTAATGATGGCATATGGTATGGCAGTGGAAATACACTCTGCTGAATGGCTGCAGTTACCAAGCTCATACTTCCATGGCTTCAGATGCTCAATTTGTATGCTTCCATGTCTCTTGCTGAGGCTCCCTGGCTCCCAGAACCAAGCCACCAGATCACTGTCACCCCTCTTGACCACCTCTATATGACCTACCTCTTTGCCAGAAACTAGTGAGTGAATGACCATCTGGGCTAGAGAACATGTAGTGATCATGAAAAGGTTCCAAGGTCTAGGTCTCCATTCATGCTTATTTGGTTCTCTTCTTTCTCACCGTTACAGAACACTGGTCATCTCAGACTGCACGTCTGCTGGGAAATGGATGATGTCTGCCTGTATTTTGATAGAACCCATATCCAGAGTCCAGAGATACAAGGGTGTAATAATAGTTGAGTAAGAATAATTCCGTTCTAATTTCATTAATACTTCTGTTTTACCAGACTTCATAGCTTCATACCACCCATAGGTATGGATGACCAAGGATGCAATATTCTATCAGTAACCAAGGCAAATGGATCATCATACACTCAACAGATACAAAGACATCCACAGAAAGACTCCCCTAAGGATGGTCAACTAAAGACCTCTGCAACCAGTTTTTTGGTTCAACAGTGCCCTGCAGAAGTACACGGAGTAACTAGAAGCCTTTCATGAAAACACTAGTGTAAAAATGACTCCATGCTTCTTTATGTGTGCTTGACTTTTATTTCCCCTGATGCATAAAATTTGTTAAATAAAAGCTACAAATTTTCTGCCAGTTCAGCAACTGAATGTCCAGGGACAAATGTGCTCAGCCTAATTTCTCTGCAGAAAAGCTTCCAAATTATGCTGGAAGACACTGCCATGGACCTGTGAAAAGCTGAATAAAGCCCAGGCAAGATCAAAGTGCCAACCAAGAGCATCATGATCCCTGATCTGTGGACACCAGGTATTGACATTATTAGCATGTGTGTGTCTTCCTCCTCTGGAGCCACACTTGTGAGCCTGGCCTGGAAGCGAGCCTGAAGGATCCATGGCTCAGTTTGTCTGGGCTGCCTCTAGGTGGGGACCTGGGCAGACACAGAATGGAGCAGCTGGGGACCTGGGCAGACTCAGCATGGAGCAAGGCCTAGCTTGGCTCAGTGCTTTTTGCTCCTCATCAGCAATGGCATGAGCAGTGGCCAAGGTGCCTCCTGCCCCTGGCAGGGCTGTAAATGGGAAACACAGGACTTTCTTTTGGGCTGTGTCACAGGTGCTCCTGAGACCCTCTGGGGACTGCCAACAGGCCACAGTCTGGTGGAGGGCTAGTGATGTGACTTGCACAGATGCTACCACCCTGTTCCCCCAAGCACCAAGGCAGAGGGGCTGAAATGCACACAGGTGGTGTGTCCCCATGCTGACCTCCTCTGAGGTCCACCTATGTGTAACTTTGGCAACCAAAACCCTGGTGGCTAGGCAACCTTGCCAAGGAAGTCCAGGCAGCCAGTCTCCTCCAGACCCACAGCCCCCTCCTCCAGACCCACAGACCCTGATAAGCCCTTCCCTGCTCCTTCCCAATCATGCACGCACAAACCCAAGGATGGGGGAGGCCCTGCTCTGTATGTGTGGCTGTAACAGCCCTGCACTCTCTAGGAAGACCTATCCCCAGTTTCAGACATAAACCAGCATGTGCCAGGGCAGGTGTACAGACAAGAGCAGGCAGCCATGCCTGCAGCAGCTCCTCAGATGTGGTGTGAAGCCAGCAGGAGCTGAGCCCACTTCACCCTGTGCTCAGCTTTCAGGCTGTGTTGAAAGGTCATAGAGAATAAAAGCAGACAAGAGCAGCCCCTTGTGCGCTTTATACCTCCCAGCCCCTGCTGCCCTCCACGTGCCAGGCCAGGAGCCCTGGACTGCAGGACTGCTGTGGATGGCATGGCAGGGACCGCACCACAATAACCTCCAGCACCCTCAGAAATCGGAGTGGGGCTGAGACACCCCTCTGAGGGGATGAGACAGACGGCACATCCTCCCTGTTTCACCTGGCACCACTGAGGCGCCCATGAGCAGGGTCAGGGCTGGCCAGGCTGCGCAGGGGTGCAAGCCAGTGGTGGTCGTGGCACCTTTTGGGAGTGGCTGTGGCTAGTACTCCTTGGCCTCCTGCAGCTGGGACAGGTACTCCTCCTCGGTGGGGTTGTCAGCACACCGCTGCCCATTGTTGGGGGGCCGGACGGCGTGATACCGGCTCCAGTCACCCTTGCAAAGGATCCAGGGCAGCATGTCCACCTTGTAGTGCAGCTCCGGAGAGAACTCAGTGCTGATAAGGTTGGGGACACCGGCCCCCTTGCCGCGGGTGATGAGGCGGGTGTGCTCGTCATAGCAGCAGTGCTGGGCAGCCAGGGTGGTGCTGTCAAGGGACAGCATGGAGCGCAGGCAGAACCGTGCCGTGGGCTTGTAGATGTCCAGGCGCTCCTTGGGGCCGCTGGCATCCCGCCATCGGAAGCTCTTGCCCTGCTGCTCGTCCCGCAGGTTGACGGCACTGTAGACGGCCTCCAGTGGGTAGGAGCAGGGGCAGCTGGGCAGGTCTGTCAGCACCTTGCTCAGGTACTTGGTGAGGAAGTCGCTCTTGCAGTTCAGCCACTTCTCACAGCTGTCCACCTCTAGGGGGAGGGTACCAAAAGGGTGAGGATATGCACACTCTGCACCCCACTTCACCCAGCTGCCATCTGCCTGAAGCAATGCCAACACCGCCAGTGGAGCCTGCAACCACCAGGCAGGAGCAGCCAGATGACCTGGAGCCAGGCTCCAGCCACAAGGCAATGGCAGAGGGAAGGGGTTTTGTGCTGGGGAAAAAGCTGGCAACATTCCCTCACAGGAGAGGGCATGTAGCCAGCTGGCCTCAGCCACTGAACCCTAAAGCAGGACTGTGTTGTACCAGGGCTGTGGGAGCAACTGGGTTTCCCAGCATGACCACCAAAGCCTGCACATGGCAGTGGTTTGGGTAACTTAGGTCTGGACACCAGACACAGGACCCCTTTGCTGAGCCCTCCCCACCACTCAGCTACGACCCTCCCAAGGTCTGTCACTGAGCCCCCCCAGTGCAAACAGAGGTAGAGGCTGACCTGAGTTGAACAGGTCTGTGGTGTTGTCGCTTTTGAAAGGTGTCTCCTCTGTGGGGAAGACCATTTCTCCTTCTGCTCCTTGAGACCGAAAAAAACCAAAACAGAGCCCGATTGAACACCAGGAGGAATGGTGGATTTCTGCCCTCTATATGTGCACCAGACACCATCCATCCCCCAGCCCCTCTCCTGCCACTTCTTTGGTAACATGGGCTTGCGTTTGGAAGGAAGGGTCAGCAGCAAGGCCCAACAGAGGCTGTCAGCTGTGTAAATCCCAGTGGATAGAGCTGGATCTCAATATGCCTCAGGAGAGGATTTCAAGCTCCCAATGTGAGAGAGGTGCAAGAAGTCACACACCACACTTGATGCCAGCTTTACGACCCCTGGGCCTCACACAACTGCCTGGGGAGCCATGAAGCCCAATCATAGCTTCTTTGTGGAAACAAAGCCCCATGGTCATTAGCCCTGACCATTAACATGGTCATATATTTGATCACATCAAACATAACTAATTCTTGAAGCACGAGCAATGCCCAGCCTGCAGCAGTGGGGGACCTGCCCACATCCAAGTCAGACAGTGCTCAAGGACTGATATGGCCAAGGGCTTACCAGGGCAGTGTGTCAGGTCACAGGTCCTCGACTCTGTCGCTGTGCAGGCATAGCCACAAGACCGGGTCCTCTTCTGGCTGCCACTGCCACAAGTGATGCTGCAAGGGGACCATGGGCTCCACTCCTCCTCATCTTCATAGTCTGTGCACAGCAGGGAAGAGGCAGAGAGTGATGGACCTCAGCAACGCTTTAGCAGGAGGGGAGACAACAGCCACCTGGGATGTCCCTCAGCTCTGCCTCCGTTCCTGAACAGGGACAGTGCTGCCTGGGGCACATGGAGGTGCCCAGCCACACAATGCCAAGGGCCAACCTCATCCTCACTCCCAACCCCACAGAAGCAGCTCTGAGCAAAGGCTCCCACTTTTATAGTTTTGCTCCCAGTCATACCAACCCAAACAGGTACCACTCCCCACCCCCACATGGCCTAGCACACCAACCATGATGCTGAACATCAAGTATTAGCAAAGGTTGGCTGGTTTTGGGGTCATGGCCAGGAAGCTGCAGGAGGGAGCTGCTGCAGTGCCCTGGCCCATCTTCCCACTAGAATCTGCCATCTAGCTCTCTGCACCTCCTCTCCTGTGGGGCACCCAGGTCTGTGGAAAAGGCTTCTGGCACTGATGTCACTACAGGGACCTGAGTCAATGGCAGCAGCACTTGTCATTAAACATTTACATTGTATGTCCCATCTGAGCATGCCTTCACTACAGCCCATGCTACAGTGTGATTACATGCAAGAACAATTCCCACCAGGACACTGGCATGTCTGACTGCTAGCAGCCCCAGCTGAGTGTGCTGGCCTTGCTCCTTGGCATGCTTGCTTATTTTGTAAGCAGGAGCTGAGCACCAGTGCACTGTGACTCCTGGTTCAGGGCTGTGGGCCAGGCAGGACAAGCGAGGACATTGCTGGTCTGCAGAGCAGCTGCACAGGCCGAGAGAACTCACCGTAATTATATTTTTCCTTAAAGATCCAGTTCTTCTGCCCGGGCCATTGCTGGTCCCAGTTACCACCTACTCCACTAAGCATGGACTCTTCCTCTTCATACTCTGCTGTGTAATCTTCCTGTTCATCATCATCCTCTTCTTCTTCCTCCCTGTCGCCTACATCCAGGTTGTCATCCTCTTCCTCCTCTTCCTCTTCTTCATCTTCCTCTTCCTCCCCCTCAGCAGGGTCAGTGTATTCCCAGAAGAGGGGCCAGAATAGGTCCTTGTGAGACAACCACTCAGAGGATGTCAGAGACCAGTCATTGCTTGTCTCCTTCAACAAGTCCATCTCCATCTCAGCCTGAGGATCATCCACCACTTCGATAGTCACCTGGTGGGCAGATATGAGGCAAGGCAGTGAGATGGGGCACAGCCCTTGGACAGACCCACCAGACCATGCACTTGTTCCCAGCCCGAGGCCAGAGACACTCAGGGCTGCAGGACTTTATGAGGAGTGCAAATGGTCTCACCTCATCCAGAAGGACTGAGCAGGGTCAGGGTGGGAAGCACAGGCTGGCTGGTGGTCACCCACAGGGGCCAACTCCACCCTCAGAAATTGAGAGATCACCCACATTAGGAGGGTTTTTACTTCTGCTCTGTGAAGAGGGGCTGGGGGCACCAGGGGAAAGGCTGTGAGCAAATTCCTCAGCTGAGGAGCTTCTCTATGCCAGCTGTCTGTATCTGGTAGTCACCAAGAAAACAGATGACAGCGGCCACACAGACCCTGCTCATGAGATCTTTTCTCTTAAGGAACTAAATGAGGCTGGAGAGCACCACTTTCACCACAGTGCTCACCCATATCCCCCCCACGGCCTTCCCAGACCCACTCCCCACCTGGATGTTGGGGTTCTGGGCGCTCAGGTCCACATTGGCCAGCCCCGGCAAGTTCTGCAGGTCCAGCATGAAGGGCAGGCTCTCCTCCTGGCCAGCAGCACCGGGCTGGGGCAGCGCTGGGCTCCTGGCAGTCTGCTGAGCCAGCCCTCTGCGCCTGTGGCGCCTTGGGCCGGCCTGCCCACCCCGCCTCAGCCCCCGCGCCTTGCCCGAGGGCGGCAGCTCCTCGTCCCCTGCCGAACGGGGGCTGGATGACGCTGAGACCTGGAGAGGAAAGAGTCAGAGAGAACATCTCTTGAGGGTGGCGGTGCAGGGCAGGGAGCAAAGCACTACCCAGCAAAGACGGGTCTGGTCTGCTGCCCCAAACAGTTCCTCCACCCCATCTTATTGCAGCATCAGGATAGCAATTACATATTAATCAATCAAGTTAATACCAAGCGCCCTGTGCTGTGCCAGTGCTCAGTTCTGCTGCACCTGAACCTACAGGTCTATTCAGACCGGTACTTCCCAACCCCATGACCACTCTCTCTGCATCCCTCTGCTGTCCCATTGCCCATCTCACCTGGCTTTCCATTTCTCACTCTCCCTTTTTAGCTGTTTCTCCGTCCCTAGAAATGGGTTAACAGCAAGGGTTGCTTCCTGTCACAGAGTTACCACAGGTCATGTTTAATAATTTTATATATTTATATAAAAAGTTTACAACCAAGGCTTTATGACAAAGGGGAAAACCTCACCCAAATAAATTGTTTTGTGGTACAGGTATTAGGGCAGATGATTTCAAGCAACACAGGTTTAACTGAAATTTCTGATGGTGCCCAAAGGCTACCACAAAGACAGAAAGAAACTGCTGGCATTTATAACCCAGCTACCTTTAGCTCTTTGGGAAAGGGAAGATGCCCAGCCAAACAAGTAAAAAAACTCACTTGCAAGTGCTGCCAATGGCTCTAAGTGCTGCTGCCACTCCAGGGGCACACGGCTAGCCCTGCAGTCCCAGGAGGAGCAGGGGGAGCAGACAGGGAGCCTTGCCCGGGAGGCAGCGCCAGCCACTGCGGGGCCAGGGAGGTGGCCAGCAAATGCTGTGCTTGCACCGAGTTCCCACGTTCCTCGTCCCGCCCTCGGTGCGCACTGGCACGAAAGAGCGTGACTCGAGGGGCCAGCAGGCTCCAGGGTGCCCAAGAAACCCGAGATGGGAACAACTGGCAAAGCCCCCCCGGAGGCATGGGCGTCCTTGGGAAGGTCTGCAGGGCCCCGCTGCTCCAGGCGGAGAGCAGAGGTGCCCGAACTCCCAGCATCTCCGCCAGTGTCTGCCTATTTCTGGCTGCCCAGCTGAAACCCTCTTTTGTTCCCAAGCTCTCACCCTTCGCGTCAGCCCAGACGAGAGCCGTGGGATTAACGAAGAGCATGGAGTGCCCCCTCCCCACGGCGCCGGGCGGGGGGGACGCAGAGGCATTTCTACCTGCAATTAGAGCCAGATGGTTTGGGGAAGGACTCCCCTCCCTTTCATCCTGATCACTGGAGCACTTCAAAGGCAGCTGGAGCCTAGCCAGACTCTCATGAGCGCACACAGCCCGTCCCCAGCCCTGTCCCTGTACATCAAAGCCCACGATCCCTCCATCCCAGGGGGAGGGAAAAGAGCATCAGGGACGCTGCTGGTCCCTTGGCTGCTGCCCAGAGCAAGCTGAACGCAGGGAAGGGCCGGTGACAGACTTCACCAGATGGGCCCGGAGGAGAGAGGGCTGCAGACAGGACAGAACCTGGGCTGCACAGAGAGAGCATTTGGGCCCTGCCCCTCTCCCTGGCCTGGAGGTACTGCTGGTAGCAATCTTGAGCAGAAAGACCCCCCTGCATACACACCTTCCCCTCCCAGCTCCCTCTGTCCCCAAGAAAACCACAAAGGTTTTGGGAAGAATGCATGGGAATGATGCCTGGCTCTGTCTCAGCCTATTTCCCAGTGCCTTAGCCCCTAGCTAGGTCTCCTGTCATGTCCCAGGAGTCCTTGACAAGGAGCAAGGAACCCAGGTGGAACAAAAACTGCATGATGGACTGAGCAGGCAAACCTAGCCATGTCTCAAGTGCTGGCTGCATGACACTGCCTGCTGGTTCTGGGTTTGCTGCCAGCTGCACATGCCCAACACAACCCCTGCACAGGAGACTGACAACAGCCCTGCAAGGCTCGCGTTCCTGCCTAATTTGCAAAGAGCTTATTGGGCAGGGTAAACTCGTTTCACACACAACCCAAATTTAATACACATGGAAAGTGAGGTCTCCTCTAGCAACAAAATCTGAGCTCATCCAAGGACACCAGAGCAAACAAGCCAGGAACAGACTCAAAGTCTCCAAATTTACACCCAGTGCCTAATTCAGATTTTACGCCCAAACAAGCTCAAGAAATTCAGAGTACTGTTCCCACAGGGAAAATGTGAAACTGCTCCAGGGAAACTGGCTGCAAGAGTGTTGCAGGGCAAACAGAACTCCGTCAGCTCCCAGATACTCTGGAGGCATAAGCACAAGGGTGGCCACCCTGGATGGCCAAGAGCCCCTTCAACAATGTACCACCTAACTCTTCCCTCCTGTTGCCATCTGCATTGCTCTGAAGCTTTGCTGCATTAAAATCTGTCCCTGCATCAGATATAAGGCTCAGTGCCCTGCCCCAGACAATCAATCCATGGATTTAACAAGCTCTTAGAAGGCCCAGTGCTCCCTCCAGATCAGAGCATCCATGGCATCAGATGTGTTTTCTCCAAGTCATCAAGGGTCCCCTGACAGCCACACCAGCAGCTGCCCTTGAGGTTTGCACTCCTGCTGCCTCTCCTACCCTCTCCTCTGCACTGTCCAAGGAGCAGCTGGATAAAGCCATTAAGCCTGGAGCTAAGCCACTGCAGTGGGCTAAGGGAAGAGAAGATTTTGCTTTCCAGAGGGAACACTATTCCCCCGCTCTCTATAGAGCACAGAAGAAAACCTGCAAACCACTGGAGAGCTGGTCAGCAGCAGCTCCCTTCTCCTTCCATTACCAGGGAAGCAGAGTGCAGTGCTGGGAAGCCATCAATGTCTTGCAGATGAATTCCAGGCTTCTCCTGCGACCAGCCAGCACCAAGCAAAGGAAAAAGCTGAATAAGGAATTGCCACAGCTGCTCCTGCTTACACTTGGCATATCCTACCTGTCTGGGAATTAGGGTTCCCAGGGCAGGAACCTGAGAGAAACTCTGGGGCAGCATTCAGGAAAGAGCACGGACTTTCCATTTGTGAAGATCATGTTTTGACTGAAGGCTATAAGCAGGATCTCACCTGCCTACCTACCAGTCCAGGACCCCTTCCCACATAGTCCAGGCTGTCCCACATGTAGGACTCACCACTGAAACACCTTAAGGCACAAGTTTAGAAGAGATGTTTGGAAGGGGAAGTAACTTATTAGCAATTCAGCCCAGAGTCATGCCTACTTTGTACATAACATGGGCAACAAGGTGTGTGGAAAAGGTGTGGGAAAAGGACACACATCATTGCTCTAGAGAGTGAAGGCTGGCATTTTTCCATTTCTAGTTCATACACCTCTATTAGAATTGCTCGAAAATCTGGAGATGATGAAGAGAGCAGCCACAAAAACATTTCAAGGGATGGAAAGACTTTTCCAGTGAAAGACTTGTACAATTAAATTTGTTTGTCATGCTGAAAAAGGAAAGCAGTGACTCAGTTTTCCAGCTCCTTAAGGCAGTAATCCATCAGGCACCAGAGTCTCTATAATCCAGAACAGAAACACATAATAGGAAGCAATGTGCATAAGTCAAAGCCAAACAAATTTAACTGAGAAATAAGAATTGTGCTTTTAATGCCATAGGTAATTAACCACAGAAACAATTAACAAGAAAAGTGACAATTTCTCTTGTGGAGACTGTCAAAATCCACATCACTGGGCTCAACACATGAGTACTGCAACTGCACTAGGGAAGAAATTTAAGGCTCTAGTAATTTCTTGTGCTCTTACAATTTGTGATTTTGCTAGAAATGTCTGTAAGGCTTTGAACTAAAGCTGGGTTAAGGAAGCAAAGGACCAATTTTCATGTGCTGCAGCTCTTACCATTAGAGACATGACATTTCAGATCCTACAGAAGTTTAAAACTGGAAAACATCATCAGACTAGTTCCTATACTGTACTGCACTTTGGCAACCAGGGACACCACCCCACTGCCACTTACACAACCACAGGTACTTGTCCCTCCAGCAAGTTCCTCTCTGTAGGTGTTGCAAGTTTCCAGAGCACCAAACAGCAGTGCTCTTTGTAACTACACACACTGCTGAGCAGAGCTGCCCCTCATCATGGGGTCAAACCAATCCAAGTACATTTGAGAGAACTCCTCTGGCAGTGAAGCACTGCTAGCGCTTGTGCATCAGTAGCCAGTGGAACAAGCCAGTCACCAGCATAGGACAAGCTCAGAGGATGCAGCTTCTACCCACACCTATCCCAAGCCAATTATCGAGCACATAAACTCATTCAACTTGAACCAAAGAAACCTGTGCACACGGCAGTCAGATCAGAGGCAACATTCAGGCTGTGCTTTGGGCTTGTTAAAACTGCAGTGAAGAAAATGACGTATTTGCTAAAGGCTGGTATCACACTGAGCTATAATTGTAAGGAATGGGGGCTTTTGTTGCTTAATCATTACTGCTTGTGTTAGGTTTCCTTTGAACAGTTTTACCATGCTGTATTGAAACAAGAAACCACCAGAAGAACTATTGATCTTTTCTTGAATAGACCTTCCTTCTCTTTCCCCCAGGCTCTCTCCAACATTATTTTAAAATTTTTCTGTTGCAAACTTGCCCACTTATGAATTAGTTAAGTACAATTTTTTTTAACCATAAAACTTTTCTTTTTATATTTACGTAAACGACCTGCAAGGATCTGGAGAAAGTATTAAAAAAATTATCTTTGGATTGAAGCTGGGCAGGAACAACTCCAAAGCAGGATTTAATATAAAGCCATACTATAAAGCTATGGAAGTAGAGAAGGCTGGTTGAAGGCATTAGAAGGAAGCCCAGCATATCTGGGGTTAGCTCTAGGGCTGCAGTTTGCAGAAAGGCTCATGACAACTTTTGCTGGTAGGATGGGGAGAAAGGGAGGTTCTTCTAGTGATAACAGGTAACACTGTTGACTCTTTAAAATAAAGTAAGGGTGAACAGCAGGGTAATCACCAGGAACAAATGCAGTGTGCCATGATGCCTCCCTCCCATAGTAAATGCTTTCTCCTCTATGAGGCACTGCTCAAATAAAGGGCTTTTTTCCAGCCTGCTGAAATCACTGCAGCCTCCTGAGGGATGTAGTTTGATCCTCCTGGCTCGTAACCTATCCACCAGCACATAACCTGTCTACTGGCAGTCTTTCAGCCACATGGAAAATCCATGGGACACACATTAGGCAAGTGACCTCTGCCACCCATCAGCTCATCACCCACTTGAGGGATTTCCCAGGGCCATGACAGAGCACAGGGTCTTCTAGAGGTGTCAAGAGCTGGGTGGGTACCTACGAGATAACAGGGAAGGCAAACATGCTGCTCAGTTCCTGTATCTGTCTGTAAGACCTTCTGAGCCACAATCCCAGACATCAGATCCAACACATTTAGACTTACAGGCAGGTGGCTTAGCAGGAGCTATCACTCAGGATTTTGACATGTGAGCTCTGGAAGATCTGCCAGAGGTAATTTAAAGAAGTTAACACCTCCAGATGCCTCCTGCTTCTTGTGCCCTGGGTTACACTCCTGCCGACAAAGGGACTGTGGCACAGGTGAAGAGCGGAACTGAGACTTCCCAAATGCTGTACTATCCCGTCCACCTCAGGATCAACTTACATGGGTGCTGGGGGAGTGGGGGGTGTGTGTTATTGGTTTGTTTGTTTGTTTTTGTTTGTTTGATTGTTTTTAAATAAAAGTCCTCTTTAGGTTTTAGGACAGTTCTACAAGTGCTCATGGAACAGATGAGGCACTTGGTTATCATGCTTACGTGGGCAGATCCTGTTTCTGACAGACCAGCAGGAGCCAGCAGCAAACTGTGGGCTGTGCAGATAATTATTACGCCCTCATGATTTTAATTTTCATGCAGTTATCAAAATACTTTAGATCATATGGTATCACTTTCTTTTCTAACTAGCTTCATTCCAACTCTCTTGGGTAGGGAGCTGCAGGAGGCAACATCAAAGGTTTCCTCATGTTTCACATTTATTTTCATGTCTCACAGTTGCAACAACTGTAATCTCAAAACGCTTTCCAAGGTCGGTGACTCAGTTGCCCCTGAAGCAGAGTCAGCCCTGGAGCAGAAGGCACCACACCACAGAGAAGCAGCAGCACCATGACGAGCAAGGACACAGCATAGCTGACTTCATGCAAGACCAAAAATGAGGAGGATGTCCAGGCTACAGAGAATGCTCCTCACCATGCACCCCACTGCCACAGCCCAGCTCCTCCCACCACTGTCAGCTTTCCTGTAGGTGTGCTCATGAGTAAACTGCCCATGGCATCTTCACTCCCCTGATCACTTGTGACACAAGGAGGAAAAGCAGCAGCCTCTTGGCCTTTCACCTCATCATGCCAAGCTGTTGCCCTCCTCATCCAGATCATGGTTGTTTCACTGGCAGATGTTTCTCTACCATAAACATCTTCTCCCTCTTTAACACTGAGACAAATTTCTTTGTCTATAAAACTCCCGTTTTGCAGACAAAGAAAATTACATGCTCTCAGGTAGCCTGTGGCAAGGCCAGGCATACATGCAGGTCTCCCATGTTGTACTCAAAGAAGGCTCTTGAGAGGGTTCACCACAGCTCAGTTTCTTCTCCCCACCTGCCCCAAAGGGGAAACTGGTCTGCCTTCTACACAGATGAACCAAACAAGCCTTGTAGTGGAGAAGCTGGAGCATATCCTTGGCACCACTGATTCGTCCCAGCACAGCAGATGGGGCTGTCTTCGCACCAGAGACTGCCCAAGAACACAGGCCCCAAGGGCCAATTCTTGACGGGTGGTGCCTGCTGCAAGGCACTCTTTACTTGAAGACCCTGAGACTTCTGCTAAGTCATGGGTATGGGAGCAAGGCCCCCAGAGAGATGAACAGAGACACACCCACATCCTCTGGTGCTCTCTGGCAAATGCTCTTGCTAGGGCACATGGTTTCTGTTAGCACAGCTGGGCAGTAATACTCATGAGCTCCCAGTGCATCAGACGGAGTTGCTGCTGACTTGTTCCAGCTCTAAACCCCATGTGCTTCAGTAACCATTAACTTGTTCCAGCTAATGATCTGCATTTGCTAGTCTGCACACTGTAACTCTCCCACTGCTCCAGCTGCTGCTTCCTTGCCTGCCATAGCCCAGACAAAACTGCAAAAGGAAGAAAACCCCAAATACTGAAATGCTGGTGTAGAAATTGACAGGACCAGATCAACACCAGCCTCCCCCTGCCGGCTAGAAGAGGTGGGGGAGGGAATCACAGGCAGGACGGAGTGCAGGGGGCACCTGCTCCCTTTGTCCCACTAAGGGTGCACAGACTGCCCCTCCACACAAGCAGCGGGACAAGGAATGTAGCCAACCAAACAAATGCAAATCCCTCAGGGATCCCTTCAACAACAGACAAAATGGGCATCTAAGCCACACTTGGAGTATCTCCATGCCCTGCACAGGAAGGGATCCAAGCAGGGATGCTGCACCTTGTCCTTCTGAAGGGGCAAAACTGGGATGACTCTGAGCCAGCAGCCCCTGCCCCAGGTGCTTGGCTGCAGCTCCCCAGCCTGGGGTCAAGCTCAACTACCCTCCCTAGCCAGCTTTGATTTTAAGGAGCCGGCAGCCTTAGCATGTAATAAAACCACACTGTCTCCAGAGGGGAAGGTGTTGGGAACTGCATACATGAGGACATCTGTACAACACCTTGTCTTGATGGAGGTGCTCATGGTATGGCAGTGCAGCTGGAATTCCCTGTGATTTTGACTACTGTGGGAATGTCTGCAGGTGAAGGGGAGGGCATGGAGGATAGCAGGAGGGAGTGCCAAAGTGTTAAGGAAGAGAAGATATCCCAGGGAGGTAAAGAGGTGTCGATTTTGCACGAGGCACCTCCCACAGCACCTCCAGGCCCTCCAGCAAACACTGCCTCCTCAGCCAGCAGGTAGCTGAGGGCTCAGCTGCTGGGAAAGAGCCGGGGCTGCCTTGCTCACCCTAGGCTAGGGCAGCCAAGGCGGATGGGAGGCGGCTCACCTGAAGGGCACTGTACCCATGCCATGTGCCAGCCTCCTGTTGAGCCTTGCATGGTAGTGGCTCTCTTGGTTTGGGACATGTTCCCACACCTGCCTTGCAGCCCAAGTCCTGAGTGCTAGAAAAGACCCTGAAAGACCAGGCCAACCACTGGTTCCTAATCCAAGTTAAATCCACACCTCACCTCCTCTTCCCTGCATGCCTGGATGTTTCCTGGCCGTCTACAGCCAGCTCTCTACCCTGTGCCTGTCTTGTGGTGCAGGGCACAGCACAAAGCAACAATTTACTGCATTTTGTTTTCTTTGAAGCTGTATTCTTGTCCTGGAGACTAAACCAATCTGAACCTCAAGAGGCATTGGTGCCCTTCATGCCAGGGCCACCTAGGACTCAGAGGCAGGTAGGTCACCATACGTTTGGTGTCTTCATCTCATAAGTACTGAGCTGAAAATACATCTCAAACAGCTTCTCAGATAAGCCCCCAGAGTCTCTACACAGAAGGAACATGGAGAAACTGAATTGCTTGGAAGAAATACCATGCAGGCTGACTTTTACAGCTGGCCACATAAAAGCATCAGGCTGCTCAGTGAAGGTTCCTTGCAAAAACATTCTACCAAAACAAACAAACAAGCAAAAATAGTCCTTACACTGCATTTTTGCAAGGTTCTGTCTGAAAAAAAAATCTGATTTAACACTGAAATATGCTGCAATCTCTTCCTTGCTCCAGTATATTATACAGTAGTATATAAGTATATATTATCAGCCTCTGGCTGATAACATTTGCTTTGAAGGAGCTGGACAGCACAGGTACACCTTGCTGGCCTGTCTGCAGCTCAGACTGCCCTCAGGCCTCTCTAAGGGAAGTATCAGGCTTCTTGTTTTGAGGATTATTCTGAGAGGAAGAGCGCGTACTGCTACTGTGGACCAGTTTGCACTCCCTGCCCCTAAGACACTGACAAGAGGAAAGCAGGAATTACTCTCTAGCATGCTCCCTCTATCACCCCACTGGGAAGGACCATGGCTGGAGGCAGGATGAGTCCCCCAGCTTGACTGTCTTTGAGGAAAGGGTCTGCACGGGTTAGACAATTTTGGGAACCCAGAGAGAGTGCAGGGCAATACCCTGTGGGGCGATTTATGCCTAATCTCTTCCCCTTACATGTGCCTTTTACAGGAACCCCTTTGATTATAACAATGGGAACGCAGCAGACCTATTTGTGCAGTGAAAATGGAAGAAGCCCCCTTGTTGGGCAGCTTCCCTACACCCGGCTCTCCTTTGTTTCTGCTGCTGTCTCAGCCCCAGGGCGGGAGGGTTTTCAACTGTGTTGACTAAGATAATTTGGCACTTCTCAAAAGGGAATTTGCTACAAAGGGCGAAGTACCTCCCTGCACACAAAGAGCCCCTTTCAGAGCGGAAGGATGCTTCAGTGAACGTTTTGTACCCACAAATCCGACCTCCGCCAAGGACAAAGCCAGGGACAAGAACGCTTAATTGCTGAAGAAATGAAAAGGTAAAAAGCACATCCTCAGGCAAAATGACTCTGCTACTGACACAGCCCGCAGTGGCGGCGGGGATCTGGCTGTGCAGGCAGCCAGCACCGATCCAGCTGCCGGCTCGTACGGCAGCTGGGCTCTCCCGAGGAGGCGGCAAGGTGCTCCCCGCAGGGCAGGCATGGGTGACACCAGCTGGAGATCCACAGCAGGGCGGGACGGCTCTGGGGACACCGAGATGCTCTTCTTGGCCAGAACCCTAGAGGAGTAAAGACGGAGCAAGGGTTGGGGGAGACGCATGGGGCAGACTCCTGCGAACCTCTGTGCCTGTACAGCCCATCACCCCAGTGGTGTCCCCAAACCGATGTGTCTAGCCTACATTAGGGCTCCCAGATGACAGGGCTACCCCGACTTACAGCCTCCTGACGAACTCCACTCAAGCCCAGCTGATATTTCTTTGCCTTATGCACTTTTTAAATCCAGTACTGTTACACCGCATCACCTTGGAGTTCCTTCACTCTGTCTACTGGTATCTCTGGCCAGGCATCACATCACTGCTGTACATTTAATTCTTAAATAATTTTTAATCAGGTGTAGACCTTCAGTATTGCAAGCAGTTTCCCATTGCTTTTCTCACTGCTTGGTTTAACCAGTAAATAGTGTGTAGTGTCATTACTTGTTTCCTTATTTCTCAGAGGCCAGGAGCCAGTCATATCAGGTGCTGCACAAACCCACTGATTTGCAGCCAACTCAGCCTCTGTGCTATGCTTGATATTCCTTTTGTTGCCTTCCATTATCTCTTATCGCAGATGCCAGATTTGCTTTGCTCACAGCCTCAGAACAGGGGAAATCCAACAGCAAGTTCCAACCTGGACCTGCCCCCTGTCCCAGCCCTTCAGTAACACCCTTGGTGCTTTGGGGAGTTTGCTGACGTTGCTCTTGGGCTCCTCTCTCAAGAATGGTTCCCAACTGCAAAAGAGCACCCACCAAGCCCACCAGAGCTGGACTGGGTGGCCTGGACCCTCCATGGAACACTGCTGGCTTGCTCTGCCTCACCCTGTCAGTGCCGGGATGCTCCAACACTCCCATCACCATCCCTTCCAGCACGGTTATTCCTATGCACAACTATTGAAACTCTTGTGTTAGTTCACACAGATTTAATCAGTCCTAACCTTTACATTTGTAGCATATTAGCATTGTGCTTGTTTTCTGTTTACCAGAACAGCACTGTAACTGATTGGTATCAGCTGGAAAGAATCCAAACATCTATTAACAATGTTCAGAGCCAATATTTTGAAACCCAGTGAGTTTATCAAAACATGTTTTTCATTTATACCTCTTGACTTCATAAATAAATAAACAAACCATTATGATGTGGTGAGCTGTACCTTGTCTCTGCAAGGGACACCAGCTTTTCCAAATATTAAGTTACCCAAATCTGAAGAGCCACTTAATGGTCAGTGCTCCATCCTGCCACATTTCTGCCCACATCAAAGTATGATGCATTCAACCTGCAATAGTGCTTCTTGAACCCCTGCTGTAAACCTGTCTGCTGTTTCTGAACCCACCCGCCTTCCCAAACATCACCAACAAACCTCAAAATTAGCAGGTATCATCTCTTGTTAGACTCAAGTCACAGCTGGGAAAGAAAACTGCCTTTCAAATTTTTCATCCTGCCTTTTAAACTTCTAGTCAAATAGACAGAAGAAATAGCAAAATATTCTCACTACGTCTGTTGTTTATGCTGAGCACAGTATAATTCATGCGAAGCTTTGCTGACCCGTGTCATTGCTGAGATAATGTAAATGCACTTGCTCCTTTGGTAATGGCTGGAAATACTGAATCCTGACTGAGGTACAGGACTTTAGGCACACCGATAAGGCTATCACCCAAAAATAAAGCATGAGTTCCCTCCATCCTTCCTACAATAAAAATAAGACTTTCTATCTCAAAAAATTACTGAAAAACTTATTTGTTTAAAGTTTTCTAAACTATTTTAGTATAGAAGTGCAACTCTAAGGCTCAGCACAGATTACAAAAATTTCCATTCAATTCTAAACCAAGGAAAAATGTTTGTTTTAAACAAAGTTATTTTAATAAGTCCAAGTTATGTAATTGTTTAATGGTTTTGATTGTCTATCTGCTCTGCTCTGTCATTTCTATTTTTTCTCCTCACAGCCCCCTTCATTCTACCCACATCTGTAGGGCATTACCCATAGTGTAACCAATACTCCAGCTGTGGCTGCCCTGCTGCCATAGAGACAGGACGTATCAGTGCTGCAACAGGAACCATCTGTGTGTATGACCCAAAATCACTCGGGATTTTTTTTAACCACCATGCTGCTGTGCTTGTGCTCTCTGCTTTAGTTCAAACAGCTGGGCAGAACTACTCTAAATGCACCATTAACAGAGGATTTCATCCCAAAACGCAGCTAGGAGACACATGCCAATACCTACTGCTTCCTCCCTGCCATGAGAACTGTGCCCCCAGTACTCTGAGGGATGCAGGGTGCACCAACAGACTGCCAGAGGACTCCATTCTTCAACTTCCTCCTTGCTTCTAACCTCCACCCTCAAACCTTTGCCTGTACCCCCCTTGCATGTTTGTATTTCTGCAAGAAGCAAAGGTCCCGGGGACAGAGGCCGCGCTGTGTAAGTGCCGTGTGTGATCTTTGGCTGGCCGCACAACGCTCCCCATTCACAGCCATTCACAGCCGCGACTGACAGCAGCTCACATGCTCTCCCGTGGACTTTAGATGTCAGATAAAAAGGAGCCTGAGACCGCTCTGCAGGGTCCCGTGCTGAGGGCATGCACAACTTCCTAACAGACAGCTTGTCCCTATCCCTGGTCCCTGCCACAGGGCTGCAATACCTTCTTGGATTTCAAGTGTAAATCCCTATTCCTTCTGCAGCTGGAGCCTGAGGTCACTCTGCCTGACACTTGTCTGGCAATTGAACCAGCATCTACGTCTATGATTGAAGTTTCACTAGCAAAGTACAGTATCAACATGGTATTACCAGCACTACAGCACATTGTCTCCAGGAATTCTCTTTGCATCTGCTCAGTCCATGCTCCACTCAAAACTATCACCAGGCTTGACTAGTGGTACTTGTCTGGATGCAGCCTGTGCTTTCTCTTGCCCCTTGGCCAAGCATTCCATGTGGCAGATTCCCTCCTCACACTTGTGCCCTAAGCTCCATGCAGGAATGGAGTTTAGTGCATCTGACTGGAGCTGCCAGCATGACTCCTCCGAAGATCAGACGCTGTTTTGGCATTAACTTACAATATGGTATATTCCCATCACTTCGCACCTCCTCTCCCAGCCTGACTGACACTGGAGATCAAATCTGCTGCTTTCCAGTCTGCTCCGTATCGCCAGCGAGGACTGAGCTGCTCTTACCCTCAAACTGCTCAAACTCCTCTTATCATCACTTTTCTTAATCATTCCTTTCACCTACTTTTGGCAGCAGCATTCTTTGAGAGAGTAAGAGAGTACTTTTTAAACACAGCTCTGCTGCCTGGATTACTTTTCCTCCAGAGAACAATTTCAAGATGGAAACCAGCTTGTTTTAACCATCCAATAGTCTTCCTTACTATCCACTCTCCCGGTAGTCTCTTTCCCATTCCATTCCTGTCATCCCCATCAGGTCCCACCAAGTTGGTTCCCAGTTTGACCAGCCCCTTATTGCCTGTTAAAGTTTCCCCTTGTCAATCCGCGCTCAACAGCCAGCGCGGGCCAAGAGCCAGCACCCAGAGGAGCGAGAGGTGCAGCCCCGGGACATCCCCTCCTCCCGGCCGAGCGGCTCCAAGGCCGCCTGCCCCGCGGGACATGATGCAGGCTGCCAGGATGAGAAGGGAGCATGGCCTGCCTCAGGGGCGTTTCGGCGTGGAGGGGAGGAGAGATGGTGGCTGAAATCTATCCTGTCTTAGGCTTCTGATAGAGGAGATCCGGCATTCCTGGCAGGGCACCAACTGCTAATTTGACTGCAGCCGGACCCCTCTCTGCCACCTGGGATGTTGGCCGCAGGAGGCAACGGATCTTCCCGGGCACTGGGTCACGGCACTCGGCCCCGAACTCAGAAAGCCTAAAGCATCCCCTTTCCTTCAGCCCCTGCGCAGTGCGAAGACCTGAGGTTTCCCGAGAATCCCGCAGTCCAGGAAAGGGCTCTGCCCCTCAGCGAGTGAGGAAACAGCCGGTAAGAGGGGGAGGGCGGCCTTGCTTCTCCCCGCTGCTGCTTCTCTCCCCGGAGCTCTGGGCGGCCGGGCCGCGGGACACGTGTTGGATGCTGCTCCCGTCCGAGATGCACAACTACCTCCGAGGGAGCCTCAGCGACCGCCCAGGTGGCCGGCTGCCACCCTCAGCTTTCCCGGGCACGAAAGGGGGTGCAGAGGCTGAGGAAGAGCTCGCCCTAGAACCCTCCCGGTTTTCCATATTTCCTCAAAGATAGCCCTACCTCCGCCAGCTTGGAGCTCCTCTCCTTCGGGGTGTTGCTGCGCTGTTTCCCTCTCACGGGTAGCCCTCTCACCGCAGTCAGGAAAGTTGTCAGGAAGACGAATCCGAGGATAAGCACGACTTTCCCTCTAATCAGAGGCATCTCTCCCTTCCTCTCTCCCCACTTCGCACGTCCAGGGCAGGCGGTCTGGCAGCACGCCCGCCCTTAATGCTCCAAATCCTGTCCTCCGAGAGGACCAGGAAAAACGTTTAAAAAAAGAAAAAAAAAATCTTTTATATATATATATGTGTGTGTGTGTATATATGTATATATGTATCTATCACCGGGGTCGGGAAGTGCGGTGCCCCGCGGGCGCGGGCAGGGGCCGAGGTAGGGTCTGCCGGCCCGGGCCACTCCGCTCCCTCTGATCACTCTTGCAGTTTGCCAAGCACCTTCCGCTGTCGCTGCTCCCCCGGGTCGCCTGCCGGTACTGATGCTGAAGGGTAACTGAAAAGCTTCACAAATGTGCGCGGGGAGGAAGGGAGGGAGAGAGCTTCGGCTCCCCACCCCACTTCCTAATCCTTTCGGCAATCCTATTTCTTTTCCTCCTCTTCTCCTCCCCTCGCCGAGTCACTCCCCGGTGCTGCCGCGGCTCTGCAGGCAACGCCGGGCACCGGAGTGCGGACGGGAGGCCGCTCGGCGGGGAGAGGCTTCTGCTCGCACGAAGCGCGCTCCAGCCCCTCCTGGGCGACCGCCGCGGCTGCCGGCCCCGGGCACGGCCCCGCCGCGCCCCTGCCCCGCTCGGAGGCTGCCGGCACCGCCAGACCTCCCCCCTCTCCCTCCGGGCGCTGCCCCCTCCGGGGCGCCACCGCCCGCTCCGCTCCTCCCCTCCCCTCCCGGCAGCTGCATGGCCGGGGCGGCCGCCGCCCCCTCCACCCGGCGGTGCCCGCGGGGCGCTGCCCCTGCGGCGGGGTCGGTCCTGCCCGGGGCTCTTTGTTCCGCGCCTCGGCGGCTCCGGCCCCGCACAAGCCCCGCGGCACCGGGCGCTTCCCGCCGGGGCAGCCCCGCCGCCGCTGCGCCCTCCCGGCGGGGCGGGGCGGCCGCGGGCCCCGGCGGCTCCGGCCCGGCCGCACGAGGCGGGGAGGATGGAGGAGCCCTGGACGGAGGGGCGGGAGCGGGGATGCGGCCGGGCAGGGGACTCAGAGCCTCCCGCCGCTCCCCCGAGGAAAAGAGCTCGCAAAAGCCGCCCCTTTTCTCCTTTCTCCAAGCGCCAGGGCTGGGGCCGCTCTGCGGGAGGGGGGGACGGGCCCCCCGCCCCGGGGCCGGCCCGCGACAGGCAGAAAACGGGGCTCTGTGATCCCAGGTGAAAGCCCCGGCTGTTCCCGAATTGCGGGAGAAAGTTTCTACCACTCAAAAAAAGCCTTTATTCCATGATCCGCTGTCTTCTGTGCCGGCAGCACCTTACCCAGCCCTCAAAGCGTGTTGGAAACATGGGAGCGGCTGTTTACTTGGGGTTAGAGAGCATCTTTTCCAGGATTTCCACAGGCATTCATGAGCCTATGAAGGAAATTAGGGAAAGGACTATGAAAAAATTATTAGGGAAGGACACTGAAAGGAGGTTTTGCAGCCCACTGAGAAGTACCTGTGCTGGCACGGTCCCAGAAAGGGAGACCTAGAAGGGAAAACCCAACATTTCTACAGCCTTAGCACAAAGCTGCAAATCACCTGGGCCCATTTGTGTACCCACAGCTGAAATCAGGACCCACACCTCCTTTTCAAATACCGCCATCTGGTTTATGCAGACTTAGGGCTGAGATGAATGGAAGGAAATGTTTAAAACAAGACACAAACTGCAAGACAGATGTGAGGTCAAGAATCCCATGCGAGATGGATCAAGAAGCCCTTTCAAACATCTCATTAGCAGCACGGCAGCTGAGAGCAGTCTGACACTCTAACAGCACCCAAGGGTAGCAGCCTAGCTTTCAAGCACAGCAGTTTTTTGGGGCCAGCACAGAGCTGGAGCAGGCGCTCATCGTGGGAGTGCTGCACATCAGGAAGAGCAGCTACGACTGCAGGCGTCTCTCTGCAACAGAAGCAGCTTTTCTAGACTGCACATCAAAGCTGTTGCTGTACGATGAACCAGAGACTGCCAAAAACCAGTTAAGCACCCATCTCACATGCAAGATTTCCTGGCTCTGGAGTACAAGGCTAGAGGGGAACAATGATCTGTCTGGGCTCTCAAACAGGCTTTGGTTTTACCCAGTCATTCCAGCATGAAACTCGTGTTGAATTTTTTTGAGATTTTTATTTTGGGGGTGGGTGGGAGAGGGACTGGGAAGGAAGACGAAGAGGGTTCAGTCTCCTTAATAGGGAAAGCCTCATTAAGGGAAAAAAGTGCCAAAACCATGATATAGTGGGTTTTTTTAAAGTCTTTATTATGCAGAACATAGAATATATTTGAATGAATTTTTCCCAAGCATTTTTTCTCCAGTTTTTTTTTAACATGCATTGTTACCTTTTTAAAGCCAATGTACCATCTATTTATCTTTTTCCCTGCCCACAGAGCATCCATATTCATGTTAATCACAAGTGTAAAAAAAATTAGACATCTGGCATAAAATATTTGGGGGGGAGCCCATTTAAAAATTTTATCTAAAATGTCTTATCTACAAAAAAATCCAATATATATGTACATTATAGCAACACAGAGGCATAAGAATACAGTGCAATTTAAGATGAAGTGC
The DNA here is from genome assembly GCA_008694505.1 of Cyanoderma ruficeps. Taxonomy (NCBI): domain Eukaryota; kingdom Metazoa; phylum Chordata; class Aves; order Passeriformes; family Timaliidae; genus Cyanoderma; species Cyanoderma ruficeps. The sequence continues at coordinate 30,657,030 of VZDJ01007753.1, forward strand.
TGTGACTTGGTAATTCTGCCCAGGGCTCATGGAAATGTGGGCCACCATTGGCTTCAGGGCTGCTGGCCTAAAGCCTCAGGCTCCAGCATTTCTCAGTTCTCAAATAGGTCTGAAGTTAATATTGGAAGGCTAGAGATGCATTAAGCTTAATATACCATTAGGGGGTAGCAGAAATACTGTCTGAATAGGATGAGCTTTGGGGGGAAAAGAAGTTTCCAAAGGTCAGATGGTTTGGTGCATGTTTCACCTCATCATGGGTAATTTTGGAATGGCACCAACCCTTGGCATATTCCTGTGAGACCTGTTCACCTACCATTGAGGAAATGAATTTACTAGGTGCCACTGGTTCCCAAGTCCCTGACAGTCTCAATAAACCTCCCACTTTCAGCAGCCCAGGAACAAGTTACCGATGGAACGACACAGGAACAACATAAGCTACACAGGAATATCGGTGCAGAGTACTGCACTGCTTTTGGTTCCCACGTACAGACATCTCCTTGAACAGCTGCTAGCCAGGGTCACACAAATTGTTTTGAACCTCTCCCTCCCAAGAAAACAGCAGTACATACTGCTTGATTAAGAGCACTAGTATTCTTCAGTGGGTTAAAATCCACTGCATTCTTCAAGGTCAGTCTTAATTTTAATTCTTCATACCAAGAATCACAGTTTAAGGCCTTCAACACACACCACAGTCATCATCTGCTTCACCCAGCCCCTTTTGGGGATAGAAGCACAACAGCTCCAGTGTCTGCAGCAAATGCTTCTCTTTTTAGTGAGAGGTAAAGCATGATACTTCACACAAACACATTATGTTTGTGCTCTAGTATTATGTCTGAATCCTTGAACAGGTGAACAACTGCAAGGCTAGGAATGTTTACAGGAATATAAAGCATTGGAGATTCTTTTTTTTTTCTTTTAAAACCATGTTCAGGTCATGCAGGTCAAATGACTCATGCTTTTCCCAAATAGTGGTCCAATACCACTTGGATGTCAGGTCCAGCACCAAAGCCAACAATGCACCTGCTGAGCGGTCATACTAAGCATTCCTGAACAGTTCAGCACTTCACTAGTGCTAAAACAGAACACACTGCAGGTGCCTCAAAATCTCCATGCAGAAGGTGCCATCCACACAGATCCCAGCATGCTTGACACTTTCATAGGCTGAATATAAACTGTAAAAATAATATATATAAACTGTATACATTCTGACTGAGCATTGTATCTTGGGATACATCCCCACAAGTCTCCTTCTCTGTGATGCAGCAAGGGGGCTCATGCATAGTGTTTCAGATCCAGTGCTGCAAGGTGTTCTCTTAGATGAAATGAAGTCATGCTCATGCTTTCCTCCAGCCTCTCCTATGATCTCCCTGAATGGATAACATGGCTTCTGAATGAGCAAACAGCTGTACGCCAAATGCTTTTCAGAGGTAAAGAAATCAAATTTGCACAGAAGGAAAACAAGTATTTACTTGGTGTGGAGAAGTTTTAGAGGACTGTCCATTCAGGCACTGAAAGCTGCATTCCTGATTCAGGGATACTTGTTCAAGTATACACGAAAGATCCCTGTACAGCTGAAAATAAGCCATGATTGACTATCCCTTTTCTCCATCTCTGCTGTATCAGTCCTTCATCCACACAGCACAGAATTGCTGATTTTACTGGCACACTTCCCTTGCCTGTTCTTTGTTAAGGTGCAGTTCTGATAGTGAGTACCACATCTGCACTCTTAGAGGAAACAGCAGGAGGAGGATGGATAATGCAATTCCTTCAGATGTTTGGTCAACTCCCGAGTCTTTTGCCTAAAGCAGAAGCATACTACACCTGTAACTCAAGAACCAGAACTGTTCATTAAGGATGCTACTTAGAAGGGAAAAGATATAGCAACTAAAGAGTTAAATATACCATATACATACTATACAAAAGTTTATGTCATGTAAAAAACAAGTTAAGGCCCTGAATATTCTGACACAAAAAAATTGGTTTCTTCTCTGCCAAAGAACTAAAGGAAAAGTATGAATCAGGTTCCTTAAGACAAAGATCTACTTGGGAAGGCCAGTTTCTAACAAGAAGCAGATCTCTCACTCTTTGCTGATGCTCGGTAATAGGAGCTTCTCAATTTTCTTACAAGTGAAAGAAAGTGGCCATTAGCCTTAAAAACAGTAATGGTTCTAAACTCTTTACTCTGCTTAACACAGGCAAAAACTTGCTTGCTTAGTTCTTCAGAGAGGTACTGGGAAGGTAACTATTGTATATTTATGAGTAAGTTTAGCCAATATACAGTGCTGGGCAAAATCCTTTGTTCAAAAGCAGCCTTCATTTTCTTTTCAGTTTTGCATCTCTTAAGAAATACCAGGAGTCATTTTCAATTAGAATGTCTCTGAAAAGTTGGCAGAGACTGAAGTTTTATTTCTTAAGCAGCTTTTCTTCCTTTGTGATCTCTCAAGATTGGTTCTTTTATTCATTTCTACTGCCAGGAGAAAAAGGAGACAGATTTCTGGTCAGTACATAAATTTCAAAGCAGCAATCCATCCTACACATACTGTGACAGCATACATGCTGTAGGTTTGCCTAGCACAAACCCTTATTGGAGTTTTTTTTAGTAAATGTAAAAAGGTTTTCTTGGCTTTCAAGCTCAGTGAATTACTGAATTAAAAGCGTGAAATCTTGGACTTGTAACTCTTACATTTTCAGAAGCAGTTTCAACAGGTTTCATTATTTTTACCAGACTTTGGCAAAACAGGTTCTCTTGAACAAAAAGCCTCAGAGAAGAGTGGGGGGATTTGCTTCCCAAAAAGGATATGGAAAGGCTGAAATGTAACCAAGCAGTCTGCAAATGCTAACTGCCAGAATTATTTCTGAAGTGTCTCTGCAATCCAAAATTCAAAGTTATATGCAGACAGTGTGACACAGCAGAAAGATACTTAAAGGCAGAAGCTTCAACACAATTTCCTCAACAAGTGCAACTAGAAACCAAGTGGAAACTAGTAATTTTTAAACATTGACCATTTCAGAAGTATTAGACAGGATTTATCCATATTATGAAGATTTTTCCAGATGGTTTTCTCCCTTGCAAAGGCAAGCTGCTCTAAAACTGATTCCCAGAGACAAGGTTAAGATTCAACACTTGTAGAATCTATGATAACTCACTTCTAAATTAATACATCACAGTTTCTAAACTGACTTGACTACACAGCAGACAAACACACCGTATATTTGTGAGTGCTTAAAAACAGATACCTACTGATGCAAGCCTTTAAATTGGTCCGTTTTGTCTGCTCTTAAACCATTTCATGATCAAGTTAATAGGATCAGGGCTGAAGTCAGGGCTTCCTGTACTAACCTCCTCTTGTTCCCTAGTACAATCCAGAGAGAAAAAAAAAATCAATAATTCTTTGAGATAAAGCTCCTTGAAGTCAGAAAGCAGGTATCTGCTGGAATGTCATAGTCCTGGGCAGAACATGGGCGAGAAGGTAAGCTCAGCTAACTGCCATTTATTCACTTTGGCTGAATATGTGAGACTATTTCATATCTATCCAAGCTGCACATACAAACTTCTCAGGCTCTGCACTCAGCTCCAGAAGAAGAGCCAACCAACATTAATGGACTGAGACAGAAGTAGTTATCTGGACCTATTTTCAAACAGTCAATTTCAGTTCTTTTCATATAATTAACTTTCTGAAATTCAATGGTAAAAAATGAACCAGTGTTTTGAAGTTCCATTACATTAAAATGTGACAAGATCTATAAATGCATGAAGTTAGATAGTCTATAAAACAGAAACCAATTCTGCTTTAACTCACCACATGTATCTGCAGAACTGCTTGGTTCTACTGGCCAAAACACTCCCTCCCTGTTAGTTGCAGAGTGAAAATTAAAGAACTTTAAAAGAATGATTTTTTTTTTCAGCACCACACAAAGAGTTTGAGTTGCTCTTTGCTTTAGTATTATGATGATGAGTCTAGAACCTCGGTAACCTGCAAAAAGTATCTTGCTAACCCAAACTGAAGAGCTGGCCCAACCCAATTGACACAATGTTAACATTTTGCTATCTTTGCAGAAATTGTATATGTCTAAATATAAAATACAGAAAAAAATATACGGCAATTGACTCATATTTAAAATTTTTGGTACCTTTTTGTTGATCCATTCTGTACACTGAAAGAATTCAAGATGTAAAGACTAAGTAGCAGACCAGTTCTAAGGTGTGTTAGAGCAAAGGCGTCTATTTGAAACAGAAGGACAGTATGAAACTTGCAAATAAAGACTCCAAACAGCAACTGGCTCAGCAAACGCTCATTTGAACAGTGTTGATCAGTAACAGAAGTACAAAAGAATAAAGATATTGAACTAAATGCAATTGTGAGGACATTCTTCAGGGAAGGCCTACAGACATGCAGCTGCCAATGGGGACTTTGCTGGCCAACCAAAATGTAACATGCCTACAAGATTCAAGCTGTCCATATGTGTAACAGGGCCAGTGCAGAACACCTCACAGATGACAAACAACAGTGAGTTAGCATAGCAAAGGGCAGCAGTCTTTCACAGATCTGCATGAAATAGATGGTTCTCCTAATAGTGACCCCTTTATAGGCCTGCTTATTGAGGAGGCTTAGTCTTAAGACTAAACAAGAGATTTGCTCTAGTTTGTTTAAACTCAAGACCACCCTTCTAGGACTTAGTGACTTGTTCATGACTTTATGATAATCCTAAAGCAAGAGAAACTAACCTGAAGATGAGAAAGCAACACACACAAAACCAACCCATATTTTTTTCCTTTTTTAAAAACAGAAGTATTAAATACAAAACAAACCCTTCTCCATCACTTACCCTTTATCAAAGGGACAATTAGTGTGTCAAAACCAGAAGTCAATCTGGTATCCATACCGGGAAGGATAAGAGGCTACAGTTCCAGAAGTCCTTCTGCCTGTGGCTTACAAAACTAAATAATGTTTGGGAACAATGGTCCTGTCAGTGACATGTCAACAACACATTTATTTTAAAAAGGCTAAATTCAAGTTTTAAACATAAGTAACTGCAAATGAAAAAAACAACTTTGGTTGATTATCCATCTTGTTAAATATGTCAAAGTTAGCAATCAACAGTTTCTCTAGGAAGTCTCCAGAAACAGACAGGTCAACTCATTCCTTATTGGGAAGATCAGACACCTAGCAGTGACACTGAAAATGCTGCCATGCCAGCGTCACACATGCTCACAACATCTCAGCCAGCATTTGGGAGGCTAATGGTGCATACGAAGTCTGAACTAATCAGCCACAGCCAACTTGGGTTGCTGTGAACTCACTGAGACAAATAAATAAAGAAAAAAGCAACAAGAAAAAAAATAAAGCCAAGCACCTCTAGGGCCAGACCCTGAAGACACAGGAATCAAAGAATTTTTTTCTCCTCTCCCTATTTACAAAATGCCATTTAGAGCTGATGTGGCCACTTCAGTATTGTGAGGAAATGTCTCGTATACTAAGCAGTCATATGTGTGTTGTTCATGGATGCTGTGGCCTGTGTGCCACGGAGTGTCCCATGGGGTGTGTCCCTTCCACTGAGGCACATGGAGGGAGTTCAGTCTTCTGTTTCTTCATATGTTGTCTCGTCAAACGGCCGGTCCAAGAGAGGTACCAAACGGCGACGGGAATATTTCAGTTGCAAAAGGTCCCCAACTTCATTGATTTCTTTTAAAGCCTGACAAAGAGACCACAGTAGATCAGCAGAGGACACAGATGCAAGTTATCTGCACATCTTCCTTTATGCATGCCTGCAGACTACTCTGACAGCCATTTTACTGTGCTAGAAGCCAGTACCTTCAGAAGTGCATTGAATTTTTTTTTTTAATTTTAGCATTCTCAAAACTTAGGTCTCAAAATCCAGCATTATTTTGAGACCACATAAACAGCACTGGTCACTTAACTGAGAGTGCCTATGCATCCACCTGACTATTCCAGTTCCAGAACAGGATCATAATATCCAGCAAACCCCATAACTATTCATCGACAGAAAAACAGAATAAAGTTCCTCCCTTCCTGGAGGTAATGAAGCCGAAATAGAAAAAAAAGTACATTCTGTTTGAGGTTTGACTCCTCCTTATATATCATTCAGTTTGAAAACAACCTGGGTTAGCAAACCTGATCTACTGTATTTTTTAAATTGCAAAATAGCAACGACAAACTACAATAGTGAGCTAACAAGTTATATAGAAGCATTTGTTATATCTACATTTGGTTAATTTGCATTGTCCATATACAACTAGAGATGAAAGCTATGTGTCATAAACAACATGGCACAGGAGATTTTTGCCAGACAATCCAAGGAAAGAAAAATAAAAAGTTATTCTGGGTAGGACCCCAAGCATTTTCTCCTTGGAAAGCAAATCCCACTGAGGTTGCCACAAAGGCTGCACTCAATCAACTGATGACCCAGAACACTGCTACTGAATTAGCACAGCCTTTCACCATTTTGACCTGAACTCCAATATTAGGAAGTTTACCAGAGATCAAACATTCTGCTTGCGTAAGAAATGAGGGAAGTCTCAGCTCAGTTAATCATACTTCCATTATGTTGCAATCTCTGATAAGACACTGGTCCACACACAATAGGGTCTGTTAAAAGTCAAATCCTAAACTTCATTTCTCTACAGAACACTCCTAGAGCAAAGCACAAAATAAATCAGTTGCTGCAGACAAATCTGTGATAGCATGTGACGCTAGTTATTTTATATAGGCAAAAAAATTAATTCAGAAGAGCACTTCCAAGTCCAACGTGATTTTCTGAATTCAAAGGTTGGCATTCTTCACTGCCTTGAATTGTAAATTTACGGAGATAGGTACCAGCATCACTAATTCAACACTAATGCTCCAATCTGGGTCAAATGCTTGTCTCTTGAGGACAGTTGGCAGATGGGGGTTAATAGCTCGACATGTTTTTTCTTCCTAGATGGATAGTTCAAGTTTTTGTTTCTTTAAACAATGACCCTTCGTGCTTGTTATATCTGGCAGCAAAACCCTCTACACTCCAAAATCTGGGGGAATGACAAACCCAGGAGCTGGACCTCGGTAAAAACAAAACAAAAGTATGGGCACAGTCTGCCAGAGCTTTAAGTAAAGATCCCATATGGAAGCAATTTAAAACTGAATTTCTGTTGAAAGAGTATGTTAACTATTATTCTTGAATGCAGATTTAGGATTTTATTAATTTAAAACAAAAAGGACCATGTGATCAGCAAAGACTACAAAGGAAATGGCATTGGTGTACTCTGACTTTAGGAGAGTGTAATATATTTTTCATCACCGAAAAGAAAGCACAGCCCACAGCAATGCAGGTTATAAGGAACTTCACTATGATCCTAAGCCAAATATTTTTAGGCAAGGAAGTTTTATTTACATAAAACAGTTAAAAATTTAACTAAGAACTGTTCCTCATCATGTGGGTGTATTTAATAAGAACAAGGAAGCATTACAAATATCATTATTTGCAAGACAAGCTTCTCTTCCCTATGCTTCAAACCTGTTTTGTTAAAAAAATACCAGAAGAGCCCTAGTTAATATCCATTAGTACACAGATGGGATAACAAGTTGTCCTCTCCATCAGTGAAGTGAAGAAGCTGTCTGCCAGTCCTCCTCAAGTCCATTCACTTTAGTTCTTCCTCCTCCTGGACATTGTTGCCATAGTTAGCAGAGGGATTAGATCTGAGGTCTGCCTTAACGATTAGCTGCCTGAAATTAATCCCCTTTCACTGCATCACAAGAAAACACAGCACAAAGTCACTGACACTAAGTGTCAGTCCTCTTGCCAGTGTTCTGGGTTCTGAGCATGCAGCTATTTTGAACCATAAAAGGGGTTATGCTAACTTGGAAAAAAGCCTCCACACACTGAGCTAAATCAGGATTTCTTCATTCACTTCAAAATTCACACCTCATTTTGTTCTGGATTAATTTTCTTAGCAGACAAGCTCTAATATATTGAACATGCATTTCCTCAACTTCGTACATTTAACACTTACAGAGGTACTCTAGCAATGAGTCTTATGTTAAGTGCACAAAATTTGAAACATTTTTTGGAAAAAGCAGGAAAAATTGACAGGAAAAGAGGCTTTTAAAGCAGAATAATAGAAGTTACAGATAGACTTTGGAAGACAGCAAATATGGTACTTATACAGACCCTACAAAAGCAGCTTATTACGGCAAAGGCCCCAGCTAGTCACTGAAAGAGAAGACCAAGAACCTAACCAACTATAAATTAGCATGATTGCTCAGGTAGTGCCTGCACATCAAGTTTGCACAGTTTCAATTTTAGCTCAATTTGCAGCAATATGATTTCAGTGACTTCCGTTTTCTTTATTTTCCTTCCTCCCATCTCTTATTCATTCATTCCCACTCCATGCCCACCTGTCCAGAAGTTACCTCTCCCTCATTTGTGTCAATGAACTCACGGCTATTACCACGCTCTGCGCCAAGTCTGATACTATTTATTTTATACAGGAGGAAAGGAAGCAAAGGAGATGGTCTTCTCTGAACATACCAGCTCAAAACCTTTATTTGGAACAGAAACAACTAAATTGAGGTAATTAAGGGAAGAGTAGCAGGACAAGTAGCTACTCGGGAAGTTAAGGGAATTAAGGGAAGGAATTCCTTAAGCAATCTGTTGTTGGAGTGTTATGTTATGGAATCTCTCACAAGGCATAAACAACTCAGGAGCAGCAAGTGCAGCACCGCAGATACAGGGCAGGTTGATACTACTCAATGACACTACACATACATTATGAAACTGCTCACACCATGCACTGCCTTACTGATTTTTTAACAGAAATTACATTTAAAAAGTGTGTAATTTTAAGCTGTTGATTTTTATGTAAGCAATCAAGCATGAAAAGGTTGAGTCTATTTTTTTTTTTTACAAGACATTGGTAAATATCTGTTAGATAGCTTATTTGCTGTTCACATATTGATTGAAGTGTTACCACCTGATCATATTTAGACATTGGGAATGAATCCCCCTTCCTAACTGTGACTACTCCCAATCACTTGGTACACAAAATGTTCAAAAATAGTTTCAAGATTTTTTTTTTCTCCACAATCTTCTCAAGATATAGGCAAGGCTTTTCAACCTGCAGTTCCTCACACTTTTTTGCCCTTCCTCAAGAAGAAGGTGACATTTGCTGTCGTCCTGTCCTCAGGAACCTCCCCCAACCACCCTAAGTTCTTCCTCCAAAGATGATAATCAAGAGTGGCCTTGCAGTGACTGCCAACTCCCTCAATGCTTGTGGATGCAGCTTATTGGGTCCCATGGACTTCTGCATGTTAATTTTGTTTAAATGTTCCCTTATTGGAGCCTCCTTCACACCAAAGGTAAGTCTTTACTGCTCCATCCTTCTGCACTAATCTCATGGTCTCAGCATTCCTAAGTCTCACCAGCAAACTGGTGTACAAAGGCACTGAGTACCCTTGCCTCTTGCACATATTTCTCAGCTGATTCCCTGTGCCATTCAGCAGCAGTCCTCCACATTTGCTCTACTCTCTCTTTTGCTGCTAATGCCCCATAAAAGCTCCGCCTGCTGCATTTGATGTCCTTTGACAGACTGAGTTCCAGGTGGGCTTTGGTTTTCCTGACCCCATCCCTGCATGCTCACAACTGTGTGTCTATTCTTCCTTGGTCACCTGTCCATGCTTGCACCTCTAATACTTTTTCATGATATATTTTTGTTGGTTTGTTCATCCATGCAGGCTCCCCACCACATTTACTCTCCATTGAGTCAAGATAGATCACTCTTCAGGGAAGGAGTGAGGAGGAAAAATCAATTAGCTGTCCTGGACACTTCTGCTCTTTGAGACTGTATCCTACAGGATTCTTTCAAGTAGGTCTCTGCACAGGACAGAGTCTACTCTCATGAAGTCCAAATTCATGACTCAATCTAGTTTATATTCTGAATCACAGACCCTCAATGTGGGGAAGAAAGTGCAATGCAGAACTTCGGCAGTGCCTAAAACAGCCCATGTACACATGTCTGTGAAAAAAGATTATTCAGAAGACTCAAAATTGAATGTAGCTACCACACCAAGACATGGTAACAACACGTAAGAATACCAAGACACACATAAGAATAGTCAGACCCATTAATATAATCCTCTTTCGACTCTGTTAGAGTCACCACCATCCTTACCGAAGGCAGCATCTCCTAACTGTGATGCAGGCCTCCTTTGAGGAGACTTCCATTCCCTCTGCAAGTGCCAGTAAGAGTAATAAGGCATTGCACATGGTACAGACTCACTAGGACAGGTTCATTGAAGATACAGTGCTCTGAAGCTTCAAACAAGAACAATTTTTTTTCCTCTGGAAAAAAAATTCTCACTAATAATCATGCACTTCCTTTTGAGAGGAATATAAATGTTTTGGAGGTTCTCAGGCCTTTTCATTTTTTTTTTTCTTACATTAGCATCTAGGGTTAGAAGATGCAAAATGTTTTCTTTTAACCAGTTCAATGCAAGGTAGAGACTTTAAAGAGGGTAAAAAGCATTGTCTCACAGGGACAAGACTGTCTCCTCTAAAAATAGGACCAGGAAGGTCCTGAGACTTACTCTAAGCAGCCATTCCACACTGTTGGAGCAAGGAAAGAGATGGAGTCATTGCCAGATCTACTGCAATGGGCTTTGAAGATTAGATTCAACTTTGTCATGTACCAAACACTGAACCAGTGTACAGAACTCAGACAGTTGTTGTATGTGTTTATTAGTATGCATGAGCAGAAGGAAGACAAGATGAGAGACTTACTGTATCAAGCATCTCTTTGGTATGAGCTGCAGACAAACAGAATCTGGCTCTGGACTCGATGATGGGGGTGGCAGGGAAGCCTACAACCACAACACCGATGTTCCGCTTCAGCATCTCGCGCCCAAACGCACTGCCAGAGAGAACGAGTTCATCACAATTATTGGTGGCAAAGCAGGAGCATGAAGGACTCAGTATGGTAACCCAGACAGGCCTTTGTTGTGGGAAGGCTGTCAGACCACAGTTTGGAGCTTCCAGTGGTTTTTTTTAAGAGGCAGAATTGCCTGCTCACAAAAGCCTTTTTAAAATTCAATCCCAAGGTGGTCCTTCTCAAAAGGTTTCAGTGTATTAAGTTCTAACAAAGATGAAAGATTGTATGTAGCAGACTGGTCTTTTAACAGGCTGTTTCTAAATGGATTTGTAACCTAAGCTTGGAAACCTTTCCAATAGGAAAGAGTGATTTTGGCTCAGAAGTTTGACTATACAAGGAATTCCTCATACTGCAATGACCCAAAGTGGGTGTTTCTGCAATTTCAAGGTGTTTTGTTTTCATGAGTTTCATTTGATTAAAGTACATTATTGCATCACAGAATGTACGTCATATACATCATTTGTAAGTATTACAGAAACCACTGAACTACCACAGTAAATTGGGATCATTTAATGACACCTAATATTTTTAAGAAAGGTGCAAAAATATCATACAACTGTCACACACTATTTTCAACAAAACAAATTCTTAAGGAGATTAAAGAAAGTAGTGGCTGTGACTTATACAATGAGAGGCACAAAGTTCTCAATCAGATCTACAATGGCAGTGCAGGTGGGGGTGTTTCTACAGGCCACAAGAAATGGTTAATCCTTTTTGAACTGACCTTCTCATGAGAAGTAGCAACGAACTTAAGGGGTTTATAAGGACATATAAAAATAACTTTTTTTTTACTAGGTCTTTAAATTATCTGCCACAGCTATTTTACTTATAAATATATGCATCCTGATACACTTCATTTTGTATCCATTTAGTACTCTCAAACTATTTTAAAAACAGGCTACAAGGGACAAAGAAAGGATTAAGTAAACCCAATGCAGATCCTAACGGCCAACTCTCATCAGAGGTCTCTGTTCTTGCTCATTTTAAGTAAGGTACTTGCCCAACTGCTCAGCTAATAAATATTTCCATGAACATTTCCAAGGAAAAGATTGTATTGACTAGTAGAGAAGCTGGGCAGTGGAAACAGTTGCCTCTGTGAGCAGGACATGCAGTCTGAAGCACCCATAAAGGTAACAGGCCTTTTAAAACTTTGCTACACAGAGAAGGGTGGAGAACGACTGTATCTAGCTTCATAAAAAGTGCCAGACTGAAGCCCGAGCTAGTCAAGCACTAGAGATGTTCAGCATAGCTTAAAATGAAATTATGTTTTCCAAATTTGAAAGTGTTGATTGAGCACTGCATTATACAGACTCTGAAAAGCAGTGATCAAAGCCAAGCTGTCCTTGAAATTAGGTTTTTGTTCATGTTGAAAAAAAATTCAATATATACTTTCTATATCCTCCTTGCAGAATTTTAGCCTTAATTATCCACACAGCACCCCACAAATTGGCAAGCATTTATAAACCTATGTGTTACAGTTGTTGTAATATTTACAATACCAATACTTGAGTGATTATATCTAGACCTCTTAAAAACTTGGGATTCATTAAATACATCATGTCTTGCCCCGCTGACTTTCCTCTTCTAATTTTCAAAGTGTATCAATGAAAATGTTGTCTCTTTCTGATCCAGGAGCTAGTTGAAAGACTTCCTCCAGTGAGTTTAACCTTAATTTCCATTCAATTTCAGCTCCTCTTTGGGATATTTATACACTTTACATATAAATACAATGCAAACACACAACCCAACCTTTAAAACATGACACATAGGGGTGAAATTGCTTCCCCAAAATGCTTTCTTGATGCCCCAAGCTAAAAGGCTCGATTTTCTCAAGACCTCTTATACTAGTTTCCATATTTTATAAGACTCAGTAATGATCATAAAAGCAAAAATCAAATTAATCTTTTCTTATATTTAGAAAACTCTTAATATTGTTACACCAACCTAGCTTTAAAGAAGATGGGTAAGAAGTTATGCTGTCAAACGTACCCAATTTTTGCTGGCATGTACAGCATCAGAGGCACAACAGGGGAATCTTCATTTCCATAGATGATAAAGCCCATCTCTTTCAGTCGTCTCCTGAAATATCTTGTATTCTCTGCTAGCTGCTGCACACGTGCTCTCCCTAGAAAAGAATTGAAAGTAAGACTGAACCCAATTGTCGTAAGTCACATCCATAACTGCAATACAAGACCTCAAGCTGAAGTACAAGACATTAATGTCCTGCTTGTGCTTATGGATGTGTTAAAAATAAATGCAAATTGGGATTTGCAGTTTCTTCTCCTTCATGTAACCAATATTAATCATGCATTTTCTGACAAGTCTGAATGGACCAATACAGGCACAACTATCAAGTCAAAGCACTGCCTAGTTTTTCCATATCAGGTTTTCTGTCAATCAAGAGGTACCTGGCAAATAAAAAGAAGCAGTTACCTGCTTTTAAACAAGATTCAAAGTTTTCTCAGAATTCACTAGTAACTGCATCTCGAAGACTTTGCTTACACTTTGGGATAATTAATGGAAAACCTATAGAATCAGCTAGTGTTGTTTACCATATTTTATCCTGTGTGCCTGTATTACTGTAAATTACTACTTTCCTCTTTAGATGTCTTTGCTGGACTACCATGTGGCCGCTCCCTAACGTTTTTCAGTTAAAATGAGCTGGGTTTAAATTAAACCGATTACTTCTGATAATCCAGCTCACTTCACTTAAGTGGCAGCAGCCAATTTATCACGTATTCAGCCATTTCCGTAGGGATTCTTTGATATTTGTCAAAATTAGTACACAGGACATTAGTACACCAAGCACAATTTAAGTATTTCAGATGTTCAGATATATGTATAGAACAATCTATTTATCAGTTAATTAAATTCTAGCCTAGCACACTATACTACATTCCTGTATAGCCCAGAAAAAGGTTCACATCATCTCACTTAAGCAGATCATAATAAATTTCTGATCAACTAATACTCTAATGTGCTTAAGAGATTAAGCACTATGCCATTGATGAGACTACAATAAGTAACACTTAACTTACTTGTCTCTGGCCCACAAAGTGTATTTCTGGATAACTGATCACCCAAACACTGCCTTGCCCAGCCAGGTGATTCATCAATGGAACCATTAAATGTACAGCATGCAGATCTATGCCACACAGTGAAGGTGGCTGCTAGACACTAATCCTCTTCCTTTAAAGTTGTAGATAACATAAGGTGATTAACTAACAGGAATGCCAGGTCTCAAAAAAACATCCAACACCCACACAACTCTGCTCCAGGCCAGAACAAATGTAATTTTAAGAACCTATATAGTGTTTGTTGCCAAGAGTATCAGACATTCCACCCACAACCAGACAAACAAAAGCAAAATCCCATCAAAGGCACAGCATAAGAAACAAAGGTGAAACCTGTTAAGTTTGCAAAACTTGGCCTACCATTAGTGGATAGAAGCTAGTATTTTTAATAGCACTGAATGCCACTTAAGACATCTCTTCTTCTCCATTAATAGCATTATTTCTTAATCCTTTCTCCTTCAGAGTTTCTCCATAAGCTTAATTCCTCTTCCCCAAAAAGCAGTTAAGATTTCAGTAAACCACAAAGGCTTCTTGAATTTTATGAAATTAAATTTTTAATTTATTCACATCAGATCAGATCCTCTACTGCCGAGCCAGCTTTCTCTTATGTTTTCAGACCAATTATTTGGTCATTTAAAATAACCCAGACTGCAAAATGAAGTTGAAAAGAAGAAACAAACTCAATAAAATTAAACGAAGGAGGCTTACTGCAAGATAGTAAAAATAGTGGGCCAAAAGCCACTACTCACATTTCTAATATGGAGGCAATCAATAAATAAACAACTGTCCACCAGCAAACTACATGCAGAAAAAAAGCTATTTTGCTATCTTCTGACAAAGCTGCATCTGCACATCTCCTACAGAGAAATGCACCAATTTCTAATATGTCATATCAGTGAGGTACAATTGCATCAAAATACAAATCAGATTTCACCAGCATGGAGTAGTAAGGTAACATACACAGCTGCTGTGATGAGCCCCTTGCCCAGGACAAGGAAAGCAGCCTTTGCCATACATACATCTTCTCTGTGTTCCCATTAAGCATGGAGTCTACAGTGTTGAAGCAGAAGGAATTTCATCACCTTTATGGTCTTCCCCTTTATACATTCACACCCTTTTCCATGTTGTTGGGAGCCTTCCAGACTAAAGATTAAAGAGCAATCTTAATTTGTAATTAGCAACCACTTCAGTTTTCCCTAAACTCCTACCAATAAAAACAGGTTAAGATTCTAGATTTGCCCTTATAGATTGAAGAATGCTTTGCAATGTAAACAAGTCTCAAGAACGAGTCTTTCAGTTCTTTACAGAGATGTAATCATCCATTAAAAGCAACTGACAGATTTGGAAGATGTTGCCTTCTTCAGATTCGTGGATTGCAAAAGTCTATCAGCTTTTACTTCACTCTAGAGCCATCAAGTAATTTAATGAAATTATTACTCCTTTAAAAACGTCTGGCTACAACAATACTACCAAGAACTTGAAAACATATTCAGTGGCATCTCTACTCAATGGCTCACTACCCATCACACATCATTACCATCTGAAGAGAACTGTAGCTGTAGTGAAGCAAAGCACCAGGAATCAAACAAAAACTGAGCACAGGTTCCTTGTCCTCTGCTTGCCTCTGCATTCTGTGCAAGTACTCTTCTCTGTACTTCATCATCTCTTCATTTAGTCTCTTATTCCACTATAAAATCCTACACTTGGAAGAATGATTCCACATGTAAATTGAATAGGGTTTGCAATATTATGCAACAAGCATATATCCAGTGTTTGGCTTTACTAACATTTGCTGGTGCAGCCCCATTGGTACACACTGGTGTAGCAGGCTGTTAACTGCTAGTACAGTTCCACCATGTTTTCTGGGGCCACAAGGACAAACTAAACAGTGCTGGAAACAGCAGTGAGTACATATCGTTGCTAATTCCACTCACAACCCAAACAGTGCTTGAGTACTCAAATAGGACCTCTAAAACCCCTCCCAGCCCAAGCATCTCCTGAAGTTTAGAGCTTTGTCCACAACTGCTCCACTGTAGGCCTAGAAAAATTGTCAGGACTGCATAAATTTTCCAGCAACTGGCTTTTTTGGCAGTATGCAGCTGCATTTTTAAGACCATGCAAAAAAGGCCAGATCAGACACTACCCTGCTAATTGCTCTTGCATAGAAGTTGTGCAATGATTCTGGTAACATCCTTTCATCTAGGAAACTGGAATGTGATGACCTTCAGCAAAGGAAGAAAAGGGGGAAGAAAGGGATGATTACTGGAACTGAGTTCTTCAGAAGGTTAAAAAAACCAGAACTGTTTATCAGATCAACTCATCTCAAGTCCCTCATGGGTCCTATTAATGGCTTAAACTAGTTACTGACTGAGCAACATTGAAATTAGAGGATAACTAATAACTTTTCCTGCACTTCTATACCCTTTTGCAAGTTTACTGCAGTCATATCAAGACTGCTCTTGAAATTTAGTAAAACACTTCCTTGCTTGTAGTAGCCTGGGCATCATTTAGTCTAAAGTACACATATATGTCCTAAAGAACATGCTGCCACTGTATCAGAAGTAAAGGTCACATGCCATCTAAAGCGGAGAAACACTCTCCTATCACAAATACACAATGTAAGCAATATTCTTTAAAAAATGCAGTTAGTAGGTACCTGAAAAAAAAATAAATTCCAGCACCCTAGAGAAAGTACTCCATTATGAATCGGAAAGCACACGAGATGCATATTCCTTGCAACCACTGGAAGTAAATTAGTGTCTTTGCCAGAACAGGTTCCCAACAGGATAAAACAATGACCCTGAGATTAGCTCACATCATTAGAGCATGGTGCCAATAATGCCATGGTTGTGGGTCCAATACCTGTATGGGCCATTCATGTCAGAGTTGGACTCCATGATCCTTGTGGGTTCCTTCCAACTCAGGATATACAGTGATTCTGTGAATAATACTTCATCACTTGTGAAGGTGTCTGCTTTAGAGGTCGTAACATTCAGAAAAGCAGAAGTTATAATGAAAACAGGAAGCAGAGAAGGCAGAGTCACTGAATGCCATCTTCACATCAATCTTCACTGACAGGACCAGTCCTCAGGAATCTCTGAGCCAGAAGACCAGCCCTCATGAGGCCACAGGTGGAATGCTGTGTCTAGTTCTGGGCTTCTCAGTCCAAGAGAGACTTGGAGCTCCTGGAACAAGTCCAGTGGAGGGCAACAAAGATGATTGCGGAGCGGAGTATCTCTTTCACAAGGAAAGGCTGAAGGAGCTGGGCCTGTTCAGCCTTGAGAAGTGATCACTGAGGGGACCTTGTCAATGCACACAAGTATCTGAGGGGAGGGTGCCAAGAGGAAGGATCCAGGCTCTACTTAGTGACGTCAAGGAACATGGAAAGGGGCAATGGGCAGAAACTGGTGCACAGGAAATTCTACCTGAATAGGAGGAAGAAATTCTTTATTTTTCGGAATGCAGATGACTGAACACTGTAACAGACTGCCCAGAGAGGTTGTGGAGTGTCCCTCACTGGGTATCACAGAATTAACAATCACTGAATTAACTAGGTTGGAAAAGACCTTTGAGACCAAATCCAACCTATGACCTAACCTAACACCACCCCATCAACTAAATCATTACACTGAGTGCCATGTCCAGCCTTTTTTAAACACATTCAGGGCTGGTGACTCCACCACCTCCCTGGGCAGATGATCCCAGTGCCCAATCACTCTTCCAGTGAAGAGTTTTTTTCTGACGTCCAACCTAAACTTCCCCTGGTGCAGTTTAAGACTGTGTCCTCCCTGGTTGCCTGGGAGAAGAGACCAACCCACACCTGACTACAACCACCTTTCAGGTAATTGTATAGAGTGATAAGGTCTTTCCTGAATCTCCTTTTTTCCAGGCTAAACAACCTCAGCTTCCTCAGCCACTCTTCACAGGGCTTACGTTCCAGACCCTTCTCCAGCCTTTGTCCTCCTCTGAATGCACTCGAGCATTTCAACGTCCTTCCTAAACAGAGGGGCCCAGATATTAAAGAAACGTCTGGATACAATCCTATGCAAACTGTTCTAGGGTAACCCTGCTTGAGCAGGATGGTTGGACCAAATGACCCACTCTGTGGACCCTTTCAACCTTACCCAGTGTGTGATTCTGTTATTATATAAGAGATATTTAAGCACATTTCTTCTTGAAGCAGAAATTGAGTTGATATTGACTATAATTATCAGCAGGATAAAAAGGGAGCCGCACATTCCACCTTTTGCAATGGGTTTACCAATGACACACATCAACGAAATCACCTGTATTTAATCTCACCCTCTCATAAAAGCTAATGCTTAAACTAACAGTCCAGATATTTATGGGTTCTCATACAACCCAGATTTGCAAAAGTCAATTTAATAAATAAACAACAATTGCTCAGCAATTAAAAATTTCTGCAAGGCCAGGATGAACTTACCCTTTGGAAAAAAAAAAAAAAAGACCACAGGTCTTAGAGCTGATGTCTGTGTAACTTCACAGTTCCATGTGAAAAAAAAATCATCTCTACAAAGAACAAAGAACTCCAAGAATTTGTGGAAGTTACTCTCACAAAAATCTAGTACTTATAACATTTCTGTCATCCATTAAGGTTGATAAATAAGCTATCATAGATGGTATTGGACACAAAAGAAAATTCAGTTTGAACAGGATGTACTTGTTTCCCTCCCCCTGCCTTGATCTCTATGCAGTAATTGGCAAGCAATCACAAATCTGCTCTAAACAGTGCAACACTTCATCAGCACGGCTTCTTGAGAAATAAAAAGCATGTTGCATTATGCACAGACAGACTACCCTCTGACACTGAACTCAGAGGGGCAAACCAACTTCAGACAGGCAAAACCACACACAGGCAGGATTTTATCTGCTTGTCACACTAGGGATCACTGCCTCCTGGATCTAAAACAAAGATACTTACTGCAATATAAAGGAAGCTTTACATTTTTAATTAGTTCTTGCAAAGACTTCAAGGCAAAATAGTGGGACACATCTCGAAAAATGGCTCCTAATCAGTGAAACTGTAAGTTGTATGCACAAGTTCTTGTTGGTCAACAGATACCAGTTCACATTAGGCAACTATGATGAAGTTACTCTATATTCTTTCATTACCCAATCTTGTAGATGCTCAACATTAATATTAGAGATTTATTATTGCAGTCTTAATTTAAGCTATTTACTTTGTTGTCAACATGAAAACAGAGGCTAAACTAAGCAATTTCATGCCTTTGCCTTACATGCTGATTGAAAACTAACCTATTTGTTTTTAATGATGAAACGAAAAACGTAGAATAAAAAAACACTCTTGACACAAATAGATTGGAATTCAGTACATGCAGAATCATTCCACTTGTGATACATATTTACTGGCCCGATTACTCAGTCCCTCAATAACAGCTCATGCTGTAACATAATCAAACACCTTCAGGTTCAGTTTGTATTTCACAATCAAGGAAATTAAAACATTTATTAGCAGAGATTTGTAAGAATTCTGTAAGAACTTGTGAAGATGTAGTCTGACAGTAGCACACGGCCTCTGGTAAGACTCAGAATGTGTCTAACAAAAAGTAGGTTTTGTTAACAAGATTGTCAGGTGCATATTAAAGATGTTTTAAATCACTGTAAGAAGATTGTAGCAAGTTAATATCAGATCCATAAGGCACCTTTAAGATGAAAATACTCTATTAATTCTTTGTGGAAAAGTTGTTTTTCAAGCTGGTCCCATCTTACAAATTTTTGCCAGGTGTTGGAGGCAAGAAACATTATATTAACTACTGATGGTTGTGCCATCCTTAATTTGTGGCAGAATCATTCATCTTAGTAGAGCTTATTTAAGTCAAGGAAGGGATTTATCTGGCAAACAGTTTACCCTGCCAAATACTACAACTTTACTGATGTTAGCATGATCTCTGCAGATACACTTTGCTAGGAGGACTATCAATTTTATAGGACTGCTTACCTAGGCAGGTTTCTTGCCTTCTATTCTCCTGATTGCCACAATCCAGGCAATATAATAAAACTTGTCCCTTCCTTGGACAAGTGCTTTTCCAGAACTAAACAATTCTCAGTCTTTCTTAGAACTAAAAATAAGTAAGATCAATAAAAAGGAAGGGCACATGGCTGGCTCACGGACTACAACTTGCTGTCCACCAGCAGCCCCTCATCCTTCTCCACAGAGCTGCTTCCCAGCAAGTCAGCCCTGATGGAAAGCAGCATACATATGGTGTGAAAGGAGATCAAAGCAGCAGATCTCAACCTACTTTTTCAGGAAATAATGCTGAAAGGTATTTTATAACCTAAGCATTAATGTGGACTGATAGTTGTTTGGAAGAAAAAGAGCTTGTGGAAGGAGTAGGTTCTGTAGCATCCACCATTGCTCCCAAACTACATCACAACCTATAACCCAATTTTACAGAAATCCTGGACCATGTACACTTACTACAATTTTTAGCAGACATGTGTACAATTAAAAGTCCTCCATCACAGAAAACAAACAAAACAAAGATAAGGAAATCACAATCCACTTCAGTGGCACAGAGAACAATGTGATGCAATTGTGTCCTGTTTCCCCAAACAGACGATGGCTACATACAACCTGCACAGCAAGGGTATGGACCAGGCTGCAGTACTCTGTGGTTGCTTTTCTGAGAGCACCAGCATCAATGAAAGAGAAGATAAAGCACTATTTCATTAACATGGATAGTGCTTTTCCTCCATATACCTTGCTATCAATGGGCCAAACAAAAGAAAATATGATAAAATTTCTACTTCAAAAAGTCTGTATTTTCAGACATTAGGAAGTACTTAAATCAAAGTTAACTGGCAAGGAAAACTTGGTTACATATATCATTCTCTAAAAGTTTGTTTCTTCCAGTCAGAGTGATGCTATTATACAATCAAGCTTGTAAATTTTTCCACATTAAAACCTCCTTGTTTTTGCAAAGGCTTATATTTTCATTCTGTTTATTATTCCTATATTTCCATCTTTTGGTTGGCTGTTTCAGTGAAAGACATAATTCAGCATATTCTGTTTTGGAAACAAGCATTTTTCAAATCTCAACCAGGAATTCAATATTCTTCTGCTGATTTAACAGATTCTCCACTAAGCTTTCAGAAGCTAAGTTGCCTCCCAAGGGCTTATGAAGATCTTTTGCAATGTTAACATAATAAGTCAAGTTGTTTTCTGGACATTATACTTGTAAATACCTCAACATTAAAAAAACCAACACAACAGTCAATGTCTTTTTCTTTGAGAAGACATAAAAGCACTGCTACCCTTTTACTGCCATGAATGTGTTTTTCATAGAAGATATAGAAAACTCTCCTCTTGAAGGCTTCTCCTGAAAAGCACAAGTCAAGCATGTCTTCCAATAATATTTGCATGATGAAAAAAACCAGCAAAATATTTTTGGATTTGCCAGCTACCAGAAAGGACAAAAACAACTTATGAATATCTGACGTGATGCAAGGGTCAGACTGGAAACAAAGTAGTACCTATTAGGGGCTACAGTGAGTAACTTAAAACCAGAGAAAGAAGAGTGAGATTTTTATACCAAAAAAGAACACTAAACAAAATGCCACTTCAATAGTGACTAAATGCCAAAACTTTTACCTTTTAAGGAAAAGTTGCACTAAGAGAAAGGGAGAGCACAATGTTGTTAAAAACACTGTAATGGATGTTTAAGGACCAAGCATGTGCTGATTTTGAGCTGATTTTAAGACGCTTGTAATATCATTGATCAGAAAGCAGACACATGACACAAACTCACACCCCAAGGCAGAAAGAGGGATCAAGAGTGATTCACCTGCACAACCCACCCAAAGGCATCGCTCAGCCACACAGTAAGAAAGAGCTGACCTCCTACAGCAGCTTACTCTGTCAGCCTAAAAAACGTGATTTACAACAGCTCATAAACAAGATGGAGGTATAAAGCAAAGTTTTCCTGGTTTCTTCTGAGAGATCACTCTATAAAAGATAATAGATTAAATTTTATTATACGTTACCTACAGATTTCTTATCTTTCAGAATACTTTTCCTATCTCATTGTTTAAGTTCCAGCAACAAGGTGACTCCACGTTTCAATCTGCTTCCTCCAAGTTTGCTTATGTAAACACTGCATCACTGCCAATATTTGCAGTAAGAATTTTACATCCTCCCCTTCAGATGCTGTCTGCAGGTTTTCATTATAGATCTTCAGAAAAGTATTAGATACAATTATACAATGTAACCTGAGATTGCAGAGACATGTATTAAAATGTATGGGCCAGAAACTGTATTCCCCTAGTTTTACATTAGAAAGAACCAGCTCACATCAGCAAATGCCAAGAGAACCTCCAAGCACAATGAGAAACCTAAAGAAAGTAATTAGAATAATTCCTTAACTCAGTGCTTTTATATTGCTGTTTAATAGCTCAAACTGTAGTATTCAGCAAACCAGTCTGAAGAGAGTATCAACTCACTGGGTTTTTTCTCAGAGCTGATGGGGAATCCAGGTCTAAAGCAAATTTGGGAATGGGAAGAGTCTTAGGGCGGTATGTACCAATCCCGAGGTCACCAGAAGGACGGGGTACCGTCCACTAGAGGCCAGCGCTGCACCCCAGGAGTCCCCAGCCAGCCGCGGTACCTGCCCACAGCCTGTGCTCCCCACAGAAGGGCTGCACTGCAGCACAGGAAGGCTTAATTCGCCCGGGAGACGCTAAAGGGACAGCTGAGTCCAGTTATTTACTCTTCTGACATACTTGCATGCTTCCCGAGTTCACCACTCAGGACACAAACTAGAAATAACATGGGGGGAGAAGACCAGTTTAAGAGTCAGCGCACTTGAAAAGCACGGACGAGGAAACCAAAAGACGGCTGTGAGCTCATGTTCATTGGCCATATGGCAGCAGCATAAGCAACGAATTTATTTTAGGAGAAGCAGTGAAGGGCTTGGCTCGTGACCATTTTGAGTTAACCCCATAACTGTGGCTTTTAACAGCACTGTATGCAGGGGATTTGCCTGGATTATGTGGGCACTCAGCATGGAGCCACTATAGAGGTGATGGTAAAAATGCTCAGTGCTTTAAAGGAGAGAGGAAAAGAGCTAAATCTGATTTTAAATATTGGCAGTGGTAAAGACAAAGAGAATCAGAAATGGAGAGAGGAGAAAAGAAAAATTATGGCTGATATTCTTG
This sequence comes from Cyanoderma ruficeps, assembly GCA_008694505.1. Taxonomy (NCBI): domain Eukaryota; kingdom Metazoa; phylum Chordata; class Aves; order Passeriformes; family Timaliidae; genus Cyanoderma; species Cyanoderma ruficeps. The sequence goes on from VZDJ01007753.1 coordinate 30,680,220, forward strand.
GCATTAAAATGTCTCAGACAAACAAAATTTATGCTAATATTAAGTATCCATCATTGCATTTGCTATCAAACTAAATAGTTCCAGTGGAGTCTAAAGGCCTGCCAAAAAACAGCTGGGTGCATGTACTGTGTATTCACTGAGTTTATATATACTGGTGAGATTGAAGCTTTTGGCATATTCCAGAGCCCAGAGGAGTATTTTTATATTTGCACTTTCTGATTTTGTTTGCAACTACCAGCTGCATTTAGAGAACTCCAAGGCAGCCTGCTCTCCCCATGAACTTCATCATAAAAAGATGCAGCTCTCACTAGGAAGAGATCATGTTGCTTAATGTGACTGGAAAGATGCAATCTGTTAGAATCACAGAATGATTTGAGTTGGAAGGGACCTTAAAGATCATCTAGTTCCAACACTGCTGCCATAAGCAGGGAAACCTAACACTAGACCAGGTTGCTCAGAGCCCCATCCTGGCCTGGAATGATTCCAGGGATGTGGCATCCACCATTTCGCTGGGGAACCTGAGCCTATGTTCCACTAGCCTTGCAAAAAAATTTTTCTTCCTTCTATCTAGTCTGAATTTACCTTCTTTTACTTTAACACCATTGCCTCTTGTCCTACTGCAACAGGTCCTACCAAAATTTTTGCCCCTATTTTTCACATAAGCTCCCTTTAACTACAGAAAGGCCACAATAGAGGGACCTTGCCAGAGGATCCTACTAATTGTTCAAAATAGCACGTTTCACAGTTTATTATTCTATTAATAGAATATCTGTGTTAGTGACCACGAAAGAACTTGAAGGATCTGGCTGCATATCCACTTCAAATATCACAGCAGTAGCATAGTCCTACCTTGCTGTAGCCAATAAAATAGTATCTGTAAGCCTGATTTCTTCATACTGCCCTGTTCTCTGTATCATTTAAAGCTCTCTAGAGCAGTAACAATATGTGTACAGCAGTGAGCACAACACTCTTAGCTCATGTCAAAGGGTTTCTGCAGTTTGGGGACACAAAGATGTTATAAAATGACACTAATAAAACCAGCTAAAATGGCTGCTCCTCTATGCACAGCTATGACAGTATTATAATTATTTGATTAGTCATCTTTTGCCTCACACAGCAGGCTTCATCAAGTGAGCAGAAAGACTTTGAAATAAGATACATGTGCTAAGGAGACCAGCATGAATAAACATTAAGGAGCTAGTAAAGGCAGTATTAAAACCAATTGATTTAAACTGAGCCAATGTTTATCCAACTACAGGAGTCAGCTTTTCTATAGCAAAAATACTTTTTACAGGATTCTGAAAATTCAAGCTTTAAAGAGAAAGAGATTAAACCAGTAGAATTCTACTGATCCTACAGAAAAAAAAAAAGAAGGGCTAACAGTTCATCCTCCCTCAAATCTGGCCAACCTTGCCTCCTAAAACAAACATACACCAAACATTTATTAGTAGCTGCGAATACATAAAATGAGCAAATTCTATTGTAAATGTCAATAGGTGAAATTTAGAAATTATTACTCCATAATCATTGAAGTGGAAGAAAAATTACTTCTTGATAACCCAATTCTTTAATTATCTTGTATGCATGTAGGTTTAATCTTCTGGGTGCACATACATCATTAGTAATCAACTTCTATACTTTTTGTCTTTATAGTTGGCACAATTGTATAGCAACCTGCATCCTCCCCCATGTAACTGAGACAAGGCTAATGTTCAGCCTTACATGCATCCTTTACAGTCTCTCAACTACAGAATTCAGTAACCTGCCTACTAAGGACTCAGAGGAAAGTCAAGTGTTAAGAAAGGTAAATCTAAAAATCAAGATAGAAGGCTCCAATCAGTCCCTATCATTACAATTAGTTAACAATGGGTCCAAGTCTTTAAAACATATATGAATAGAGGGCTACTTTATCAAATGTAGCATCACTATCATATACTGTACCAGTGGCAGTGATTCTGATGAAGCCACAACTAAAATGTAAGGTTGATGGACCTGCAGGTGTCTGAAAGACATTTTTAAGTTATTTTAGGCTGTGTTAGAATATTTTAGCAGAGCACGCTTCCACTAGAGAAGACTTGTGTAACCAATACATGGAGTGACTGCAGTCACTGATAAACTGAAGGCCTTTAACAAGACTTGATTGCTCTCCATTATGGGAAGTTTCAGTCCTGAATTACAAAGCTTAAATAAATCGAAAATTCAAGATTTGGATGAAAGTCAATAATTCAGAGGAAAAACTAAAAAAACCCTAAATGCTGTCATTCCTTTGCAGCAAGATCACCAAAATCGTAATCCTCAGAGAAGGGAGGAGAAACTGACTGTGACCCTTATGAGGTGTGTAAGTATAAGAGGACTGAAAATTGGAATTTGCCCTAGAGAAGTTTTTATTGAAGGAAACACCTTTATTGGACTGCTTTGGAACTTCAGGACTACAGGGTGACAGAATGGAGAAAATGGCTTCTCAAAGACCTAAGTGGCCAAGGCAGATGCAAGAAACTTATCTAAACAATGGGGAAATTTGAAAGAGAGTAATTAAACAGCTACTCCAGAACTGCTGAGCAAGGCACATGTAACAGCTTGTACATGGCACAAAACAGCCTACTTGGCAACATAAGAATGTCCCCTTGGGTCTTGCCTGCTTACCAACTAGCACATCCTTTATAAGTGTGACAGCGTTCTACATATGGGCATCATTCAACTCCAGAGGTTCCAAATGCTTTGATGATCTCCTGATGTGATTCTGCTCAATCAGATCTGAGAGTATGTAATTATATATAGGGTCTGTCCAAGAAATGAGATGCTAGAATTAACCTCACCTGGCCAGGTCTAGTAGGATGGGCTAACTGACACATTGTATTGGCTTGTCAAAGACCATCAGAAGGAATCCCATAAGAAGACAAGTTCTCTGACCATAGGCTGGAACTGGCCATAAGCAAACAAACATAAATCACTTATGAAGCATCAGGAACCGATACCATTATAAGTGTCAATACAATGAGGTCATTGTAGGATGTATCTTGCACAGACAATGACCCTGGAAACATCTGCTCTGCATCTTTCATATGGCAGTGAAAAAGGCTTTAGTGGAATGCAAAAGAAGCTCTTCAGATTTATTATTCTCTGTGTAAAAATATAAAATGTCCCAAGTGGTGAAAAGAGCTATTACTGACATGGAAGGTACCACTTTCATTTTTCAGGAATTCTTTAGGTTGGAATAGATGTCTTGAAATCAGTCAGTGCAACCTGCCTGCTCAAGCATGATCACCTAGAGTAGGCTGCCCAGAACTGTGTCTATTTGGGGTTTTGACTGTCTTCATAGATGGAGACTCTACAACCTCCATGAGCAGTGTGTTCCAATGCTTGACAACCCTCATAGTTTGAGTCTTCAGAAACTCTTTCCCTCTTTGGTAAATCCTAAAATTATCAGACTTACAATTTACTAGGTGCAGAAAACATTACACACATTAATTAATACACACTACCATTACATACATTTAGTTCTACCTTGTACTTCAAGCTGTCTTCCACAATAGAGGATAACATTTCAAGTCTGTTGGTTTGAGAGACTAATAATAGTGAGCATTTGGTAACTTTTGTTCATCCACAAACTGTGCATAGTAGACATGAGGCATTAGCCTAAATAGCTTGAAGCCGTTGAGGCATTTTGCCCACAAAGGTGAAGGTCTAAGCTGCCAAACCCCAGAATAATACACATCCGCTTCTTATGTACCCTGGCAGCCAAACAGTGAGTCAAACTTGCCAGGGCACTTTGCTCATTATACACAGAATTCTTGACTGAATTTAAGTAACAACTCAACGTGGCTTCAGAGTTATTTTAACCTGTGGCCAATCCCCCATGTCCAAACTGCCTAGCCACAGAAATAACAAGCATAGCAATGCCAGGTTCAAAGTGTTTCCTCTTTACATCTAAATCTAAAATAAATGTTATTCATGCCACACTGTGCAAATATAACTACAAGGATCCAACTCCAAAAACAGCAGTAGTAGAAAGCAAGAACTAGTAATGAGTGGTATTACTGTTACTTCAGCCCAAATAAAAAGACTGAAATGCTTTGCAGAGTTAGTTGATGACACTTTCCTCTGCAGCAACTAGCCTCACAAAAGATAGCAGAAGAAGTTGTCAAGAATGAGCTTCATCATAGAGCGCTGTGATTATGTTTTTAAAACAAATAAAAACAAATGGAAGAAATTTCTAAACTCTAAACAGTAATGTGTGGCAAGATAATTTAAAATTGCATTCTGAAATAAAGTCTGGAAGTAGGTACCAGCCAACAGTCTCAACAAATCAGACACTATAGGAAGTCACATGCAATATGTTTTACTTGCAAACATTTAAACCTGTCTTACAGTTCTAATTCAGACATTATGAGAACCAAAACTGCCTCTACCTTCCAAGATTCCTGCAGACATTTCTCTTTAATAATCACTATTGGCTCAGATGTTTATTTTTGTCAGGGCACAAGAACTGAGCCTGAATGTATAATATCATTAAATGGTATCATAAAATTAAACTGGTTAGAAGAAGAACTAATACTTTGGCTAGGACAGCAATAGAAAGAAGTAGCTGCCAGGAGAATAAATTTGCTAGCAAACTACCTAACAGGACTCTGAACTTTTACCTATAGATGTAAACTGACTACTTGGGAAGCTTTCAGAAAAAGAACCTCCCTGAAGCTACAGCAACAAACAAGTTTAAGTACAACCAGTTCTTGAGAAAAGCCCTTTAATAATCTGTACTGTTCTTACTGCTAGGTGAGAACTACACTAACAATCTTTGGGTGGTAAAGTAAAATAATTGGTGCCAATTACACCTGAAATACTCAAGATTTCCATCATCATTTGTTCAAGCTCACCCTCAAGAGATTAGTGGAATTTACCTTGCAGCAAGAATGAGCTCCTAAAAAATCCTATACATCACCTTGCTTTCTGAAATACCCCTTTAGATGTATCTAAAAGATATTAAAAAAACCCCAAAAACGTAGTGACTCATTGGGGTTAAACCATGACATCAAACACAGGGAAGCGTGTCATTTATATAAACAATTTTTATTTCTTATTTTCTACCATCAGGACATAAAGCTTTTACATCACCCATCACTACCAAAAAGCTGCAGCCTTGCCAGGGCCATGTAATTTATCACAACCAGATGGTGTGCTGTCAATAAAGGAGGGGCTGCTATCATTCCAGGGCAGAATAATTACCTTTCCTTTGAACCAAGGACAATGTTTTCAATAAAAACCCAAAGCTGTTTAATGCAACTTCCAGTCTGTCAAGACTCCCACTGTGCAGCTCCAGGATTCATTAGACTCACAGAAGTGAAGGAGACCATTTGCTAAAAACATACACAAGTGTCTCAGAGGACATTGATGACACATAATTTAAAAAAACCCCAAACAGTAAAGACATTTTGAATCTTCTTTAAAAGCTTTTTGCATAGTCCTTTTTCATCATAAATTTTACAGCAAAAGTAGCTGTATTGCATTAAAATGCCACCTCTGTCCCAGGCCTTTTAGGTAAAGTATGGAGGATATTCATTGCTCTGCTATGCACCTCTTCTGCTTTGCATTTTTCCATCTCAAAAGTTGGAGTTGCGACATTTATTCTGGGAGGAAAGGTTGTAAAGCCCAGAAGATTAAAATTAATTAGCAAGCAATGCTAAAAATCAGAAAGCTGTGTCTCACACACTACTAGGTTGACACTCCTCTGACATCTGGAAACACACGGCAATCATACTGGAGTAATTCAGAGGACTGGACCTTGCTGGATAATTAAACAAGTTACAATATAACCAAATGGTACCTTCACTTTGAGCAATGCAAGAAACTGGATGAATTTCACTACATCCTAAATTTCCTCTTGAGTTTCAAACCCTGCCAAATAAAAAGCAGTAATTATTTGAACACTCAAAGCATTTTCTGAGCCTACTTCCACGCCAAAACCTGACTTTCAACTTGTCCTTCTTTCAACAGTACATATTTAATGAAGTGGTTAAGAAACACATCTTTTTTTCCTAACACCAGAACATTTTGTTCATTTTGAAAAAGTAGAATAACTGTCTAGCTAGGGAAATTAAACATGAGCTGAAAGTCCAAGTATGACCATTTCCAGGAATTACATCTAACAGAATAGAACAGAAATATTCCCGCAGTTTCAGTTCCACAGTGATAACAAACGTATTAAAAGATGTCTTAGCTCAGTTTACTTTTGACTGACTCTCTCTCTAGCTACAAATCATTATATTCTTCTCTTCATGTAACAGTTGCCTAAAGGATGCTATTAATAGATTCTATTACATTTTACATGTAATTTACAGCCTTAGAAGAAAAATACAGAGGCAAAACATGACAGGAAACAAAAAAACCAAACCACCACAACAACTGAACAGCATTTAAGACTTGGCAAAAATCTCAGCTGATAAATCTCTACTCATCACCTCCAGAAGCTGCAGTAAGTATCTGATGACTTACCATCCAGAAGACCATTAAAAAAAAA
>VZDJ01007753.1:30686738-30722936 GCA_008694505.1 Cyanoderma ruficeps
AAAAAAAAAAAAAGAGTAGCAGATAAAGCATAATCCTTTGGTTCTCCCAAGAAGCACAGTTACGTGCATTAACAAAAAGCTTCATGAGAAGGAATCAGTTGTCTTCTCTGTCTGAATGAGGTATAGAGGCTCTTACCTTAGGATACCAGGGTCCAGTCCCACCAGAACTTAAAGTATCACTGGAAAATCTCTCGTTCACTCTTTTATAAGCACATGCAGTGGGGGCATAACACAATGGAGACAGCAACTGACAAAATTCCACAGACACACAGATACAGATGTATTTTTACTAACACTTAAAACTGTTCTCAGATTTTAAGCATTTCTTGCACCTATGTAGTAGCCTTAGAGGAGATTTTTCAGGCTTTTTCAAAGCCCAGACACAGACATGCAGCAATTCACATTCAGTGTGCAAAGACGCACACAAGAAAAGCTCAATGGCCTTTCCAAGCTGGAGGCTTTTGTTTGTTTTCCAACACATGACAACTAGTCTTACCTTGATAACAAACATTTTTACTGTTCTTGTTTTGTACAATGCTGTTATCTCCAACTCTGCCATATTACAGAGAGTATACTACAAAATCAACTTTTTTGAGATTCCTTGGCAGCTATAAAGCATTAATGTTGCCACTACTATTAAAGCAACATTAATGAAAAAGTAGAGCAAACAGAAACCAGTCAATCCCCAATCAAGCTAAAGGCAACTGAAGGCCTTTGTGTTTACATGAAGAAAATACATTCAGAATCACCAATATCAACTGATGCACAGTACTTGGAAAAATAAAGCCAAAGAACATAGGCTACACCACAGCACAGATGATCAGCTGCTAATTATGTCAGCACTTACACCAAGGCAGAGCCAGACTGCAGCATGTTCAGAATCTTCCTCTTGATCAATCTCCTGCTCCAGTAAGTGACTGAAGAAGTGATATCACCTTCTAATTAACACCATATTAAAATCACATAATACAACTTTAAGGACAAACATATCTGAACAGTTTTCATGTAGGTTTTATTATGACTCTTCCTTCTAGTTTGCAATTTAGGTTCCCTAATTAATCTGAATTTTCTAGAGCTAGGAACTGAATTAACCTATTTTACTAACTGAAACACCTTAGTCCCTCTTGACACACAGAATGAACTGACGAACTGGCATCTGCACTGAGATTTAATTAAATGAAATAGGGTTACACCCTGCCAGAAAAAACCCACAACTAACACAAACCACAAGCTACCAATGATCAATTTTGCTGAACTTTGTGTGAGCTGTAATGAAGTGAATTTCAGTACAGTTCTGGGGAATACAGATTTTTAGAGGCTCCACTAGTTTGCAACATCATGGCCTGCATACTGACTAGCATTTTTTTAAAATACCAGGTATTTTCAGCATTCTGATAAAAATACAGCCAATAGAATACACCAACTATTTCAACAGATGAACTTTCAAATCTCTCTGTTTAAAACATTGCTCCACAATACACACTACTCTTTGGTACATCCAAAAGACAGGATTATTTGTAATTTAATATGGAAACATTTCAGCTGTCTTAACACCAGAATAATTCTTACACATGTCTGGCATTTGAGACATGCTACATATTTGTCACTGAAGTGTGTTGAAATTTTGTGCTGTTATGTGAGGTTCATCAGTTGATGCCTTGGCCATAACAGTACCTCCTCCCACACATTCATGTTGCTGAAGAGATCAGCTCTCTGAACCTGGAGCTTTTTCATCAGATCATTTATTTGTTCTATAAGGTACATCCAGCTCTCAAATTCACAGCTAAAGGGATACCAACAGCCTAATCTGGCTGTAACTCAACATAACGCATGTGTTTACATTTGTCAACCTTTAAAAAAGATCTGAAGAACCACTGATCTTGTAGCAGCAACCTTCACAAGGTTTAACACTTGAGGTGCAGTGCTTTTCACTCTGACTTCAAAAACTGCCCCTTTCCCTCTGTACAGATAAGAAAATGACAAACAACAGGGATATGGAGTCACTACCATCTCAGACTCCCTGTGTGATAATCAGAGGAAATGATCTGCTGACCTCAAGCAGTCTTTGAAGTCTGCACAAACATTATCTAAAGAAGAGGGAAGAACTATTCAGCAGGACATACATCCTCCTAGGCCTGCCTCTCCAAAAGCTCTGCTGGACTAGTGGTTCTCTCAAAATCTGAAAACACCTGGGCTGCCAGAAAACTTGTGGCTATAGAGAATGTTCAAAGACTGCTGTGAAACAGACTTTGTATATCAGTGCTTCATTTAAGCCTAACATGTAAAAACTGTTATGCAGCAAGCATTGATTTCTTTCTAGGTCTGAACTAGTAAGTTAGCATCAGGGAAAAACAAAACAAACCAATCACAAAAAACCCAATCCCCTCCAAAAAGAGGCCCCAAATACAACCACAGTTCTGATTTACATTTATGCAGGCTTTTATCTTATGCAAGACAGCATGCAAAGTAAAATTGAATTGCTCCCATTGTTTAGCTTCAGCAGTCTCTTGATTTTAAAGATACAAAAATTATAAAATAGTAGATCCACATAGTATAAATTATCTACTGGAGTTATCCATATAAAAGAGAACCATATCCTCAAACATAAGACCAACTTGCAATTAATTGCAATAACTCAGTTTCAAGAGATGGGAAGTCAAAATATCATCTCCTGCCACTTCTCTTCAGTCAAAATGCATTTTGAATCACAGAAACCTGCTTTTTTCAACACTTAGAAAAGTCTAAAAAGACTGCTGATTTCTGGTAACACTGGATTCCTTAATGACTACTAGAATCACATTAATCTGGTAATCTGCTTTTAAATTTTTTCCCCCAGTACTAACTCAGTGGTATACCAGACACTGCAGAAATAGCAACTGTCTCTACTTTAAAGTCCACACTCGCACAAGACAGAACAAAAGATTGCATGCTCTCCTTTTGTGTTTAGTGTGACTCTTCATAGGAAAACCACCTAGACAGAAGTAGGACTTGAAGTCTTTGATGAAGAATGGATCTTGTACAAGGCAACAACAACAAACAAAACAAAACAAAACCAAAACACTGCCTCCTGTCAGAAGGCTGTCAGAAACATACAAGCCCTGTCCACTTCAAGGAGAATTCAAGATAATTCCTGTTTGACTAAGTTGATAAAATTATCCATGAACTCCATTTTAGTATTTTAAAAAAGAACAAGAAAGCAATAGCATGGGCCTGTGTATCTAAAAATTAATATGACTGGCTGAACCCAAAATTATTTCATATGTAAAGAATTGCATAGGAACAACAGTTACATTTCATGGTCACATTGCACTCATCTCCTCTGATACGTTTCAAGCCCTTTTGCAGTGAGAGACTAGGCTCGTGAGACCCAGAAGGGTTCCCTAACTCCAGCTCCATATCTACCACTGTATTTTTTCACACAAAACTTTTCCAGAGGCCGACTTTCTACTGAAAGCAGTTTAAGTTCTCTCTAGAGTTATCACAGCTAAATACATTAGCCAGACAAAGAAAATCTAGTGTGATAAAAAGTGAGAACAAAAGCACATTACCAGCCAACCTCACTCTGACACGAGCTGAAGGCTCTGCTGAAGAACAGCAGTACTGCCTGCAAGAATGCCGCCCTCCCCGACCCACACAGGCAATCCAGAAAGCAATTTCTGCAGTAACTAGACAAGACAAACACTTGTAGTGGACTTTTTAAAATCTATATAACACTTTACAAAGGTTTCCCTTGGTACTAAAATTTCCAAGTTAATAAAGTACCAAAATTCATAGTCTCAACCAGGTTATTAGGGTGCCATATCCAGAATCAACAGGCCACAAGCTACTAATGCCTTCTTCCTAATGGAGAAAATCCATGCATCTACTGCATTCACAATAGCTGTTCCTGTTTGTTTATATCTTGCTCACTGCGTCTGGTTGCACTGTTGTCACATGACTAAAATTCCCTGCATCCTGACAATTATAATTTACTGTTATTGTACTTATAAAGCATTGGTTCATATCAACAGGTAATCTTAAAGAATGTGATTAGGGCTATCCCTTCAGAACAAAGGAATTAAGTTTGTGTTGCCTGGTTAAATGTATTATCTAACTGTACATATTAATCAATGGGAGGATTTGTGGGAATTTATTAACACTACTTACACACTAGCTCATACAGATTTTGTATTATCACAAATGCATAATCCAGTCATCATAATAGAATTCATAATCATTAAAAAGACAGGTGTATCTATCCTATTTGACACCTATTCTTGTGTCTTGCTGAGAAGAGAGAAAAGAAATGTGCACTCGTCAGGCCTCTTTTGAACTAGTTATGGCACCTTCCCTATTAAGTCAGAACCATGAAAAAAAATACCTTTATATAGTTTCAATGAAACTTACCTGGCCGAGTTAATTGAATTTTTGAAAAAAGCAAGCATTTTAAACCTTCTATTTTCTTTTTGTTATGATACCATGGACACTGAAATTTAAAAAGCATATCTTCGCTCTTAAAAATCTCAAGAAAAAGCATCAGTGAAGAAGAGATAGAAAAAAAAAAAAGACTTGAACTTTTGTACAGTACAAATAGGTTGGCAAGCCTTTATAGCTGATTGAAGCCACAGAGAGCAAAAACATCAGTAACACATACAAACACCACATTTCTTTAGAAGCTAAAGAATGTGCAAGCTTTGAGAAGGCATATTATATTAAGGATGTTTATAATCTACTTCCATGGAGACAGTTCGGTAGCTTTACAACATAGCAACAAAGAGCGTGAACTATATTTTCCATCTGTTTTGTGCAGACTGTTTTTTTTACAATGGAAGTCAGTATCAAAGCTAACTGTTCCCTGGGATCTTAAACAGCAACACAAAGGGGTAAAGAAATCTTTTCCTATGTAGTACAAGAGAAGATGGAGCATTTGAATGGCTATTAAATATATATACAAAAATATATGATGAAGACCTCTTATTTCAAGCAGGAAGTGTTACACATAATGTAGCAGTCACCTAGTTTCAGCTAATATTACTGTGTTTATTAACTGTAAAATATCATATAGATATAAAAAACCTCACAGAACCAGACAGATTATCACTTCTGGCTTAACGTGGTGTAATAAGAACAGCAAAGCAGCCCCCTTCTAAATTTTAAGAGAGCTATAGTCAAAAATGGAAAGACACAGTCAGTATAAAACATGGAATCAGCTTTAGGTCAAGCATGAGAACAAAAAGGACAACACTATAACTGCTTCTTCCAGAGGAAAACAAAAATACCAGTATTGGAAGTACTCCTTCCATCTGCAAAGTTCATTTACAGTGGTAGCATAAAATTTCTTCTGAATCTATCCACATTAAAACAGATGAAACAAATAACAAAAAGCATCTGTTGTACTCATATATTATTAACACAAGTTCTGCCATTCTGCCACTGTTAGGCTGGAGTTCACCCTACGTTATATGGCATAGCTGTTCTCTACATGCATACATCACAGGAAATAGAGCAGAAAACTGTATTTCTTTTCCCAGAACACAAAAAAGCTGCAGTGCACACCACCTTTTCCAAGAAAAAGCATAATGCTTAAGTTTATAGGTGTGATCCATACAGACAACACTTTAAAAGCAAGGCACTTGAAACACTCCACAGTACATTACTACTATAGAAAAACAAATGTGTATGGAATATTCAGCCCTTGTGGCCACATGTTAGACTACCTTCAAATCTAAAGGGAAGTCATTGAACATTTATACCCTGCAGTAGGAAAAATATTCCCAAAGTCCCTCATACGAGCCTTCAATCCCACTGAATACATCAAACCCAAAACTTAAGGTACTTTATGGAGACCACCACATGGATCCAAGACCCTGCCTGAGCAGCAGCAGTGTCTCCCACCATTCCAATAAATGCCATTACAACAGAACTGTCAAAACCCCCAGATCCTACACATCTACTTCCCAGAACACAGTGTAATTTCCCTTGTTTACCAGGTATCTACAGACCTTCCATGAAGACACTATTACGCAAATCCTTCATTTCACAATGAATTGTCAAAAGAACTAATCCCTTGACAAAACAAGCACTTGTAGTGGATCTTTTTTAATCTACATAACACTTTCCAAAGGTTTCCCTTGATACTAAAATTTCCAAGTTAATAAAGTACCAAAATCCATGGACTGAACTGGGATATTAGGGCACTATATCCAGAATCAACAGGCTACGAGCTACTAATGCCTTCTTCCTAATGGAGAAAAATCCCACCAAAAAACCCCCAAAAACCAAACAAACCCCACACCAAAACAAAAAGCACACCCCAAAACCAAACCAAAAAACAACAAAAAAATCCACAAAAAAACCCAAAACAAAACAAACAACTCTCCCCCAACAAAATCCACAAAAAGAAGACAGCAACCAAAAAAACCTCAACAAAACAAACTAAAAAACCCCAACGTGGCCATGTAGCCTTCTTCCACCCCAAACTATTCTCACTTCTCTCAAAATATAATGAAAAAAGAAGGTACAAGTATGAAGTGCTATAAAAATGAAAATACTAAAATCCTATAATGACTGCATAAAACACATGTTATAGCCAAAGCTATCGGGTTAGAAAAGATGAAGAGTCTGATAACCATATCCAATGCCACTGAATGACCTGTATTAACAGGAAACACCTCCCAAAAACAAACTTGGAAAAGAAGAATTATATCTGTTGCGTTCAGAAAAAAAAGCAAAACAAATTTTCTCTAAAATTCTCAAATACAAGAATAGTCTTCAGGGAAATGTAGTGAACTGTAGTCTGCAATCTTACGGAAAAGTCACAGTTTATTAACAGTACTAACATTTAGTTTGTCAGTATATTTATCCTGCCATCAGGCACATCTCTAAGGAGTTCACAAATAGAATCCATAGACTGGACAAGATAGCCAAGTACTCAGCTTTACAGGAGTAATTCAGTAGCTCTTCTGACTGAGTGCTAATACACTAGCTTCCCTATGGAACCTTTGCTAGCTGGTCATAAAAATCAGATTTTTTTTCCTGCATTATTTTTTGAATTTTACATCAAACAAGTATAAAAGCACAAGGTTTTACAACATCCATAGGTCTTAATCTATTCTTCTACAATTCAAAGCCAATTCAGCCAAATAGAGGGATTTGTAGGTCACATAAATCATAGGCAATAAGGTAGACTAAGAAACAGTGCAAATTAACTGCAGATGACTAGCAACAGTCTTCTCCCTCATTCCCTGCAGCTGCACTAGCCACATACTGAAGTACTGCTCTTAAATCCAAAATCAGATAGGAATGCTTTAAGTGCAAGAAACAGTATTCTGCAAAAGTCAGCTGACTGGTCACATTCCACGTCAACACCTTAAAAGTTTCTAACAGCATTGCTGCTGAAGTAGCTGGACTAATGCTCAAGTTCTAGCACAGCAAGGCTTGTCATTCACTGGAAAAGACACCAACCAGCTATAAAGTGTCCACCTTTGGTTAGAAATAGCCAGCCTTGCCAGCCAGGTTAGAAATAATCAGCTTCATCTAGAAAGCAACAAATAGAGCTAGGGCATCCATTCTCTTACCTGGATAGTGAGGTATCCCTGAGGGGGTACCACCTGGGGAATGGGATGTGTTTGACTACTGTACTCTTTGGCAAACTCCTTTGGGAGGTGGCAGCCATAAACACTGAAGTACCATCTTCTGGCCAAACTGAACAGAAGCCAGCTCTATAAAGAAATGATGCCAAGAGTGCTATGAAACAGGCTCCATGAGCTTGAGACAATAATGAGGTCCTACACAGAAGTATGCTTTGACCAGTAACTGATACTGTAAGGTCCTATGAGTAGTATTTATCTCTGTGTCAGTCTGAAAATGCAGCGAAGAAGCCTGGCAGACAGACTACCTTCTACTACGTCTCTTTGCAGAAGAACTCTTTAAGGGCTAAAGAAACTGAACAGAATAGTCCTCAATATCTACTTTTCATCAGTGGTACTAAATGGGACCTTATGGAATGGAGCACATTATGTTACAAAGATTTTTCTGTCCTTCAACAGGACTTTGATATACCACCCAATACAATATTGCTACAGATTTCACCTGACACATGGCACAATGGGACAGACAGGATGCTGCAAGTGTGTAGGTGCCCTTTACTAATGTGTCCTAAAATTAAGAACTTTCACTCTGAACAAGTTGGTCTGGTTTATTTGGGGTTTTTTTTCAATAGGAAGCTTTTGTATGAAGTCACTGAGAAGGCTGCACCTGAATCTTTCACAGAATACATCTTCATACATCTTCCTGTGAAGACTTTGATCCATTCAATAAGAGGTGCTTTACAATATTTCAAGTTTCTCCTCTGATATCACAGATGCTTCTAGCCAAGTTCAGCTTATGATAAAAACTACAGCCTGCAAATTTCCCACCAAGTCAGAGCTGCCCACATCTGCCTGTATATCAGTTGTAGTAGCCATACTTGTTCTTCTACAGCGTGCTCTCAAATTTTCCCTAAAACTCTGTAATAATTTCAACAGCAAGGGTGTTGAGCTTTCCCATGTTAGTAAGTTGAATTTGGCAAGAAGCTTCTGGTATCCTGCCACCTGGAACTGCAGTCAGGTGGAAGAGCAGGCTTTGTGCCTGAAAAGGCCCAAACCCTGGGGACCTTGTCTCTCCTTTGACATTTATAGACTTGTTTTTCCTGAATAGCTCTGTTTTCCAAGGATCCTGGAAAGATCAAGGCTATGCATATAAAACTCGCAATTGCCTCTATGCTGCCATGCCCTGAACAAAAGGATACTTGTCAAGAATATAGCTACAATCTTAGAAAATCCAAGCTATATTTCAGATTGGAGGTGCTGAACATTGTGCTTCCAGCTCCTGGTATAGTTATTCTATAGGAGTGACACATCTGTTTGCACAGAGTACTTAGTTCTAGAGATGCTAATTGCAGGACAAATGAGTTCTCCACCGCCCATTTAGAGCCTGAGTTTGCCAACACACTTATGATACAATATTAGGCTGATCAGCTGGAAGGCATGCTTGAAAGTCTTAAAAAGCTTCAGAAGTATTTTACTGGTGCCTTTTTCTTCTTTTTTTTGCAATCCCAGTGTCCATGGACAAACAGTTAAGAAATCTTAGGAGCTGCTAGCCAACACGAACTTGAGAAGCACGCATACTCTGTAACACATTTTCCCCCATGTAGGCAGTATTGTAACCACAACTTTTCCACTATGCAACAATTAGGCAATAACCTGAGCATTAACAGAGGTTTACTTGCGGCAGAAAGAAGTCCTATAGGTTGGTTTATCCTGTCCTTGACAAGTCAATTTGTCTTGAACTAAACCCCAATACCGAAATTGAGAATCCGCTCAATCTTATTACAAGTAATCTCAAATCTGTCCTCTGGCCATACGCTCTTAAAACACATTAATTGGCATGCAGGTTTTTCAGACAGCTTCTTCCTTTAAAGATTAAATCTGTACTATATAATGAAGTTTATTAATTCTGAAACATTACCAAACATCTGCACTCCAGCAGGAGCAAAAGAACACATTGTAGATTGTCAAGATTGTCTGTGTTTGGGAATTTTGTGGTAGGTCAGCTGCATTGATGTGAAATGGCATGAGCTGACCTTGTGCCAAACATATTTTCCATCAGAACCCACTAAAGTAGCCATGGATAGTAGCTCAGCTGGCCTGCAAGTCCCACATAGCCTAACACAGCCCACAGAAAGGGCTTCATTACTGACTATTGCCTGTTTCCAAAGAAGATAGAAACAATTATACTACGTAGTCTTCACAGAAGTCTCTATACTGCAGACACTATTGCAGTACTAGTATTACTTTTTCTATATAGAAAATTGGTGCAGTTGCCAGGAGTGATGATAGGAGGTAGTGCTTCTGTGGGTCATTCAGGTATTTTCTAAAAACTCTGCTCTAGTAAATCATGTACCATGTCAGGTGATAAAATATTTCACACTAACCCAGAGAAAGAGTGCACATCACCTCATGTTGGACTACTCCTGTTGAAATGCTTTACCTTAATGTTACTGATTAGAAGCATTTTAGTTACACTGTTGCTAACAATATATACTATATATGCTAGGAACTTGCTACCAGTATTTTCTCCTTTTCCTGTATGAGCAGCACACCAGCATTCTGTAGAAACCTGGCACCTCATATGCTATTGAGAGTAAAAAGTGAGACACACATTTTAAATCAAATGTAGTACAAGAAATGAAGAAAAATTAAATTGCTTCAACAAAGCAACACTTCTAGTTTTATCTCTGCTATGACAAATCCATGTTTAGTCTGTGAAGACATAGGATGACAGCTCCTACCTTAACAGAAATAGCAAGAACCAGAATGTTAAGAGAACAAAGCAGGTGTACACTTATAAAGGTTTATAAGCTCTATACAAACACTACAATGCTGAATAAAGCCCAAAAGAAGAGGCACTGAAGAATTCTCACATTTCAGTGTGCAACAAAAAAGGGTACAACTCTGCTAATGTCTGTAAACACTCTTCAAAGCATCAAAGGCTCAAAGATTTCTCCTGCCCAGCCCAGGTTAAAGCAGTTTTTCTGGAACCTTGCCATGCTCTGTGGGAGGGAGGTAGGGGTGCAGCAACAAGCTGGATTTAAAAGATCCTCAGCTGGAAGTACAAATATAGAGAATGATGTTTAAAACTGTTAGACCCCTGGAGAGAAGCAGGAAACTCTCTTTATGACCCCCAGAGTATTTGTTTTTCCAACAGTTTCCCAGCTCAGCTAGAGATTCTCAAGGGCGGGGGGNAAAAAAAAAAAAAAAGAAAAAAAAAATCACTTTGCTCAAATTAGTTTTGACTGGTCCCCAGGTTCTCAAGGTGATAATTTAACACCTCATTAACAAGTGCATTATTGGAGGAAATTCAAATGAACCGATTTTAATGATAATTGAATGTTTTCAGCCTCAGCCTGCAGAAGGAGTATTTCCCCATTGGAGTACACCACCAGTCACTGCTTGCATTTGTGGATTGACTGCTGGCAATGAATGGCAAAGTACAGACTTCATTTATAAAGATACCATAAGCTACTTAAAATTCAATTCCAGGTGCTGAAACTTGGGCTATTCCTTCATTACTGCTTATGTTTGTACTTACATATAATTCTGGTTTGTCTTTGGAAAGAAAAAGGTAATGTCCAACTTCAAGAAACCTACTGATTAGGCAGATGATTGAACTGCTGAGGTCCTATCTTTACTTGAGGGCCTGATTAACCACATGGAAGTTAAAATACTAATTACAGTCTTTTCTCCTCCAGAATTTAAGCAGACCATCTAAGCTTAGTTTGGTGTTTGGTTCCTTTTTCCCAGCATGCTTCTCCCTTTTCATATTAAGAGTGTAACAATGGTTATGAATTCTGAACAGCTCAGTTATGCTCAATTCTGTGCCAAGACAGCTGTACATTCTTATTACTTTTGGTTATAATTGGTTTAACTGCCTTCTCTGATTTAACTCACTCAATATTTTTGCACATACCAATGGCAAGAGTAGAAATTTTAAAAATTTTTTAAAATGTTTTCACTGATGAGATGGAATTAATTACTGTCTCTTCACAACTGAGGTGCTAAGACAAATACCAATCTGACTGTGCTGCCAACTGATTGACCAGCCTTCAAAGAGCAGTTACTCATTTCCCATAGTTTAGCAGCTGGGATGGCCAATGCAGCTGCTACCTCCACTGAACTATATTGGATAATAATCCTTCATTTTTATACAGTACTCAAGACAACATTCAGTCAAAATTTAAAAGCCATCTTGGGGAAGTCTATCCACCACTTATTCTATGCATGCTACGTATGACACTGTGATTAGGTGTGGGATATTTGCCTCCTAACACTGACATGGAAGTCAGTCAAACTTGTTACAAATGTCAAGATGTATAATTACTACTACCAAGTTAAGGGCTGTGGAAAGAAACAATTCACCTCTTTTACAAGCCATCAGTACTGTCAGCTTTAGTTTAAATTTAAAACACACCTGGATTTAAGGCTCATCTTCAGTTTTCAACACATAGGGGAGCAAACTAAGTTTCACTTCTGAAGGCGGTTAACCAGTCCATAGACTGGTTTCACTTGGCATGTTTTGATTTGCCTGCATCTCACTTGGGCTACTTAAGATTTTCTTCCACTTGCCCCGAAATGTTATCAGGGCAACAAACAGGCTGGGTCCTGAACAGCTACAATGCTAACAGAACTCCAGTTGTACAGGATGCATCACTGTGCCTTATGTAAATAACAGAAAAGATCCAGCTGGATTCCCAGTCCTAGTGAGACTGTAGCAGCAAAAAATCCAGCTTTCAACTCAAACCAAATCATTGATGCTGAAAAATTCACCAAGACAGGTCAAGTACTTAACATCATAAATCACAACAATGTCTCATTTACCATGACAAGAACCAAGCTGTCTCATTTTCCCTACAGTCAATTTAAGTACCAGAAAGAATCAAGTGGCTCTATGCTACAGCTTTCCAAAACTCCATTCCAAGAATCAATTTGTCATCTTTGTGTACGTATACTATGACCCTGAAAAGTCCGCTTATTATGTCTTTTTATTATCATTGTTTAAAAAGCTCCCTTATCTACAAAACTATCTGACATTCATTCATTTTGTGGCTGAACAGAGCAAGAGCATCATTCACCAAACTGCTGACAAGCATCTGTAATGCTTTCTCATTAATGTTTTCAACCACAGAGACTTTGAATAGGAAAGCAGTTCCAAAAGTTTGTTTTTGAAGAAAGAAGACTTCTCCATCCCTCCTGCTTACCTTCCCCTACCATGTATTAAAGCCAAATGTGATGATATACAAGATACTCATGCACATTGTCACCTGAGTTCTCTGAAGAGAGTCTATATGCTCAACATGTTCCACACTCTTGAGGATGACTGTTCCTTGAAAGAAATTCTCAAAGGGATCACAGATTAAATGTGTTTTGTTTAAGACCTCATGATGGTCTTCTAGCCAATTACAATACAAGACAAGTAATGCAAAGTAAAACAGGACAGACAGAGTATTGATCTGATAATGTAGAGGAGCTGCAGTACTGGAAGCACCACTACCAAGAACCCATAAGGAGGCTCTGCCATTGCTTTAGCTGTTGACATAGTTTTTGCAGTCTGGATGAAGGAACAGGTAATATATTCATACATAATTATACTGCTGTAACTGTCTTCAGGGTGATCGAACTCTGCTAGTCACTTACATGCATACACCTTACAAAGAATTAACAGATTAACTGAATAGCAATCAAGACACAAGAAAACTACTGTGACAACTAAGGCAGCACATTTGCACATAAGCACGTCTTACACTCTCCGTAGAGAAGCTTTTCACAGCATCTGTATTTTGTCTGTGCTGCCTCCTATCAATATCCTATTTAGTCACTGGCAACTTGCTGGAAAAATCTGAAAGGAGACATTCACTTTTTTAGTTAAGTAAAGTTTTAGTAATTATAACACTTATATTGTAAGTTTAGAGTCTTCAGATGCTCCTTTAGATTTAGAACCTAGACAAATAACATATTCTTGCAAAATGATATACAAAAACCCTTTAACCTTCAAAAACTACTTGCTTCCTATTACTATTTCCTCAGCTACAGACTATCTCAATCTGACATGACAACTTCCACAAAGATTTGATTCCATGGAGGACAGCAGGTTTTACAAATAGCATGTGGTAAACAGCAGCAGGCAGACAGAAGCCGCAAAGGCTCTTTTCAAGAAAGCATTCTTGAAGCTATTAAAAGATTTAGCTGTGGTCCAAAACATGAGTTTGGGAGCCAGCCATCTACTGTTCTGATTCCGGCTCCAACTCCTGTGCTGCTGTAAAACCATTGCCCTATCTCAGTTTCCTTTACTGATTTATTCAGCTTGACTAACTTAAAAGCAATGACATTTTTGTAGTACACAGTCAATTCAGAGGTGTTTACCAGTGACCCAGTTTAACACTATTTCTCCACTTGCCTTTCACAGTTAACAACTATTACCAGCACCCATGTTCTCCTTATTTATTCACAGTCAAACCAACTGCAGGCAGTGATTCTCCAGAGCCCCACTTGTAATTCCACAGAATCCAAACAGAAGTTTTTCAGTCAAAGCCCTTAAACAATGAAAAAATTTTGTCATGCTAATCAGCTGCTTAGCTCACCCAATTGAACTTTTGCCAACTTTGTCCACAGAAAATGTCTACAAAGTAATATTATCTCTAAAGCTTTAAGGCAATTTAAAAAATGCATGACTGGGAAACAGCACTCTGCAGAAAATAAAGAGAAAAGCACTTTCATGCAGAAATCATCCTATGAGGTTCTTATCTTAACTCAAAGTTGACTTAGATGCTTAAAAAGCCAGGAGCACTTTCACGAGACCTGTAGCTGAGAAATCCTTTGAGATTCGACAGGGTTCTGGCTATCCAGCTGTTATATCCGTCCCTTATGAAAAGTGCTAAAGCTTATATAAAAAGTGGACATACAGAAACTTCTTGGAAACGAGACATCTATCAAACACCAAAACAACTCATTTTCTTGTTAGAATGCCTACGAATTCTGGTACTTCTTTGCACCAAATTAGCAGGATGTGTAGCTCAACATGCATTTTAAGCAACATGAGAACAAAAACAATCTTTTGAGTTTATTTTTTTGCCATATTGATCCCTGATCTGGTTTGCCTCTCAGCTCACATGGATCTTGCTGGCATAATGGCAGGAGAACAGTGTGGAATGGAAGTTAATTCCATTCTCCTGGCTTGAACAAATACCACACTGTAGCCTCAGAAAGAGACAAAAATGCCTGAGTTTAAATACTGCAAACAGAAATCAGTTACACATTCCTTGCTTCCCGCTTCATTAAGCAAAACAGATACTGGAAAAAACCCAAAACAAGCAATGCCTAAGCAGACCACAGATTGTTGGCAAATCATCAGCTATAAAAACCTCAAACAATTACTTTTAAGACTACAGCTAGACAACTTTTTGCGTCGTGTGAAGTTTGCGTAATACCTGTACTTCAGAGCAGGAAGTCAACTCCTGGCTCTTGGTCCAGGTCTTTCACAAGCACCACTCAGAAGCACTCAAAGCCAGCACAGACACAGGCAGTTGCCCAGTTGTACTTGCCTCACTGATGATGTCTCTACTGAGCAACCACCAACACCAGCTGCTGGCACTTAACTCTGTTCTCAGATAATATAAGCAAACCAATGAAAACTGTTATAACAGAAGAATTCTCAAGTCATTTCTCCAGTGAGCTTTTCCACTGTAAGTTATCCAACAGGCTGGCTGGTCAGATGACACGTGTCCAAAAGCCAATTCATTTCTTCAGCATACACCACCACCACCTCGTGGCCAGATGCCTCAAGCTCCAAGAACTCAATATATACTGCAGTTAGAATTCTACGAGCCTGCAAACTAAATGCCACCCACAGATCCTCAACAAACTAAATCAGCATTCTGTGTTGTGAGCTGCTCACAACATTTTAGTTACCTGTGAAAAGGGAAAAGTAACCTACGTGCAAACTGTACCATTTCAGTTTCAAGGCAGCTTAAAGAGCTATTTACTTCATGCTGTAACTGAAGGAAGCTGCTACCCATAGACAAATGAGACACAAGAATGTCTTTATGACTTCGAATGCCCAGAGAGTAGTACAAATTTCCCCCTTTTTACTTCTATAATGAAACAGGAAAACTAAGACAATAAAGACAAATATGCTGAATTTCTTCTCCTAGTCCATTAAGTTCACTGATTTTGAAAAACGCCTCCAGCTCCCCAAGTAAAAAGATTTCAGAAACATTTCCATATTTACTTTAACTGAGATGCAAATATCAAATTATACTAGAGCTGAAAATTGAAAGTACTGTCCCTGCAATAAACCAGAACACAACTGTAAAAGATACAACAGCAAAATACTCTGAAAGAAATGTTTAAAGTGGGGCAAATAACAAAGGACAAACAATGGAAAGAAAAAGAAGGTAACTAGAATAGCTTGACAGAGAACAAAAATCGGTACAAGAAAATAGTATGTCTTAGACAAAACTAAGATGACTTACCTCTAGCTGAAAACCCTTTATGCTGTTATTAGCCTGATCTGCCAAGCAGAATAGTACACTGATTTACTGACCCAGCAATTCCAGCCGTAGAGTTACTAATCGATAATTATGAAAGTGTCCACTGAATGCGTTCTCTCTCAAAGTGACAGAGGCTCTTTTTGCTTCCCCTGTCTACATGCTTACTGCTAAGAAAGACTCACCAATAGTTGTACCATCTTCACCCATAATGCACTTCACAGAGGTGACGATTTGCTCCACAACAGGAGGTGACATTGATGTTGCATATGCAGCACTGTGAGAGTATGTCCTGAGGTAATCAATCAGTTCCTAGCAAAATGCAAGAGGCATCAGACACAGACTTCCCAGCACCTAAAGAAATGCTTCTGTCCTATCTTTAATGACAATAAAACAGAGCACCACAAAAAATCTCTTTCAGAATGCCCCGTAAGAGAACAAATATTTCAAGGATTAATGTTACAGTACAAGAAACAGCAGGGACATGACAACTCATAATAATGTCACAGGGCAAGAACATAGGTTGATCTGAGACAAATGTCTATGACAGACTTGTTTAGCTAACACCATCAGCAGTGGATTGCAACAAGGGTTTGCATTATGTTTGCATTACTTGAGCTGTGCCCAGGGTGAGTTTCACAAGTGTTTATTAGAACAGTGTGAATATAAAGAAAATGAAACACTTTCTAGCTGTACTTTCCAATAGAAAGAGAGAGTAGCAAAAAAAAAACCCACCAAAAACCCCAAAACCTCAAACAAAAAAAAAACGCCAAAACAAACAAAACCCAAAACAATCAACTAGCCAAAAAAGAAAAAGGGAAAAAGTATCTTTTCAGAAAGCAAACTGCCCGCACCCAGGGGAAATCAATTCTACCAGACTAACCTAAGAGGATTTTCCTTCAAACAGGTTGAAAAACTTAAGCCTTTGGCATTTTTCCTTCAAGTCTCATTAAAAGTAGCATCAAGAAATCCCTGCTTCCTGGCTCCTAGCCCTTCCTAGAAAGATATTACATCACTACTGTACATTCTGCAAACTCATATCACTGACCTTGTGAGAACTACACAATTATGAGAGTCTAGGTAGACTAGACTCTTCTGCACTGCCAACTTTCACAGTATTAGACAGCATGTAAAACTATGAAGCAAATGGGCAACAGGGTACTTGAGGAATAGATTAAATTTGAAATGTTTAATGAAGAATTCCACCACCTGCCTGAAATGAACTTTACCACCAGCCATGAGATTCCCAACTTTTTACCTTCTTGCCCCCAATGTATCCTCCTGCAGCTCCAAAGCTTTTGGTGAATGTTCCCATCATAACATCCACATCTTCAGGATTGAGTCCAAAATACTCCACTACACCCCGGCCACTGGGACCCAGGGCACCTATACTATGAGCTTCATCAAGGTACAGATAGGATTTGTACTTCTTCTTAAGGGCAATCACTTCAGGCAAACGGACTATGGATCCCTCCATACTGTTGAGAAACAGAAATTCAGTATAAGTTGATTTAGTACTTGGGACCACCTTATAGAGCCTAAAGTCACTAAGTTTTCATTTCTTCACTCTTTCAGTAATTACAAACAGTTAAAATTTGCTAGACCCATCACAGTCTGCAGAGATGCACCTCTCCTCCTTGCACCTGGGGCCCAGATCTCTGCTTTCTACCTGTTCAGCATCTCTAGGATGCTGACACACAGACTGAACAGTAGCAGCAACAGGAAGCTAGGGCACAGGAATGTGTTCATTGATAATTCATTTATAAAATTATCTCAGTTTTACTTCCACCCTAATGCCAGTATTTGGACTTGACATCTACTTACCTGATGTTTCTAAGAATTGACTAGGCTTTCATTAGTAGCACACCAAAACACCACATTTTGCACTGAAAGTCACTAGGATTTAAATGCCTAACACACTTCTGCCTACTGCTCCTACTCACTCTTAGCAAAAACATTGAATTTGTGCAATTCCATTCACACTAGCATAATCTAGTAAGCACAGAAAGAATGGAATGGACAAGCAACTTAAGACCTCAGCTCTGATATAAATAATCAGTTTTGATTAATTAATTTCTACAATCTAATCAGGATGTGGGATTACCTTGTGATACCACCAGGTGCAGCTACAGTTCTAGCAACAGAAAGCCCAGGATGTGAGACATACACAGTGTAACTTAATTCACAGATGAAAGTAATGAAATAACTATGAAGTGACAATATTCATAGTTTGATTTGGCAAAGAAACCCAAATAGTAAGCATTTAGATCTTATGTGGAGGGTCTTAGGAATATAAAGAATAGTTTGTACCTGTATATTCCTTCCACCAAGATAAGAATTTTTTTCCAGGGCCTCCGTGTACGAGGTTGCCCATGCACAATAGCATCTTTGAGCAGCTTCTCCAGGCTTTGCATATCTGCACCAGAAATTACTGTTAAATGGTACCAAAACAGCTACTAACTTGAACTTTGACATGACTAAAGACAGCAATACTCCAGAAAGGTACAAATTGCTCCAGCATGGAGGACAGACCATATGCAAGTCAATAAGCACAGGCATGACTACCTATACATCAACCTATAGGGCCCATGGATGAAACTGAAGGGAATAGATCACTGTATGAACTCCAAGGAAGAATTTCATCATTCTAAACTAAAAGCAGAAGTTAGAACACTAGGCACAAACAAAGAAAGGGGGGGGGAAGGGGCAACAAAAGAGTAATCTCATTCTGATGAAAAGAGAAGGCAATTTAGGTAGTAAGAATATTCTTGTGGACAGAAATAATTCAGAATATAACAACAGAATAGAGCTAGAACACAAGTTCAAGGATAAT
This sequence comes from Cyanoderma ruficeps, assembly GCA_008694505.1. Lineage (NCBI taxonomy): Eukaryota > Metazoa > Chordata > Aves > Passeriformes > Timaliidae > Cyanoderma > Cyanoderma ruficeps. The sequence continues at coordinate 30,705,632 of VZDJ01007753.1, forward strand.
CAATTAAAGATAAGTAGAAGATAGACCAAAGTGCAAGAAAAGAAGCAGAGCAAGTGTACTTTTTTATTTCTTTGTTTAAAATTGAAGGTATTGGAAGTGAGAACAGGAAGCCTCCAAACAAACAGAGAACAGGGAAAAAAAAGGGAAGCACTGGTGTAGGAAAGAGGACAATGCTCAGCGTATCAGCAACTAGACAGATGAAACTGTAATAGAAACATATTCTGAAATCTTACATGTTTTGGTTACAAACACTTCATGTGTTCCTAAGAGACCTAACTAATGCGAACAAATACATACATGTGGAATCAGTCCTGAAAAAAACCTCAGAGGAAAGGAGTGAAGATGGGATTAATCAAAGCATAAAGGCCAAGTGCTGAGCAAGAGACAGATACAAACACTAAGGCATGAAAAAGAGCACAAATTAATCATGGAAAGAGAATTGGTAGACTAGGGCAGTTGCAGCAGTAAGAGGAGTTTGTGAACTAAATCTAGACTAAAAACTAAACAGCAAAATAGGTCAGCTAATGGTTTGTTAAAAGGCAACTAAAGTTCAGAAAGTTAACGATGAAGAAATCAATAGTGTCTCCAACAGGTGTCTCAGTGAAGGAAAGACAAGGTTAGTGCAGTTAGGGAGAACAATGGAAAATAAACTTCTACTCTAATCTTTCAAGAAGGAGGGGAAGATGAGTTTGAACTTAATAAAAAGGACAAACCACAGAATACAGCAGAAAAAAACCCCAAAACATTGAACAAGGAATTTCAGGGGAATTTTTCATTTCTCCCCCCCAACAGAATATGAATGAACCCATTAGCATCTCAAGAAAATGATGTTAAAAAGGCAGCATAGAGTATAACAAGAATAGGACTGAGAACACATAGAGAAATATGAACTGAATATCATCTTGACAGGCCAAGACCATGGTTTGCATTTTGCCTTGATTCTAATCTGTCATTACATTCTGTTCCACAGAAACCCACCATGTAGAATGTTTCTAGAATATCCCTCAATTTCACCAGGACTAGTTTGTAGCCCATTCCCACAAATCATCTATTTTTCATCACAGCAGCTTCTAAATCCTTCTCCCCATAGCTAAAACTATGTTTGTCGCTAATGTTTTTTTCAAAATTCTGCACCTGGATGCAATATTTTCTGAAGTATGTCCAAACAAATGCAGAAGATGAATGCAAAGCTTTTGTGATCTTGCCCAGGAAGCAAAATTTATGAAGAATTAAAAATCAAAAATGAATGTTACAATAAGCTCTACTTTTTGTAAAACAAATTGTTCAAATGACAGAAAACGAGAAAGAGCGAACACAAAAGAAAGAATAAGCACAGCAGAGAGAATCCACACTATCAAGAAGGACAAAGAAAGAAAGATAATTGCAGTCACCCAAGTTTTGCTGTTACCACCACACACTTCAAAGACGGCAAGAGTCATCATGATCTCAGACTGACACTATAAAGAGTATTAGGAGTACCTGAAGAATGAAGGTAGTTCTTACTAATCAAGAACAACTACATGCCTCTTTCATCAAGAGTAAGAGAAGCAAATCCTAGATAGTTTTAGCCTGAAAGTTATTATAAATACCTCCACTGGAGGAAGATGAAACTAGGAAATTTAAAAATCTGTGTATTTTGGAAACAAATACTTAAATACTTAAAGCAAGTAATTCATTGAACTTAGTCTATGCTTCATGTCCCAAAAATTCTTTTAGTACCACATTGCGCCAACTCATGACCATCTAGTTTACCTAGGACATCTGCACTCACAACACTGTGATGTTATCACAGTTTTGTTACTGTAAGAGCATGTAAGCATTTAGTTCTACAATTAAACTTTCTCACCCCTCAAATTGTAACCTAAACCCCTATAAGACTGCATTATTATGTGACATGGTGTTAGGATAATCTAGCCATGCTGGGCTACCCAAGCATGGTAGAACAAGAAATCATGTTAAAAAACCAGTGCCCCTAGACTTGCCAAAGGGCAGCATGTTCTTCTCCATATGCAGAAGACGTAGCCCAGAATAGCTTCAGGATAAAAGTGTTATTAGTTGGCATTGAACATATAAAAAAAATCTGATTCAGGATGATTCAACTTTCAGTAGCAGTAGTCTTCTGACCTTTTACGTAACTAGTAATTGATTTCCTTGCATGAAATTGGATTTCCTGCTATTAGAAGACAGAAAATACCGTATCTGATCTATAGCATCTGTAGAAAGGCAGAATCCAGATACTTACTGTTGTGCTTAAAGATTCGAATAGTTGCTCCTGAAAGTCTTGCTCCGAGCACTAGTGATGCATGATTCAGTTCATCACTCAGAATCAGACAGCCCTGAATTAGAAGGGGAAAGAGGAAGAGAATGAAAAAGTTATGCTTCACAGCCAAACACATAACACCTTTCAGCTCTGAAGTGCTTCAAGATCATTTAAGAAAAAAAAATTCTAATATAAATGCAGCTAGTCCAGGCAAGACTTGCTAAGATCCAATTTGAAGCCTTAGTACAGCAAATAAAAATACACAACTGCTCTTAACTGAAAGAACCACTCGTTTCACTTTTCTTCTAAGTCCTGCAGCTGAATCTGCCTGAATGCTGTTGGTGAGTACTCATCCTCCTATGCAGTCAGGTAAAACAGGGAGCAGAGCAGCTTGCCACAGTTCACTCAACAAGTCAACAGTGCTGCTAAGAAACAGGACACCGCAGACCGAGGTTATTATCAAAATTGCACTATTACTCTCATCAGGAGGCAACCACTGACTAAACACAGTCTAGATGGAGCTAATATACAAGAGACAGAAAGTGGAAAACAGAATTGCATGGTGAAATGGAGAAGTTTTCTGAAGCCATTAAACATGATACTGAATTAATTTGCTTTTTAAAAAAACTCCAGAAGATAAATCCTTGGATAAACATTAAAACAGGATATGTATGTTTAGAGAGCAGTGATGATTACAGGTCAGTAACTGATATGCTGAACATTCAGTCACAGCATTATCACTGTGTACTACAGGAATGTATGTATATTGGTGGAATAATACATAAGGGAGCAACAATATTTCTAAATAACCTTGTCCTACTCCAATTACTATGCAAGCCTGCTGCAACTTTAGAAGTGCCTTTGCTCAGTTAAAAATCTAAAAAGGATGTCAAGATGCTGAAGATCTAACACTGAAACATGCCCATTCCATGCTTCTCTAAGAACAACCGATGGAGGAAAAAATCAAGAGGATTTCTTCTCTGCAATGGGAATTACTAGAATGGACTGTGAAAAGCATTGCCTACAATTATACAAGGAGTGTTGCAGACAACAAGAGTACTTTCTCCTCAACAAAGGAAACTCTGCACTACAACTGCGATGCACCTAGAAACATTCACATTCTGAGAAAGCTTGAGACTGGTTTTCCCCAGAAACTGCAGCAAATGCAGCAGTGTTCATACTGCCGCTACAAACATTCACATTACACGTTTCATAGACTTTGGCATATGAAGTATAGAAATTTCCAACTAATGTCTGCTCTTTGGAACTACTATACCAGACAGAGTATGTATACGTCAGAGGGTATTGCTGTTAAACACTACTGTATCAAAAAATGTGAATATAACAATCCAGTACTAGTATCCTTCTTAAACAGTAGAAAGCAGGAAAAGTGATAGATTAAAAAAAAAAAAAAGAAAATAGAAGAAAAAAAGAGATTAATTGCCAAGAAAAAGCTTTTCCATAAAAAAAAGGATGAGCTTTTGGAGGAGAAAGTAGACTTAACAAACTGATGAGCAGCAGCAGCCTCTTTTCACCCTCTGCTAATAGGACATTCAATTAGAAACAAATTAATTTGAAACTGAAGTAGCAGTAACTAGTCTAATACTGTCTTCCACAAGAGAGAGGGCAATGGATCACATAAGCCACTGGCACAGTACAGCAATCATTGATGATTACATGTAAAACTGGGTGATGCTACTACAATGATAAGAGTTCAGTTGCGTTTATCAGCAAATTTGCATTTGAGAAAGCATCCAGGACAAGGCTAATGGTAACTGGAGATAACACTATGTGGGCTCTAGAAAGACATGTCAGTGAAGATCAGGCTTACCACCACATCCTGCAAGGCCAGTGGAAGAGAATGCCACATTTTACTACAGAGCACTACGTACATGAATTATGTAATTCAGTCCTGAGCACTTAATTTTACTACTCACCTGTATATGGAAATTAATTTGCATTCTTACAACTAAAAAAATTTCCTTCAAGCATCGTTGTTCTAACTCAATTGTCTAGCCTCTCTCAATCCAGAACTATGATGAAAAGCTCTGTGCTAAAGGCAATACAGAATGGTGTCATTACCTAGTTGTACTAACTACATTAATGATACTTAATCCAAAACAGGCAAGTTTGAGAGTCTAGCTTAGCCTCAAATGGTCTAACAACTTCTGACTAAGTAACCCTCAAATTTTGCATTATCTGTGGTCTAGACTCAGCATACTTGGCAGTGACAACTTGCTGTGAACAGAGGGTCTCTACTGCTGAAAACTGCCAGGTGCAGAAAGACCTGTTTTTAGTGATGCTTTAACAGTGCAGAATACAGCTTTCAATCTACACCAACTATACCTATTTTCAGCATCAGCTTAGTAGAGCCTGCTGATAACAAGGCATAGTGAATAAAGATCAACTAAATAATGATGAAGCTTTTGAATTCCTTTTGATGACTAATCCTGATCAAATTATGGCATAGAAATGGATCTAGAATAGTCAGACTGTATATGTTGCTATTAAAAGAGGATTCAGTAGCAACATAAACAAAGTGCTTCAGGATTCCACAGAGAAGAAAAAGAACAGGTGGTCCAGTATATGTGAGCAACTACACTCAGGAGCTTGTTTTTACCCAATTAAATAGTAATATAGGAGAGCAGATACCATTAACTTCGAAGATTATCTTGTATTCCAAGCAGCTTTGCAGCTGAAAACTTAAGTGGGACATGCAAAAAGACACAAATCGTCATTAAAAAAAAAAAAAAAAGCCCAAGAGTTTAATCAAGCATGAGAATCTCTGAGCTTTACTGAGGACTGTCAAAACATTGCCAAACAGGTTGTGCACACACAATTAATTGTGTACTGGGTGGTGCCAAAATTCAGGATTTATGTGTCCTTATTTGCAGACAATGAAGAAATTGAAAGCGCAGTGAGAAGCAACTTCAGGCAGCCAAAAAAACCCCAAAACTAGTGAACATTCTGAACTGCAAAATGGTTTATTTGGTAAGAACTCTCTTCTTCACCAGAGTGCAATTTCTGTTCAGCGTATTGACCTGAGTATAAGAGCACTTGTATTGTTATGAGGCAAAAGCTTCTTACTACTTTATTCCAAGTGTAAAAGAAACTAAGTATCCTCATGACTAACCCAGTACAGACTGCTGTACCCATTTATGACAACAAGAGTTGGCTTAGTAAAGTGAGCTGCATAAAAATAGGTATGTTATACACCTTGAAATTTACTGTTCAGATTCTCTAAGTGGTTGTAAAACCTGTCGAAGTTCAAAGGTGAAAACTCAGGATCTGAGTAAGGTGTCTCAAGAGTATTCTCATAAGGTACTGAAGGTATACAGTGGGCTCCACATAGAAAAAAAGATTGAGTAACTTTGCAGGAATGAGTAATTTGTAGTGACAACAACCAGCAATCTACTTAAATATATCTGACTGTGTGTGCTGAATCTGAAAGTTCTCACAGAAATCATGAATCATTTTGCTGCTGAACATAAAACTGGAGAGATGTGGAAAGACAAAGAGCCAAAAAATGCAGGTAAAAGATATGCCAGAAGTAACACACGTTGCTCAGGTTCATAGCACTGCAGAAGTATTTGACTCCAGAAAGACTAGATTTGAAGCACTGAATTTCTCTCTAGCATCAGACTCAAAAATGGGGGTTTTTTATTACACAAAGGATTTGATATTTAAAACTTAACAGACCAAAAGAAAAGGCACATTATGTAGACAGAGCTACTTCCTTATTACAAAAAAAAAAAAAAGCATGCAGGAAGACACTGCAGCTAATCCAAAGGAGAATCACCAGGAAGAAAAACTGCCAGGAAGAACAAGGCAGCAAATTTGTGATCTGTAGATACTGCAAGTGGAATATTTACAAAGTAATCTCAGGAAGTGAAAAAAATAAATTAATTAAATAAAAGGAAAATAATTCATTATATAAGGACAAAGAATTCCAATAGACCAGCAATATTAGGCTGATCGTGAACCATTTAAAAAAAAACCAAAAAACCCAAACCTGTTCACTATAGTTCACTATAGTACTTTCACTATTTTACTCTATGGAGGAGCTAAGAGAACATGTATTTTGCATCAGAAGGGGCAAAGAAAAATTTCCCTTTTATTTCGTTTTCCAATAACTAAACTAGCATAGTTGGAGATGCTGGACACTCAGACTAATTGCCTATTCTTTTATGGGGCACACAGTAAACATCATGACTCTCTACAGTTCACCTTATTTCCCTCAAACATCATTCTTCTTCAAAGGAAGGATTTTTTAGCAGTCACTCAAAGATAATAAATGCTCTATTTACCAACATGCAATTCAGCTTATCTGTGTAGCTAACACAGTCAGTTCTTAGTGTCTCAAAAGCACCAAAATACCTTCAGCCAATCAGCCTGTTAAACAGCCACCATTTCACACACCAAGGAACAGCCTGAGGAAGCAAGCCTTAACATGCTAGGCTTTCTCCCAGAGAGAAAGTTCTGGGCTGCTACTTGTCCCATGGATGCTGTTTCCCAAAGAGGTTTTTGCAATGATTAGAGATGCATACTGTGACCTACAGTTTCCATAGAGAATATCTGCAGGGGCTGCCACTGAGGAAAAACAAAAGCAAACAAGTATGTTTTAGAAAAATTAACCACTAGAAAGAATCTTTGTTACGTGAGCTTTTGTCCATGACTTAAGCCATACCTTGCCAACTAAAGCAGGAATGTTCATAGAGTTGGTTGCAAATCCCATTCCATATGCCATTGCAGATTCCACACCTAGGAACCTGGCAACTAGCTTTTCCAGCTCCTCATGCTTGTCCAAGTTTCCTGCAAATAAAACAAATGGGAAATGCAGAGTAAGAAGCTTTCACTATTGTTAAATTCTACAAGGAGAATTTCCACCAACCAAGCTGTGCTTTATTTAAAGACCCATAAGGGAACACTGAAAAAAATCCCATATATGAAAACATAAGTAAGACAAATGCTGTGAAGTGTAAACTAAATCCAGGAAGTCAATTTGTCTTCACTGAAGTAAAAGCTGCCTTATCAGTTAGACTAAAGTTCAGTGCTGAAACAATTAATGTTTCAAAGACCTGCAATCAGATACAGACTTTGAAATACACATTCAGGGAACATACTATCATCCTCCAACTTACCCATCTCCTGCCTAGTGCTACACACCCCAGCTCCATACTGGGACAGAACTTTAGCAGCTGCTTCTTGGCAAGCCCCAGTCTTCTGTGCAAAGCCAAGGTAGTTGTAGGAACCCATATTTATGATGTCTTTTATCACTCTCCCTGTGTATCTGTGTTTTAAAAACAGCAAAAGTTAGGACACCCAAAACTTAAAAAATTATCTACACCAGAAGATTATTATTTCACTTTCTTAGACTATACACTGAAATGTTAGAACTCAATAGAACCAACTATTAAATTATTTCAGTACTCTCATCATCAAACTACAACAATCAGTGAAAAAGATTCTCTCCCTATCTTACAATCTCAAATTAATTCCCAGAAGAGTTTACATTTACAGGTGAATTTGCTATCACACGTAAAATTGCTTGACGCTTCTCAAACCATCTGCTGCTCTGACATGTTTCTCCCTTCATCCCAGAAACATACAACTTTTCTTTCAATTACATAACAACATCTCTAGATCAATTAACTTGGCAGCCCCTCAAGCAGGATATCCTCTAACCACAGAAAGGAAACACATCTGGCACTTCTCTGCTAACAATACGTGACAAGGAGAATAAGGAAGAAGTTTAGCAGAAAAAAAAAATTAATTCTTTTGCCCTTGAAAGCCAAGAAGAGACATAACTAGTTTCATCAAATACTGTGCTCCAAACCTCCTCACATCAAACCTCTGATATGCCATTTCCAATTTGTAAAAATGCTTTATTATATTTCTTTTTGTTTCTACAGACTACTTCAGTTATGACTCAAAACAATCACGTTAAATTCAGTTCAGGTATTAGCACTTACTCAAGTGGCAGAACTTCTAAATCAACATAAAGTCACAACCAGCAGTGCAATCTAAAGTATCCACACCTGGTTCTTGTCATCATGCACAAAGGTATTAATTTTATTACACGTGTATGCCCAGGAAATCTTAATACAGTAAAGTAGCCAAAAGATTATATACAAATCATCACCTTGGTGACTAAATGCATTGCAAAAGAGCAAAATTCATTGATTCAAGCTGCTAGAAAGCTCAAACTTTCATTATAAAGCTCATAGCTTACTGCTTCTTTAACCTCACAGCCTGTAACTTGCTCTTAGAGACCCTATATTTCAAGACAAGTCTTGCAAGCTTTTTGACTCACGTGAATGTCCAGTTATAGTCATGGGAAACTCTCTCCATCATGTCCACCTTGGCCCCTGGCACACTACAGATAGGACGGTTCCAGCTGTCCCGAATGCGCATGTAGAGGTTTCTGTTGTAGAAATTTTCAAAGTCCTGGTATAATGGGACAAAGTCCTGAAACACATCAAAAGCACTCAGAGTAAAAGAAATATATATATGACAGCAAAATAAGAGTAAGAGGAATAATTATTTTCGGTCATTCTGTGGTAATGAAAAAACTCAAGAAAACACAAACATAAAATCACCCCCTCCGTTAAATCACGGGCATATAATCATTGCAGGAGAGGTATAGTCAGCCTTTGAGTTAAGCAGAGCAAGGGAACATGCAATGGCTTTTTGGCACCAAACAGTATGCATTGCTGTCCTGAACACACAAAGACCTTGAAAACTAAGGTGCTCTACCATATTTTATTCTGTGCACAAGGAGTGCATTTAATATAGCACCACTAGGATTATTTTACACCTTACCATTAGAACCTTCCACAATTTTTTGTTTTCAATAGAAGCTAATAAGCTACATTATGGCATGTCTCTTCAGCACAGCTTATCAACACTCAACTCCCACATAATTTTTATGAATGAGTCTTTCCTGAATTTTAGCTTCCCTTCCAATGTTTTCCAGGAAAAGTAAGTGACTGTCTTGAATGGATAACACAAGAATGTCAAACTAACTGTGGCAACAAGGACATCTGAGCACTCAAGAACATTTTTTTCTTGCTCCAAAGTCACAAGATTTCCTTTTCACTATTTAATTAAAGAAAGTTCAACATTTAATAGAGATAAGAATGCATAATTCATTTGCTTCTGTCGGGAAACAAAAAAAAAGGCCCTTTTTAATCATCTACAGAAGGAAAAAAGTAGAATTTATTACAATGGTAAAAGTCAGCAGAGCATTTCTTCCTGTTTTTCACAAGAAAAATGCAAACATTGTGACAGGAATTTTATTTTTGGTGACATTATGAGAAAGGCACAGTGTCTCACCAAGTACTACAGTGTCAGACATTTGTACCACTGAAGCAAAACCGAGAGCATTTATGGCAGACTTTTAATAAAAACACAGAGGCACTTACAAGCTCTTACTTGCAATAGTTGCCTGCAGGAGGAGTACTTTTCTTCATTACCTTCCTATTTTAATGATTTAACAACTTTGTCTTACAGTTTGGAGTAAAGGAACATTTAGGCCCACACCTTTCCGTCCTCCTACCAGTAGCTGCACAGAAAAGACCAAGCCCAAAAGCGCGAATTTCTAAGCAGATACAGTTTCACCTAAACCCATTTCTGATTTGCCTGTGCCAAAAAGGCACAAAGACACGAATTTCCATCATTTCAACTATGAAAAAATAACCCACATTTAGCTAGCAATCACTCTTTCAGAGAATCACAAGCATGTCCTTTCTCAAAGACAGAGAGCAGGAATAAAATTTCTAGATGCACAGAAGGGCAATTATTTCTTCCATGTTCCTCTCCCACTTCATGACACAAAATCAAAATAAATATCTACGATTGTTTCAAACCCTCTGCTATGTTACTCGTAGAGGGATGGGGGAACTGAGATCAAAAAGAAACCCTGGCACATAAGATCAGTATTTGAGAGACTTGTTAAATCTAATTGTAATCTATTGAGATGCTTCCCAGTATTTTCAACTCCTCTTAACCATCTACACACAAGTTCAGCTTTGCAATAGTTATCCAAGCACACCAACTATGTGAGCTGAGGAACAACTGATATTTTAGCCAAGGTTCTTGGCTGGAGGGGGAGGCTGGAAATGAGTCACTATACCAACTCAAGCAGGTATGCCTGGGTTGATACTGCCCAATCCCCCTTCAGATTACTCATCAAATGAGTGTTCTTTTGAAACCCAAGCTGACAAAGCCAGAACGGTAACAAGCTCAACCGATGAGATAAGGACAATCACCCACAACAGGTTGGCACCACCAGTACATGTAGCACAAGCATGATCTTAAAAGCCAGCATTAGAACTAAGTTTAAAGTTACTGTGAAGTAGAGAAGTTCTCTGAACCTACTGGATTATGATTTTAAAAAAAAATTTTAAAGTCAACAAGAATTCAAGGAATAAATTATGAGTAAGGGAATTAAGGTGACACTAGCTTTAGTTTTTGGAGGTATCTAGTTATAGGATTATAGTCAAGGGCTTTAAGTGTAGCTATCAGTACACTGTCAACTCCTTTGTTATCTGTGCATGTATTGCTCCCTCCAGCAAACCATCCTCAGATACATCTCATGAGAAAATTCCTTGGAATAGGACAAGCAGAAAGCGTAATTTTGGCATAATGCAAAAATGGATTGTCTATTTCCTCAGTGATCTTAACCCCACTGAGGGGTTCTCATGATCTATGCATCTGAGAACATAAAAAACAAAGGGTAAGGAAATTGTGCCTTTATAAACTTATACTGACTTTCGAAGTTTGAGAGCCCTCTTCTGGAGCAGATGGTCTGTCTGCTGGTTGGTTTGGGAGTTGGTTGGTTTGTTTGTTTGCCTCCTCCATCCTTCTACAGTGTGGCATTCCAGATGAAGAAAAAGACTACTTGAATTCCTCATGCTATTTTAGCATTTTCAATCATCTACTTTTCACCCAGTGGGTGTTCACCCAGAGGGCACTGGAAGAGGCTCCCAAGGGGAAGTGGTCATAGCACCAGGCCTGACAGAGATCAAGAAGTTTGGAAACCCTCTCAGGCACATGGTGTGACTCTTTGGGATGTCTTGTGCAGGCCTAAGACATGCACAAGACTCACAATGTCCTTGTGGGTGCCTTCCAACTTAGCATATTCCGTGATTTTAAATTTTTGACACATGCAGCCACATTACTCTGCAGCAACAGCACCCTAGAGCTGGAAGCAACCACTATCACCTTTAAACAGCCTTCAGATCTTGTCATTTTCCTATCAAGTTCTCATCTTATTTCAGATCCAACACACTTCCTAGCTGTAAGGGTCCCTAAGAATATCAGTCTGAGATGGAACAGTTTCATTCAGAGGAAAAAATATTCTAGGAGTTGCTTTTTGAGCAATCTTCTGAGTAAACAGCGTGAAATGCCTGTAACATTGGACCCAAAAAAGAGAGCAAAAGCAGCAAGTTCTTTTATTTATGGAGCTTAAAAAATCCTGAAAAGTTCTATTCCTGCCAATTTCAGCCTAGAACACATCCCTTGTTTATGAGGGGATGCCCGATGAAGAAACCAAAGTATTAGTGGTCTCCCAGAAGCCCGAAAAGCACAGCAATTTCAATGAAAAGCACAGCCAATTAAGGGAAGAATAAAATTCTCCCTTGGGGTGCAACACCTTAGCATAGGTCATTTGAGAATCCATTGTTTCATCATACTCTAAATTAATATTGCAACAAGTGAAGGTCATAATGAGAGCTTTGCAGGCTTTAGCTCAGGGCACATGCAAATGCAGTGATTATGCTACTGTTAGAGCCAAGTTTTCACAGCATTGCACCTAAGCTAACAAATGGTGCCACAAGCACCAGCAGGGCTTATCTGCAATTCACATAATGTACTCTCTGGTAACACATAACTGATTCTGAACAGAAATCGAGCAGACAATTGCAACAAATTTCAGGCTTCTAAAAGGAAGCAGAAAGACTAGTTTCATCTCGCTGTTATGTGAGTCAAGAAAAGTGGAGCAATAACTGTGGGTAACCTTTGTATCATCAGGAGGCCTCTGATGAGCTACACAGATGCTAAGACAACATCGAACAAACAACTCCAGTTTACTGCCCCTGAAATATTCCTACAGCTGGACTCCTGTGAACATGTGTTTGAAAACCTCAGATGCTAGAAACACAACTGGGCAAGCTACAAAACATGAAGCACTATATTAGAGACTTACCAGCCCCGTTTACAGTCACTCCCAAACACAAAATATCTAAGGTAATCAACAGGCAAATCAGACTGGAGGAAAGCTAAAAGTGATTTTCATCCTGCCTGTAAAACCCTGAAAGCATTTTGCAGATTTAACTGTATTTTATGATCAGACAGCACATTAAATTGGGTATGCATAAATTGATTCCACGGTAATTGAGAATTGTTAATCTTGCCATTTACCCATGCCTAAAACAGACCAGTAATGCTTCAGAGAGGATGTGCTACACAACACTGGTTTCCAGGAAAAGGTCAGCTGGATATATTTTAAACAAAGCCAAAACCCATGAAGCTATTTCCTGGAAATCAGTACTAGCAAAGTCTGTCCCTCTTCACCCTTTTGTGTTTCAACAGTGAGTGAATATTAGGTTTTCCTGGAATCATCCATATCAATGCATGGCTCTAATAAATTCCAAAGAATTTACATGCCATCAGAGAAAGTTGTAATTCAAACCTGTTCAAAATCCTGCTCTGCTCTTTAAATTCGTTTGGTCACTTGCAGTTTTCTAGTTATGATGCAGAAGATTCTACTATTGAGTGGCAATTTAAGGAAGGATTTGCTCTACTGAAATAAACTGCCCTCCATAACAAAGAAAATCTGAGTCTTTTCCTTATGTTTGTTTTTCATACTATTTTGGACCTACCTTTATGTTATGCTTTTAAATGTAATCACCTTCAGAAACACACAACAGAAAATCCACATACTTCAATTCTGTGATTTTCAGAACAGCTTCATTCAGCCCTTTACAAAATACTTCCTCACACTATGTGATTTTGTAATTTTTCACCTATGCAATTATGAACTATTTCAAATAAGTAAGGCTAATCCTTTTGCTTAATATGCAAGAAAATCACAATAACCTAGTTGTCTCTTCAGAATTTCAATAATAAATATGCTACTTTCCACACAGTGGAAAGATTTCTACAAATCTGCCAGAAAGTACCCCAGCGTAATCACACGAGTTCTCTGATTTGAATGTATCAATAATTATAAAAAGCTGAGTTTTGTGCCTTTTCTGCTCACTAGTACCTGCATTCCCTTACCAAAAGGTGACTGGGCTACCATCCAGCAGAGAGACTCAAATATTGGAGAAAATAATTTCAAAACAAGTAATTGAGCACACACCTTCCCTTCCACCTCCTGCACCAAAATAACCCCTGGCTCCCACACTAGACACGCTGCAACGTGCTCTCACATCAATTCATTTGCAAGCAAACAAAGATTAAAGCAGCAAAGGGTGAGGATAAGTACTGTATGTTCTAGACCTCACATGATTGCTTTTCTATTTGTCTGATATCAGAAGCAGCTACTACAACCTAAGTGCTAGAGACATGATTTGGGGAACTACACTAGGCTGAGATTTCTCCACCACCTAAACTTCTTCAAACAGGATGTCCTATTTTTCATTCTTACACAATATTCACTGGCACTCCATATTAGCTCTATCCACAGACATCCTATGTACAAAACAAACCAGAATGCGTGCATCTCTTGATGGAAGCTGTAACCAACACAGAAACTGAGAGTTTCAATTCAGCTTTCCAGAAGGCATACTTGTTAGGCAAATGTCTTTCAGAGTTAGATGCAATGCTGAGTTAATTTATAAAAAAATTCAAGGATATATTTTTTTTAGGACTAGGATAATCTGCTCCTAGCAATCTTTATGCTTCAAGATCCTCTGCGGCAATCTTTACTGGGAGCCTAATATCAATAATGTGTTACTCAATTAGACCTATTGCCCCCTTTTTTTACACTCACTCATGTAAGAGCCGTGACTGCTCCCACAGAAAAGGGGCTGCTGTAGGCAATTCTTACACACTGATAAAAGGACAAACTTTTCACAACTGTGCAACAGAAATGTAACAATTACAGTACAGAGTAACTGCACCAACACTTCAGTTACTCCCTTATAATCCTCAACACCATGAATACATACCAATATTTAAACTTTTATTCTAATGTCTTGGTAGTTTTCTGCAACCATTTTGACTGTTCTCTGCTGTATGAACTTCTGCTTTATACACAGAAAAATATAAGGGTGTCATGTTCTCAAGCGTCATAAACCGAAGTAGCTCAAAAGACGTTAATGAACACCTCAAGTTCCAAGTTGAGATTTAACCAGCATTCTTTAATCAAATATGTTAACTGTTAAAAGAGATCCAAGATTTTTACTTTCATATTCCAGAAGTTAGTTTTGACAGTAGTGTAAATTTAAACTCCTGTACTTTTAACCAATATGAAATGCCCTTTACTCATTAAACTCCTGTAAGAACGCTTCTGTTTTGGAATTTAGTGCCCTACTATGAATCTGCTTAATTCTACCTCACAATGTTCAAAAAGCAGCAACTGTGAGGTAATTTTAGGCACTGGTCCTTAGCTAATCTACTGTAAAAATACATGCACTGTACTCCAGTGCTGTCTCCAAAAAAAGGTTCCAAAGGAGTCTTCCCTTTTTCAGTTCCTCCCAGTCACCCTTAATTATTTGTTTGCCTTACTGAGGTGTCCTTTCACACCCCCCGCCAATTTTCTGCTAGCCAACTGTTTGTGTGGCTGCACAGAAAACGAGAGGCCAGCAATGGGAAAAGGAACTTCCTTAACATTTCATAAGCCACACTGGGTCTCCAAAGCAGTTGAGAAAAACAGAACCCAAATCAGCAAGAGTAAGACCTTTGGAGAAAGCTCACTGGTAGTCACACTCTTCTAAGAGGGCTCACATTAAGAGTTAGCAAGAAGATAACTGTTCATGTTTGAACAGTAGCTTCCTAGAAACAACTCCAGTGGGGAATAAAGATCTCTAAAATAGAGATAAAGATCTCTAAAATAATTTACAGATACTGAAAATCAGAATTATCCTTTCCAGGCTAGCTGCTGAAGCAGGCAAGACCTTTCACCTGGTAACAGAAGCTTTTGTGAATAGGCCTTAACATGAATTAATTGTTTCTAATCACTATCAGCGAGCTATGAGTCAGTATCTCAAATTACTCACCAGCTAACCTACTAGTGTTCTGGACTCCAAAAGAATTTAAAGTTAGATAGCTTGTGCTCTGGATCTGACCCACAAACTTCTCTTTGCAACTGCTTCAGATAAAGAGAATTAATAATATTTCCAAATCAAAACTCAGCCACCAGATCAGCATCAACCTCCCACTGGTGTCAAACTAAAACCAGAGCCTTTCTTTAGGTCCTGATGCTGGAACATGCAGTCTCTCTTCCTGCAAACTCTTGTTTCTGCAGCTGGGGAATCTTTCAGTATGTTGCCACAACTGCTGATGCAGCTTTCCACTGAGACAGATGAGGCAAGTACTCCAAGGAAAAATAACTTGAAACATTATATTTTATGACACAGGAGTACTTACATTTGGGCCATTCAGAAGATAAGGAAAACTGCAGAAAACTTTGAACACCACTTCTTCCCTAAGAAACTCTCAAGCCTCAGCCACATCATTTCCCACCAAACATTATTTCCCAATGGTTACCTTCTGTTCTTCTCTTTCTGTTGCATTTTGACACTTCTCAATCTTCCACTGCCGCATGAAATCTCGCAGATATCCAAAGAGAGTGAGAACACCATAGCCTACATAGGTCAGCACAGCAACCAGCATCGGTGTTTCCTCAAAAGCTTCATTGAAAGGCCTTTTGTATAATCCTCCATTGTGCACAATATGATTTATCTATAGTAAAAATTTAAAGAGAGGCAGTTGAGGTATTAATTGAAGAAAAGGCAGATAGATATTTCAGACTAGTCCCCAGCTCTGTGGTCACTTATGTGCTCTGGATCCCCCACCACTCAACAAAAACTGCTTCCAGCTAACTTCAGCCATTACTGATAAATACTGCCAGCCTCCATATATGAAGCTACCAAGTTGCTGATGTAACCCAAGTCAGAGTTAGCAATCTAGGGCAGTTTAATCTATCTCATTAAAACTATTAGTCTCATTAAAACTATTTAATTTGCAAAACTACATACAGAGCATTGCTTACATCTAGGCAAACCAAAATGAAAAAAGTGTCTTCACCAAGAGGGCACAAATAACAGAACAAAGATGCATCCCAGGATTACTACAGAGAAAAACAAAATAGAAAGTAATAGTTTTATTGATCTAAACAATATATTCTCAGACTTGGAAGCCTATATTAGTCTAACAAAACAATTATAATCCACATGTCTCTGTAGCTACTGGCCTAAAGATGCTGACATAAACATTGCACTCATCCATGAGGCGGACATGACACCACAGACAAAAAAGGCATTGTATACAGAGTCTCAACACAGCACATATGTCAGCACACAGAACAATGCATGGCTTTCTGCACAAAATCCACGCTAAAAGTCATCTTGCTACTTACATGCCATCTGAAGGTAAGAGATTTACTAGCTACCTAGTGCACATAGCTGGTCTATCTCAAGTACAACTACTGGAATATGCAATATTTGCAACTGTTACAGAAAAACTTCACAGCTACAAGGCAAGTGCTCATCCAATATTAACACTGGGGGGAAAAGATCATGGTTTTAACTAGACTACTTTTTCAAATTTTTAAGGTAAAGATCAGATCTGGTAAGTCAATGAACAAAAACATAGAAATCTAGCCATAACATGCAAATTGCTATCTGCATGGCTAAGTTACAGGACGGCTGCACAATAATCAAATAGCTACATATGAGAGAACGCTCTAAAAGACATAAATCTCCTTTGTGTAGCATCAAATATATATAAAAATAAGAAATGCACTCCTTAAAATGTACTAATCAAAGAAACCTCAACATCTAGGAAAGAGACCGAACCTAAATTCATAAAAAAAAA
>VZDJ01007753.1:30722948-30754761 GCA_008694505.1 Cyanoderma ruficeps
AAAAAAAAAAAAAAAAGGCAAATAATTCCTGAGGGATGTGGGCCAGCAGACAGAAAAAGAACAGTTATTCACCTATGTCACTCATATTATCATATGGAAAAGTAAGGTAGAATTGTTCTAACCTCTGCAACAGTTGATGAATCAATAAGGGACATATACTTGCTGGCATCACCAGACATTGCATTATTTGGAAAGTGATACCTGCTCATCTCTGAAACAAGTCTGTATTTCAAGTCTGTCATTAATATCATGAAAGCAAATTTTCAGAAGCAAGGATCTGTTCTTAGGGATACAATTATGCTACAGCTATGCAGTCACTGACTACAAACCACAACAGCACCTTCCCCCGAAAATAATTTCTACTTCTTCCCTTCTGCTGACACAGTCTTAAGCAAAGCAAATCCTTGATTTGATCACCATAGTTGTGGGGACTTTAGAATAGGTGTAAGCATAGAAACAAAATAGCAAAGACAGCTCTTGCAGCAGGAGCACTTAAAGGCAGATGCAGGTAACTAACCTGCAGTGCTTTGAGGCCAGGTTTAATATTTTAAAAACATACTGCATACAGTGATGGCCATGGCTTTGAAATAAGTGTAGGAACACTTGCTTACCTCACCACAACTCAGGTGCTGGCAATTTAAGGCTTTAATGCAGGCCAAAGGTTCATACCCTGTTCTCTTCATTAACTATGCCAGCTGAAGGAACTGCCCCTGCCCCATTCACTCCCACTTTGAGCCACCTGCACCAGCCTCTGGCTTACACAACTAAAGCAACTAAATCTGATTATTGGCATAGCATCCCTTCAACACTGAACCAATCCATGTTGAAAATATAATCTTTTGCAGAAGGTTATTCATTAGACCATAATAGTCTTTAGAGCACTGCTCCACAAAGTCATTTGATAGAGCTCAGCAAACAAGAGGCAGCAGCTTTTGGAGAGAGAGAGGAGGGGCAGCAGCACCATGACAATCGCAGAATCAGTGAGCCAACACTGCAAAGGAAAAACCGTGAAAGCCACCTCTTCTCTATTACTCTCAGGATTGCTTAACTGTATCACTATGGCTTCTGTACACAATACTATAGAATTCTGCTGTGTCCAGATACAAGAATAATCATGCACCAAAGCTCCAACCACCTCAGTTTCACAGCTTGAGGAATTACAAGTTGAGTTTGTGTCCTCATGTTGTCAGATCAGGCCGTGAATAGCAGCTGTTCAGCAGCAGGTACACTACATACCTGCCATCTGTGCCTGCCTACCAGCAGCTGATTTGTGGATAAGCAGACAGAAAACTGGTAGTGAATACTTCCAAATTACCTAGTATTGAATAACTAGAGAGCACAACAAAGCTTCTAATGTCTCTCCCAGGTAACTGGAAGTTCATCTGGAAGAGATGAAAGGTTACATCCTAAGATAATGGATCTGAGGTTACCAAACACCAAAAAGCAGTTACTTAAAGAAAAACAACTAAGAGACCCAAATCTATATGCAAACTTAATCAGAATAAAAAACATACCAATTTTTTCCATGTCTTTGGAGATGCCTGTTGCTTGTTGCAAATGCTAAAACTAAAAAAGCTATTCAATATGGTCAATGCAATATTTCACTAAGAAACGCTGTTTTAGGAATACTGATATTGATTCAACCCATACTCCAGTCCATTTCACCTCTCAGTGCTCTTCCACAAATGTGCTAATACATCCTTAAATTTGCCTTTCAGCTACCATATCAGCTGAGAAGCTTGTGTTCACCTAGCTGAATCAAAAAATTTAAAAAAGACTGAACGCAATTCCACAAACGCTTCATGAAGCATATGACCATAGAAAACCTCCAGAATCTGACTACAGAAGAGACATTTGTAGCCACATTATATATAAGCCTATTTGTTTTTCTAAGAATGCCTTATAAATCCACACATTCAAATGAAGGCTTACATGCTGCAAGCTCCAAAGCTGCTGCAAAAGAACATCAAGTTTAGTTCCAGAGACCAAGAAAGAAGGTAGCTACAGTTCAGTGCCTAATTTCCTTTTATCAAGAGGAGAAAAAAGGCTTGGAAGATTAAGACTTTTATGATTTCAACAAGACTTATGATCATAAACTGAGCTGTGACCTTTGAAGTAGAATATACAGCATATCCAAGTACAAAGAAAAGTCAGAGTTCACTTAAACACATGGTTCAAAAAAAGTAGGCGTACGGTCACCTGCATCTCTCTTTCCTGCACTGTTCAGAGTGCAAGCATGCAGAAGAGCACCATCACATTAAGGAACTCAGCTGCAGAAGAACTCAGCTGGTTGCAGAAGGCAGCAAAGAACCAGCCACTGGTAATGCCTGTGTGAGGCCAAACTCTTGGGGAAACAAATCACACGAAATAGTATTGTAGCAGTTACTGAGCAGGAGCAGCATCACAGCTGCTGCCAGACAGGACTCCACAGGTCTAAGCAAAACACATCAGAGTCTGATGAAAATCACAGAACGTACTGAGTTGGACCCACAAGGACCATTGAGTCCAACTCCTGGTCCTGCACAGCACAACCTTAAGAGTCACACCACCTATTTGAGGGAGTTGTCCAAGAGCTTCTTGAACTCTGTCAGGTTTGGTGCTCTGACCACTTCCCTGGGACACTGTTCCGGCACCTGACCACCCACCAGGTGAAGAACCTTTTTCTAATATTCAGCCTAAACCTGCCCCAGAACAGCTTCATGCCCTTCCCTTGGGCACTGTCACTGGTCACCAGATTGAAGAGATCAGTGCCTGCCCCTCCTTTCCCCTCCTAAGGATGTTGTAATTGCAATGAGGTGTGCCCTCTGTCTCCTCCAGGCTGAACAGACCAAGTGACCTCAATGACTCTTCATGAAGCTTTCCTTCTAGATCCTTACATCATCTCTGTAGCCCTCCTTTGGATGCTCTCTATATCCTTTGTGAGTGAGAAGACAAAAGCCATGTGCAAACACGGGAATATTTGCAGATGCTACTGTAGACAACACACAGGACTCACCACAGGACTCTGGGTACACACCTTGCATGGCAAGCATGTACTTTAGGGAGATAAGATGCCACAAGTGCAATACATGCTGCACACAGTACAAGAGCAGGACGCAGGAACTGCTTATTGCTGCTACTCCAGAAAGGTCCAGCACTCTGTATAAAAGAGGCTGTTTCATTTCATGCTGACAGGAAGAACAAATTCAGATGAACCTGGCAGACTTTATGTAAACACATTAAAAAGATTATTTATGCTGGAACACAACTTGCTAAATTCTTATTAAAATTTAGTAGCTTCTCATTGCCACATACCACACATGCTGCAGAAATTTTACTACCAGGTTCGCAGCTTCTATTTTTAGAAACACAGTGAAAGACCATCCATGAGTCCACGAGTCTGCCTTTGTATGCAAAAGTGGTCACATTTATTACAAAGGATTGAAAAAAATCAGCACTTACAGAAACCACAGCAGTGAGAATTCCATGAAGGCAGCTGCTCTAACCTGTTAGTTACACTGTGGTAATTTTCCCATCACCTCTAGCCCTTTTCCTTGCACTGCTTTGCTTAGACTTCAAATCTCAGACTGTTGCATGGGCAAAAAGACCAAGTATTTACTGACAAAATTAGAACTAACTAGTTTGAATCATATTTTAAGCTTTAAAAAAAATCCCACAGGAGATAAACTTGTTTTATGCAACAGACTTTAAGAGTATATTCCTAATTAAAGATTTGTTCTTCCTGACAAGTATTCTTAAATATTTTTATTTGTAACTAGTTACTCACAACAAATTTGACAGTCCTTGTTTAAGATGCACCTACCACATCTACAAAAACAGTGTAAATCTTCATAACGTTTAAAAGTTGTTTGGGTTCCCCCCTGCCATCCTTTATCAAGTAAAGGATGAAATTAAACTTGGGTTTTTTTGCTTGCTATATATAGGTGACAATTTGAATTCTACTGAAAATATACTATTTTTCTGACACTTTACCTTAAATTACCCTAAACCTTACGTGTAACTTTATCTATTATGTTCAGTAGATTTCAGGCACACAAAATACTAAATACGATTTACAATAAAGATTTCCAAAGACATAACGGGTCTGCAGTGCTTCCCTAACACGTCAATCTCCAGGCTCTCAGACACTCCTGAAAGCATTTCCTGACATATTTTAAAATTTACTTTCATTTTTATAGACATTACACCCCATTACCTCCAAACTTTCCAAGTCCTGCTTTCTCAACTATAAGTATTCTTCAAAACTATACTTTTGAATTAAAACCACTTATTTTTCTGGGATTCATCTCCTAATGATGGCAAAACAAAAAACTGGAGACCTCACTGAAGATGGGTCAATGTTTTACGTTCCACCTGGAGAAACTGAAGTCATTAGAATAACTCAGATAAAGCCTTTGTCCCCCCCAAAAAATTGAAAACATGAAATTTAGAAAAAGCATTGTTTTCGTTGTACAATTAAGACAGAAAAATACAACACATCACTCAAGTAGCTATAGTAAGAAAAAACCTAACTTGTACACATTTATAACAACTGCTTAGAGTATTTAAAGCTTATCACCAGCTAAATTTGAATTGGCAGTCCAAATATAATCAATAGATTTTAACATTTCACCCAAACTAATTTCTCAGTAGTACATATTGAAATCTAAGAGAAGCCCATCATAGCAGCAGCTACCATGGGCGTTTGTTTTTATACCAGCACAGACACAAATTCTCAACATGTACAACACTGGCACTATACCTACTAATTTAATATGATGGCCTCAAATATTCATTTAGCCAGGGAAAACATTGAGCAGTTATTCCTTCCACAAAGGCTTACAGTCTTTTATAATTGAATTTGGTAGTAGAAAAAGATTGTTGTGCACAGATACACTTTTTCAAAAATAAGAGAGCTCTGTCAATTAAAATATCTGAACAAGGCCACAGTCTTTTTTAGATCAGACAACTTTCTTCTCATTTCAGTTTTATATTACTGACACAATAAATACAGTCAACCATAAAAGCAAGCAAGAGTCAGAAAGTAGTGATTTTTTTCCTCAGAGTACCTGCTAGGAGCCCTAAGGCGCACATTTTTACAGAGGTTTGGGGATTAAATGCTAATGTCTAAACCAAGACAAATTCTCCTGCAGCCCATGAGTTCATCTCTGTAACCATGGAATAACCAAGGTTGGAAGGGACCTCCAGTGGCCATCATGCCCAAGCCCCAACTCAGAGTAGGGCTAATTACAACAGGTTGCCAAGGGCCACATCCAACAATCTCAAACTTCTTGAACTCCTCTATGGATGGAGATTTCTCAATCTCTTTGGGCAACTTCTTCCAGTATTTTACCACCCTCACAGGAAAAATTATTTTCTTTATGTGCAATCAAAGTTTCCCACTCGTCCAAATTATGTTGCCTCTCACAGTATTGCTACACACTTCCAAGAGTCCGGCCCCATTTTCTCTGTATCCTGCAGCCAGCTACTTAAGCCTTCTCTCTTCCTAAGGTTGAGCAAACCCAGCTCTCACAGCCTCTTCATTTCTTGGGGACCCTCCACTGGATTTACAGATTGATATGGTTATGTCAGCATCTCTTTGGGAAGCTCAAAACTGGACACCATTTGCAACATGCAGTCTCCCAAATGCTGAGTAAAGGGGAACAATCACTTCTTCATGAAGAAGTTAATGAGATTTAGATTCTCAGGATCATTTTTTTTTCTGTCAGAAATACCTGAATTTTAAATTTATACACAGATGTGAAAAAACCTCACAATTCTGTACTCCAATTCCTTTTTACACCAGTGAATAGTTATTTAATCCATTTATCTTACCCTGTCATCTGAAACAAGATTCATATCAGTGCTAATCACTTGCAGCAAGAAGAATTTGCAGTATCTGCTGCAGTCATCTTCAGTATGCTCTTCGAAAGAAACTATACTAATCTGATTTCCAGCAAAAGCATCTTAAAAATCAGGATGAAGCCACAGTTCCCCAGCATCCTAAAGTATCCCACAAGATGAACCTATAAGCAGTTTGTTCGACTTAAGAAGAGCAAACACAAATCACAAGACTACACAAACTGTTTCCTGTATGTCCACACCAAAGCTTTCAGGAAAGAAATACCTATGCTGGCCATTTTAACAGCTGTTAGAATTCAGGACCTGTGACTTAAAGGAATGCAAATCCCATAGTCCTCCCACTTTCCTCAACCAAACTACTCCTTGTCTTCCTGAGGAAGCAGTACAAGACCTTGTTTACAAAGGCATGTATGTTATCTGGAAGTTGCTATAGGATGGCATTTGAAAATCTTCTAGAAACATCAGGGAAATTAAAAATTGTTTTTATAATTCCAGTTCCTATCTAGCTGACTTGGAGATACTGTACACAACAGAAACTAAGAACTTGATATCTGAAACCTATATTCCAATTTTATTTTTTTAGGCTGAGACTACTTCTTTAACTTCTGGAAGCACAACAGAACCATTCTAATCTGAGAAGCTCAATTAAGGACTAAAAAAACCCCACATTACTAAGAATTTGTTCACAATAACAGGTGGAATCAAATAAATTACCTTGGAAAATAAGCGCACCTTCTCCCATTAAAGATGTCCCAATCTCCCTATTCTAAGCAGGAAAAATCTTTTCAGATGCAGCACTGAAAAACCATTAGTCATTTGCAAAACATTCCAACAGAGAAATACATTCCAGTTTAAAATTGCATTGCAGACAGAAAAAGCAATTTCCCTCCACTTATTATTCCCACAAGTGTCTTGATAGCTCCTACACACCATTTTTATATTGAACTCAACACTCTCCCCAAAAGAGCAGAAGGGCACAAAAGCAGAATCATGCACAACTTGAAGAGCTAACTTCACATCTCTTTTACTAAGATTTGCTCTCTTTCTCCTATCTATGTTCAATTCCTCACATCACAACAATACCCTTTGAGATGTCAGGCTTTTGTCTTACCTAGTTCAGCATTACACCAGAGTTCTAAATCAATTTTAAGTCCATCCATAAATTACTGTTCTTTCTAACTGTGAACTCCCTTAACTGTACACAGACAAAAAAAAGGTCATTTTTCTCCAACAGTCCACAATTTTTAATTTCTATACAGT
Organism: Cyanoderma ruficeps; assembly: GCA_008694505.1. Taxonomy (NCBI): domain Eukaryota; kingdom Metazoa; phylum Chordata; class Aves; order Passeriformes; family Timaliidae; genus Cyanoderma; species Cyanoderma ruficeps. Next base: position 30,730,050 of record VZDJ01007753.1, read on the forward strand.
TCTTCAACTTCTTTAAATTAAGGCGTTCTTAATGAGATTGAAATTCAATCAATGCAACAATCCCTAAACAGATTAACCTCAAGCAGGAGCCAAGTAATTTGAACACAAGACTTCTCAAGAAAGCCAAGAGTTGTTATTTATCTTAGTATTTCAGCAGAATGTTTTTACTGCGCTGGAATCCTAACTTCAAATGGTCACTTTTGTAGTCACTGATGATATTTCATTAATCTCCAAGGTAGCCAAAGTCTGTTACTGCACAGTTTTAGCAGGCAGCAAGTTTCCCTCCCCTCTTACGAAAGAGGTTTAGCAGTTCAGAAGAAGACAAATACACCCTTTTTGAAAATTAAGTGAACAATTTTACCCTCTTCTGTTCATGCTGGAGTAACAAAAAAGAACGCACTCTAGGTCAAATACCATGCTTAGTGGAGGGACTATCCTAAGAAAACATTTGAATTTAAGATTTACCTTTTTTAAGATAAAACCCCCCAAAACAACATAAACAAACAAATCAAGAATGAAAAAAAAAAACCCCAAAAGTTATATAGATAACCTGAGCAGAATCATCCTACATAGAAGAGGAGGATTTCTTTTTCCACGTAGTTAAAAATGGGTAGAGCTTTCCTGCACTATAAAGCCCTACTGGAGGGCATGGTAATGCACCACCCTGTCTCTAAGCTCTCCCCTCAGAAACTCCAATGGTTTTCCAGATAAATTGTCAATGACTGCAACATTTCTTTAAACTAATAGTTTTCCTTGCCCCTCCTCTTCCCATCATTTTAGCTAGATCTCATTTTGCCTCTTATTTCTCACACAAAACCTATGAAAGGCTTTCTTGAAAAAGTTCTGTTACTCACCCTTACTTTTCTGTTTGTTTTTTTTTCCTGCTAAGTAACAATCACATTCTTTTGTGTAAGCTGCCTACTTTTTGGTACTTGCTTACAGTTGCAGATTCTCAAGTGATCTACGTGGTATGTACGTAGTATATACATACACAGATATTCAACACAAAGTGAGCATGCACGTTTCCCTTCTTCTGTAGAAAGGCACAAAAAACAAAATTGAAAAGACAAAAGACCAATCAAGTAGTCAAATCTGTAATATATCAGCAAACACATCCTTTGGCAGCTTACCACCACTGATGCTGAGAAAGCTGAACATAATTAGTTTCCCTAAACAGTTGCTTCTTCCAGTCCAGTTTTAACATTCAGACCCTCACTCTGAAAGTTAGCATAAAGTTAGCCCACATAAAATTACAAAGAATGTAATACTCCTAATTATCAATCTCTGTTTGACCAGCAAGCAGCTGCCAGAAAGATATCAAACGTTCCTACACTCTTCTTATATCCTCTGACAGTGCCACTACACATTGGTTTTTTGGTAAGATTTCTCAGGATCACTTCTCCAGTGAACCCCAAACCTGTTTGGTGTTTGAAAGGCAAGACTATCAAAGCCATGGCCCCCTAAGCCAGTACAAGCTGACACTGCTGCCAAATGAAGGTACTGTACCTCCTGCCATTTGCTCACTTCCAGTATTGTGCTACATCTCCCAAGGCCCAGGGCAAGACTATGAGCAGCCATCCAGTCAAATAAATACAGTAAGTATCTCAGATAAAGAGCAAAAAAAAAGGGAAACTCAGGGAAAAAAGTTTCATTTTACCCGGCATCAGTTCTCAATCCAGTTCACACAGTCAGTGCACAAGCCTACACCGAAAAAATAGAAGGGACAGCAGAGGACTGAAAAACAGAAGCAGCAGGAGAGATGATGACAGAGGAAGGCTTTTCTCAAGCAGCTTGAGGTCTTCAAGGAAACACAACCTCATGCCTTCTGGTGAGGCTTGACTTCATGACAACCTTTAAGTTGTCACTGTAACACAAAACGTGACTGTTTTCCAAAGAAACAACTGAAGTCTGCAAGCACAAATACACACTCGCACCACAGGGTGTTAATACAGTGCTGCAGCAACCTCCAACTCTGCTCTAGAGGGAAGCCCCTGCTCAAGGCTACTTGTACCCACAGCCCCGGCGTCGCACCTGTAACAACGAAACAGCGGGGAAGAACTGCTAAAACCTTTTCTTCTAACCCACAGACCTACTGTGCTACAGCGAAGTTTACGTTCAAAGCTCTGCCACCAGTAAAAGCCTTGCAGTAAAGTTACAGCCGTGACTCGAGGGACAGTCATTACCCGTGCCGCCACCAGTGCGGCGAGTGAGCACCCCCCGGGCGCTGCCCTCTCTCCCCAGGTGAGGGCCGACGACGCAAACCATCTCGGTTCTGCCGACATCCCTCACAGCCACACCGCGGTGCCTACCGGGGCCCCGCCGCCGCATTCCCCGCCCGCCCCGGCGCCACCCTTCCCCCGCGCACACCTGGGTGCCGGGCGGGCCGCGCACGAAGCCGTTGCGGAGCGCGCCGTGGGCGCCGCCTCCGCCGCAGCCGTTGGCGCGGGGCCGCTCGGGCCGCTCCATCCCGCCGGCCCCGCCGCGCCCGCTCCGCCGCCCCCGCCCGGCCGGGCTGCGCCGCACCGGAAGCGCGACCCGCGCTCCCCCAATCGCCGGCGCGGGCGTCACGCGAGGGGACGGGCCCCGCCTGGGCGCGCCGGCGCGCGCGCGAGGCGGGCAGCAGGGACCCAGTGAGAGCCCGCGCGGCAGCCGGCTGGGACAGGAGCAAGGCGAAGGGATGGGCTCGCCCAATCGCAAAGCGGAACGCCAGCGGGGAGGCGGAGCCAGATTGTGAGCATTGCCCAATCACTTATCAGAGATGGGACGGGGAGCGAAGGGGAGAGGAATAGCTAGCCAATCACAGCTCTAGGTCGGGGGAGGGGCGCGAGAGAGAAGCAGCGTCCGTCCAATGGCGGAGGGAGGAGTGGGGCGGGGCTGAGGTGGCAGCCAATGGGCGGGCGCGGGCAGGGAAGAGGAGTGGGGCGCATGGCGCTGGTGTATCGGGGCTACTGGGGCGGTGACAGGGAGGGACCGGAGTGCGGGAGCAGCCCCGCCCTCCCCGCTCCGCTCCGGGAGGGACCGGAGTGCCTGTGAGCGCGCTTCCGCACGCGGTGGGGTCGGGCCTAGCGTGGCGCCGGTTGGTGCTGCCGCCGTCACCGGGAAACCGGCAGCCCTGCCTCAGGCGCCCTGGTGGCTGGAGCGGGGCGAGGCCAGGGTGGGATAAGGCAGCGGGCGGGCCCTCGCTGTTTCGTGTTGAGGGAGGTGATGAACGAAGCGGTTCCTCCGACACTTGGAGGGCTGTCCCAGGACGCCTTGCGCTGTGTTCTAATGAAATCATCCAACAGAGAGCCCTGGGTGAGAGCTCCGGAAAGCGTTCAGGAGATCAGATGTAGTTGCTGTAATGCCCTTGCCAGCAGCTCGGAAAGAGATGTGTCTTGTCTTGGAGTCTCTTGGAGTCCCCCAGGACATCGAAGGCCCTTGTAGGGAACCCTGCAAACCCGTCCCGGGCAGAACTTAGTTCCAATAGGATTTCACGTGGGTTGAAGACCAGCGTGAGTCTGGCCACCCTGCTGAGCTGTATCGCCCTCGACAGCTGGAGCTGCCTGGCTGTTCTCTCTGCCCGCGGTTCTGTTAACACCGCATACGTTTATGCGCAAACGTATTTTCTGACAGGGTTTGGAAAGATGTACTTCGTTCAAAGAGCAGGTGAACTAAATGCTGTATTTAGTTCAGGGGTGGGTATTACCAGCCTCAGTACAGTTTGAGTGACCAAGCATCACGTGGACAAGGCCAGAAGGAATCCACAGTGTGTCTGTATTTGTGCTCTATTGAACACCTGTATGCAGTCTAGCGGAGTGGTTCCTGAGATGCAGGGGTGTTAATTGGCAGAAAAGGAAATACCCTGACATGTTTAATCTCACACTGAAAAGATGGAAAAGTGTGACCTTTGATTTCTCAGTGTAATTTAGAGGGAAGGGCTGTGGTTTTTCTTTGCACTTAGCAACAGGGAAAAAAACAAAATGAAGAGTTGTTAGGTTCAAGCATATGAACTTGAGAGAATGGTCTCATCCTTTTCTCTCTGATTTTCTACTATTGATAGTTATTTTTATGTATTATAGTCACATCTTGGAGCCCTTGTCATGGATCTTATTGCAAATTTGGTATGAACATGCAGTACCTAACAAGTGAATTAGCTTCTGTGAAAGGTGGTCATTTTTCTTCCCTCAGGAAGACAGGAATGCTTCGCAGCCTTGTTTCAGCCTATTTATAGGCAGCAGTGCATGTCCAGTCTGCTTCATGTCTCCATGTTCCCTCTGGACAAGAGGGCTTTTTGTAGTGAGAGGTACAAACACAGCCTCAGCGGTGACAAGCGCAAGCTGGATTTGTTCCTTTTCTTGCTCTGTGGCCACTCCTGTATCTGGACTGCTGCTGAGGCAGGTATGCACTTGCCTCAGCAGTAAGCTTTCTTTACCTGGTTTTGACATGCAGTGGGAGAGAGCCACCAGCTAAGGTGGGCTGGGCCATGTTCCATCTCTTGTCTTGCAGGTTGGGACTATGGGGAAGACTGGTGTTACTAGGAAGGACCTTGGGATCAAAGCAGCAAACATCCCTGCTTAGCACTTGAGTGCTTGTGCAAGTGGACTGACTTCAATGTAGGTGCAGTGAGGAGCACTGGTGGGGAAGAGGCACAGGTCATTTGTTTCTGGATAAGCAGGGGACGCCTTTGCAGAGTTGCAGTAATCTATGAGAAAACTTATAAATATAATAAAATAATGAGCAAGAAAGAGAAGTGCATTAGGGGACCACATACTTTGAATTTTTGAAGTATTTTTTCTCCTGTTGCCTTAGTTGGCTTAGTTGGCATTTTCCTCCAGCCTCCTCTCCCTTTGAACAGAACAGATTGAATTATATTGATTAGTTTTTGCTGTGGGGTGCAGATGGTCCATCAGTCTGCACTCACAAGGCATATATAGGGCAGCACGCTCCACTCCCTGCCTGCCCACCTGCATTGGGAGGAGTTTTACCTGCTAATGGCTTACTTCTAGAGAGGATAAGCTGCTTCGCCTGCCAGCCACAGAATCTCACTGCTGTGTTATCTATTAAAACACAAACCCTTTTCACATGTAGGTACCTACAGACTGGTCACTTTAACTGTCCTTGAATCCAACTAGCATGAACCCTTAGATTGTGATGGTTTCAGTTTTGGTTTAGGAAATCTAAATAACATTAAGGGGCCTACTGATTAGCTCATGCAGGACTGTACAGTCCCACACAGCAGCTGCAGTGTCCCCCTGCACAGAGGGATGTCACCCTGCCTTGAGCATCGGGCCAGCATAGTCTGGTGTTTTAGAGATATCTGTCCCTTCCAGGACAGTGCAGCGGACACAGAAGGCCAGGCTCACACTGGGTCTGCAGTGACAGAAGAGTCCAGGGTATCCATAGAGACAAGTCGCAGCATAGGGATGCCATCCCAGGGGACAGCTACTGCCACAGGCAGCACTAAACACATCCCATGGAGCTCCTGGAATCACACTTGCAGGCAATTCTGATATGGCTCTCTGCACTGCACAGGACACCTGTGTACACAGGTGGCTGCAGCTTGTGCCTCTGGACTAGGCAGTTGCAAAATAGAGAAGCCAAATGAAATCTGAAGAGCAAATTCCAGTTTTAAATTACATTTTAAGTCTCGAGGATACTATTCCAGTGAGCTGGCAGAGCAAACTGCCTTACTCTGCCAACTGAACAATATCAATATCACCCAACATGGGTGTCAAAAAAGGCAGAAATCCTGATTATAGTTTTCAGCCATGGGACTGTTTCTTACTGTAAAGAGGGAAAGACAAGTGAGTCATTACTTGGCTCATAGGATCCTCATAGTTGTGTGAGGTCAAATTCCTGATGTGTTTGTGTTTGAGATCAAGGCATTAGGAATGAATGCACCAGGGAGCCCTGAACACAGGGCATGGATCAGAGGGGTGAGTTGTGAACTTTGGAGATGGCAGAAGGGCAAGTTCTGGAAGGAGCAATTGGGTAGCAGACTTGAAAGTTTGTGAGCTCTGAGAGGTATCCCAGTCAGAGGGAGATTTCTGGTCACAGCCCACTGCTGTCCTGGAGAGCTCAAAGGGCTGCAGTTTGTAGGGTCACAAGAGAGTTTGCTTTAGCCATAGTAATTTTCTATCCTGGCTGCAATTCTGGTTGTTTTGCTATCAAGCTTTCAAATAAAAGATACATTTGGGTTGAATAAGTACTGTTTTGTACAGAAGTCTTGGGGACAGGGAACATAAGTAAAAGTAGATAAAGCATAGGAGGCTCCAAACAAAGCTAGGACAATCTTGGTAGTCAGCCCTGGCTAAAGTCTAGAGAAAAACAGCTCTTTGGTATGGTCTGAAAAAGGGTGTGATGGTGCATACCCCCTTCCTCCCCACCTCTGGATGCACTACAATGTAAGAAATGCTTGTCAGGCCTCAGCCTTGATGAATAGCACCTGGGCTCAGCTCCTCTTGAGCTTATCAGAAACATTGTCTGCTGTCAGGAACTCATGCTGTCTAATCAGCTCCCGCTTTTCAACAAACAGCCTTGGGGACTTTTCTCCCCTGAGGAGACACCTATTGGGTAAGACTCAAACTCTGTGCATACTGAACATTTTATTGGGGATTTGGGCTTGTCTTTGCATTGCTTTGAATACGTTTTTGCAGTCAGATACTATCGCCAGCACTCATCAAACCATAGTTTGTCACAGTTCTATATTAATAGTGTTATTCCATAAACTGTGTGAGTCCTTCATGGATATTGGAAGTCACCAGCAGTGGGTAATGTACTCAAATAAAGAGGAAGGCCCACTGAGGGGGGTCTCCCTTATGCTGTTGGTGTGTGTCCCTGACTACGTCAGTGGAACCAGCCTGTGATCCAGCAGGACTTCTCAGTGTAGAGTCTGCATGACAGGACTCTGACAGACTAATCAGGCACAAGGATCTTGGCGTCCCTGGGGTTTTGACAGACAGATTGAATACTAAGGGTCAAATAAATCTCCCCACACTAAGGGTTGAAGAAATCTCCCCTTTTCACATGACACTAACTCATGATACCACCTGCTTTTTCTAGAGCCTGAATTTTGGGTCTTTGTTTATGTCATCACCCCAGAACTGTGTGGGTTTGTATCTTAGGTTGCTTACTGGCGCTGTTGGGCCAACAAAGGCTGTAGCTCCAGGAAGCTTGTACTTGCCACAGAGAGAAGCTGATACAAGTTAACCTCGCCAGAAAAAAGTTAGTTTGGTTTACCATGCAATTTACCTTGTATCCATGTCAGATACATAGTTTACTACAGCAGCATTTGGGAATGCAGAGGCAGTTTGGGAATGAATGGTTGAAATGTGATCAGTTATTTCATCATTCTTGGCTTTTGTTGCCTTTTGTAAATGGAAATATGACCTGACAGGGTCTGATGTCAAGATACAGGAGTACGGGCAGAATGGAGGTGCAGTCAGTATGTATTTACTTGGGGCACCAGTTGGAAGCAAGGTAATCTCAGTAGCTTCTGATCTCATGTTTGGTTCCTATGGTGTGTAGTTAATCACCCATGCTGCTTCAACTTTCATGTCTATCCTCCACAGACATTCTTTGTCACTCATGCCTGTTGCCACTCAGGTTGGTGAGTGGAGGAGCAGCATACTAGAAACTTTAGGTCTTCAGGTTAGTTTCTGACAGTGCATCTAAACAGGCCTCCATGCCCTGTGTTCAGGGCTCCCTGGTGCATTCACTCCTAACGCCTCGATCTCAAACTCAAACACACTGGGAATCTGACCTCACATAACTATGAGGATCCTATGAGCCAAGTGAGGACTCACTTGTCTTCCCTTCCCTATAGTAAAACAGTCCCATGGTTGTAAACTATGATCAGGATCTCTACCTTTTTTGACACCCATGTTGGGTGGTAGTGAACTAGTGAGTTCATTTTGTTTGTGCTTTGCTTTCTTAGTCTGCAAAATGAGGGTAGTGAGACCATTACTCTCCCTGCTCACCCTCCCTCCCCATCCAGGATGAAGTGAAAGGCTGCATCTGTGCGGTATAAACAAAGCCCTAATTTACATGTAAATACGTGGGATATCGCTGTAGCAGCAGAGTTGCAGCAGTGAAGCCCTCCTTGTGTGCAGGCAGCTTATGTCAGCAGAATGAGGCTCTTTTTTGAGCAGAACTTTACCGAGCACCATCAGCTGTGTCAGCAAAAACACTGAATACCAATATAACTGCATCCTCATTAGGACCTCAAAGCCCATAGTATTTTAATTTCTAGCTACTTTCTATGTGCTTAAATACTTTTGAGGACCTGCACCTACCTATTGGGAGTATGGAAGTTACTCTCTTTCCATCAGAACCCTGGCAAACAGGTTCAGAACAGATGTGATCTCACTTGATCAGTGGCTGAGGAGTGCTCTGAAAAACTCTGATAAAGGGCCCAAAGCAGAGCATGATCAAGCTGCTATGGCTGACCTCAAGGGCAACATAACTGCTGCTGCTTCTTCTGACAGTGCTGTTAGTACTGCAGGAGACTGGACAGGTTCTTCCTTATTCACTTCTTTCTGTGAGAGCAACAGAACTAGAAGTGATGTTCCCTTGAAAATGTCTTTGTTGATGGTTTCATTTCATCCTGTACTGCTGCTATTACAAAGGTGGCATACAAGAAGACAGCATACTGTAGAGAAGAGAGACAGTGAGGACAGCGCTTTAGTACCCAAGCAGTGACCAAACTTTGCTAGGAAGGAAGGAGCAATTTGCCATCTTTCCAGTACCAAGCACAGTTTTGCAGGTTCTTATTTTTCTTACTTCTCTTTAGAAGAAAATGAGTGAAGGAAGAAGATGAACAAGTTGGCAGAAGACATGGCTAAAGGAGATTTTTTTTGTTAAGTGCTCAACTTCCTACTTGCAGAGAGAGTCAGAACTCTCATCCAACAGAAAATTATCCCATGGAAAATTTTCTTCAGGCTTGTGAACTGAACTGACTTGGTAGCTGGAGGAAGGTGGCCATAGATTAGCTATAGGGGGAAACTACCCCATCTGTGCAGCAAACTGCTTTTGAATTACAAAATCTGGTATTAGGGGTGATGGGAACACAGAAAGAACCTCAAGTTCAGTTCAGAGAAAAATGTCAATACAGGAGAACAGAAGGCTGCTCTATTTCCTTTTGACAAGCATATTATTATAGGTAGGAGAGAGAAAGAGACTTTGTCATACAGTGAAATGGGGCAAGGCAGAAATATAACAGTCCTTAACTACCCATAACTAGGTAGTTAAAAACTTTTCCTTCAAAGTCAAAGGTAGTAAAAGCCATACTTAACCTGAGGAGATGAAAATGTTAGAGGCTGCACTCTACCAAGAGGGGAAATCTACCCCAGGGCCAGGGATTGACACTTGGCCTTCCATAAGAGAGAGAGTGTGATGCTGCAGGCAGGACTGAGCACTCATGTCTTTCCCACTCACACTGCTCAGTGTGTGTTGCTCGGCAGCAGCCAGACAGGGCTGTAAAGCTCACTCTCTGCTTGAGCCTCGACTGCAGGGGAGACATGTCTGTGTACAACAAGTGTAAGAAGAAACTATGGGAAATGTTTCATAGGTATAAATTCATAGGAAAATCATAAATATTCATGGAAAAATCACATCTCCAGTGAAGATGCTGCAGGCCGGCGTGGTTGCTGTATCGGGCATGGCCATAAGAGGGAAGTGTGTGCTCAGGCATTAGGTGCTTTCTCCGGGCTGGAGCAGCCCCGGCTGTGTTGGCTGTGGGGTCTGCAAGCACCATGGATCTGCCTGGGTCCCACCTCCTCTGCACGGCTGAAAACAGGGCCAGTGCCTTCAGAGGCACATGAGCTCAGCCACAGCCAAGTGTGCAGGTAGTGATGATGGGGGATGGGGTGAGAGGGGAGCAAGTGTGGGAAAGTGAATTGTCACTTCCTGGAGATAGGGCAGGATAAGATGTGCAGTCCTGAGAAGGCCTGAGAGAACTGGAGATGTCTTTTCCAGAGATGATGGGCAGTCAGGTGGGGAAATCTCATTTCAGTTTTCTCCTCACACATATACAGATGTCTGGTTGTGTTAGCTGGATCATACTCAGATTAGGGGATTCAAGCTCAAGGATGGTGACATTGAGGTGCTTTTAGGAAGGGTAGGGGACCTCAGGAGAAAGAGAGCTGAAGTCAGCAAGCTTGAAAGATTTACAAAGAGGAATAAAGGTCCAAAAGGACATGAGCAGGCAACCTTGCTAGCTGTCTGAGGGAGACGTTTTGCCTGAAGCACTTCTAATGGCATTTTGTAGGCCACATGAATGGGGCACACAAGCTGTGTAGCAGTAACAAGTGGGTCTTGGTTAGCAGCCCTATCAGACTCAGGTGACTGTAACCCTCATTCACAGGCCATCCCTGACTGCATGCCTTTGCTACATGCTTGCTAAAACTCACCACTGCACAGGGTAGAAAAGGACACTTACACCATGTAATATAGGAACTTGAGGCTTCACCAAGTCTGTGCCTGCTGATTCCCATGGACCCTGTTAGCTGGAGAGCTGTCATGTGTATGGCTGAGAAGTTTCTCCTTGCCTCCTGGAGATCCTGCAGGGACCTACAGGGTGCTTTGAGGAACAGTACTGATTTCCTGTAGTTACTTGCCAAGGAATGTGAGCAGCAGGGTCCAGTCAGGAGCACCACATGACTGGATCACCAGCTTGGCTCTGCAGAGAGGCCTTAAGGCTTCTCTTCATAGATCTGTTTCTCTGGGACCTTGGGACCTTTTTTTTTTTTTTAGAGGCAGAAAGAAAGGAAAATGAATGGGACAGAGCTGAATTTATTCCTTGTTCCTGCCACAGCATGAAAACAAAATGCATCTAAGAATTAACTGTACAAGAGCTGTGTGGTGGTAAGGCTGGGGGAGACAGGGTGGGTGCATCTTTTGGTGCCTGGCTGAGCATGTGCTGATCTTGTGCTCCCAGACCATCTTACAGATGCCAGGCTTCCAGGCAATAATATTTGTGCATTGCTCTAAAACCCCCAAACTCTCTCTCCCTCTTTATGGAAAGGGTGAGGACGATGCTGCCCCGTCTCCAGACTGGGAGAATGGTAAATACCGGGATCTGGAGTGGTTTCTGCACACTCCATCTTTCAGTAGAAGGGGCCACTGTCTGGCTACCTCCTACACTGGTCACTACTGCAATGTATAGGAAAAAGGGCTGTGGTTCACATCACTGTGACACAGTATGGTTCTTGCACTGTGTCCACTCAGTGTCCTCAGGAGCAGCGAGGTCTGAGCCAGCTGCCAGCCCTTAGGCACAAACTGCACGTGTGCAGAGAGCTGTGTTGGAGGACATTGCACCCGTGCTGCAAGAGGTGTTTCAGGGAGCATCACAGGGGACAAATCCACTCCTGGTGCCACCAGGAGCTTGAAGCTCACCAGCAATAGGTACTGCAAGATTCCAAGGACAGACAAAAGAAAAATGGACACCAGAACATAAAGCCTTTTTGCACCTACTGTATTCACACTTGCTTTTAGTGCCCACATGGAACGTGTTCTCTGTTCTTACTTAGTTGGATCAAATCATGTCCTATGCTGTTTTCCAGGAAAAGAAAGTACAGCTGCATCTTTCAGGTACACAGGTGCTAGGGTGTGTTCCTCAGAGACTTCTCTATCTCGTCTTCAGAGACCTTACTCCTTTCAGCTTCAGAAGCCTTATTTCTTTCATCAGTTCTCTAGTTCTAAGTGGTCTGTGAGGCTATTAGAAATCATATTTCTCTTGTGTTCTCACAGGTTTGGGGAGATGATTACTTTGTGGTCTATGAGGAAAACTTGAAGGAGGAAAGGCTCTGTGGACAAAAAATGTTTGGAGATGCTTGGTTTGGGGAGCAACACTGATGCATCCTGCACAGACCCATGTGAAAAAGCTGGAAAGAAGAAACCAAGTAGATGGTCATGCTGGTCCTGTAGGCTGAAGTACCACAGAAAACCAGGGAGGTGCTGTAGACCAGCAAGTAGGTCATTGTGTCACTTCTGCTGCACTGGTATTTTGCAGACATGCAGAACATAGCTCAAGGCAAAGGTCCAGAGCTTCTCCCCACTGATGTGCCCATTGCAGCATCCTCCCTTGAGTACTCATCTTTTCCCTGTAAGGGTTTTTGTTTAAATCACAGAAAAGCATTCTGGACACTGACAAACAGGTATTGTCATCTTGCAGAGGGCTGGCAAAATAGCAAAAGAACAAATAACTGTACTTCAGTGGATGTTCAGCAATCTTTCTACACAGCACAGACTTGCTAATTTGCATGGTCATGAGGTCTCATTGGAAAGATATTTTTAAATGAAAAAGCAAGGAAATGATGCAAAATAGATTTGAGCATATTCCAGGAGATAGCTAAATTTTTCATAGTGAAACCCAATAATAGATCAGTCTGTGTGCTATGAACCTCTCACCACAAAAATATATCACAGGAGGCTTCTGCTATCTATTCTGGGCTGAGCACTGACCTTGGCTATTAGATCTCAATTAAGCATGTACGTGACTAATGTTTCTTTCTCCTACACTTTTCTTGTGCAGAAAATAATACTAATGTAAAGTATTTTCACAGTCACTCTCCAGATGGGACCCATGGTTTCTCAGTAGGTTTCATGCCATGTGAAAAAAAGCATTTCTAATGTGAAATTCAGGGAAAGGAAGCATTAAACATCTGTGGAGCCAAAGATTGCAGCCTTCAGCACTGAGCCCCTCTGCTGTTCCAGAATGGTGTGCAGTGATGCTTGCAGCTGCTGGCGGGTTTGAGCAGGCCACAGGGACAGAAAGAGCATACTGTATGTTCACTTCTTTATGCTTGCTCACCTGGCATCTATCTTTCCTTTAATTTCTTCATTATAATTTTGATCTGGGAGAAGAGAAGAAGTGCTAGTGAATTTAACAGTGGTAGTAATAAGACAATGCAAGACTTGCTTTGGTGCTTAAGACTCCTATGCAAGCCAAGACCTGTCTGCAGATTTGTTCTACCTTCAGCTCAGGTAAATGCTGAACCATCAAAATAGCATGCCAAACTCAGATCTCTCCTAGAGCATAATTACAGTGTTGGGCCAGGAAGGGCTTGGAGGCAATCATGTCCCTACATTTATATTTGACAGGTCAGGTCTGGGAAATAGAGAACTGGTGAGCCTCACCTTTATGCCTGGGAAGATCATGGAGCAGATCCTCCTAGAAGATATGCTAAGATACATGCTATGCCAAAAGCAAAAGGGATGCAAATTTTTCACCAGCCTTGTGATGACGATTTGATGGAGCAATGTCATTGTGAAAAATAGAAGACGGCTCTCCCACAAGGTTGAACAAAAACCTTGTTTTAAAAGGGTCTGGGGTGTGTTTTCAGCTATGTGGACTGAAAAGAGGCTTATTTGTGTGAAGCATTCAGCAGGGTTTAGAATGGCTGCAGATTATTTGCAGTAAGTGGCTAAAATCTTCCTGACCTGTCATAGATACCTGTCAATCAGCAACTCTCCCAAGTCAGGTTTCATCATAGCAATGAGAACAAGCTGACAAACTCAAAACCAGTCATCACAAGATTGGTGCAGTTCTCTGTCAGCCTTTCCAGGCACTGGTTATATTTGACAAAAGCTCAGGCTAACATCTGACTCTAATCTTAGAGGAATGTTGTTTGAAAAGCCAAGGGGGAAAAGGCCAGTGAAAATGAAAATGTGCTGACTAGAGTGGCAGAAAACTGTATAAGCTTGGTCTCAGCCACTGGGACCAGATAAGATGATGTCAAATCAGTCCTCTCTATTCTAGAAAAGATGGGACATGCTACTCAACACCTGGTAGTGAGGATGTGTTAGATTTTGGTGCTTGTCTCATATTCAGAGCATGGTTTTTTTCCCATTTCTCTGCGTGTCCAGGCCATGGTGAGCAGTGACATTTTGTCTTCAGAAAAAAACTATTTCCAAACTTTTTTTGTTACTATTGCTGCTAAAAATGTCTTGATGTTCCACTCATGTTTACTTTTTTTCAGCTTGATTCCATGACTTCTAGTTCTCATCATCTCAAAATTTGTCTAAGAAGTTATCCCATCATAAACCAGTGAGTTTTTCCAAATTTTAAATTCTGTCTGGAAACAAATCTAACTCCAAAGCTTTAGCAGCAACCAACACCTCTGCCTGTACTGATTGTTTTCAGCAAGAACAGTGCTTTGAAAGATGAGTCTCCTTTCCAGGCTGTGTGCTCTCTTTTGGCTACTCCATCATTTCTAAATCAATAGCTGTCTCTGATTGTCCCCCTCCCCTACAGATCCTGCTCTTTGGTACCTCATTTTGGTTTTAATTTGCCACAGGAAAATTGCAGTCATTTTTCCCCCACCCTAATTAAGAAACCTATCTGTTAAGGAGAGAGAAAATAAAAACAAAACCTTCTTATATAAGCCTTTAGTGCAGAACAGAGGAGGAATGATTGGTGAGATGATCACCTCTAGAAAGCCAAGGCCTTTATTGATTCTTCTGGCCTTCCTCAGTAAATACAGAATGAGTATTTTAAATTCACCTACAAGGAAGATAAAAGTTAATGTAAAATACTGACTTCTCAACATCAGAGGAGAAAGAGGCCGTATGTCTTCTGGGCTGACTCATTTTTTATTCTCTATACATAGTTCAACAAGAATATTTGGAGAGTGTTTCACTGTGCCTCATAGATTCATGAAATCATTTAGGTTGGAAAATACATCTAAGATGATCAAGTCCAAACATAAAACTATAACCTAGATCTGAACCTTGGCTGTAGTGGACAGCTGAGTCCACTACTAAACCGCGTCCCTAAGCAACACTTCTACACATAAGTGGTGGTAAATGCCAGCTCACATTACCTCTATTTCAGTTTCCCCACACTTTGTTATAAACTGGTCTTGCTTCTGAACTTCCAGGGGCTAATGATCCTGACCTATGCTTTGGAAGAGCTTTGAGATCATGAAACAGATTAGAAAACTCTACTGTGGGCAGGTGGCAGCAGCACTGAGCTCTTGAATTAAGAAAATAAGCATTGAGCGATGGTGGAGGGCACAACCCCAGTGCTGAGATGTATGATTACACAGACAAAAAGGGTCAGGCTACACAGAGAACCTCAGGGGAGAGTCCACTACAAATGGGGGTTTTGTGGAAGAGGACATTCAACAGCCCCACAGGAAAAGGTCAGAGACAGAATAATCTCTACCAACGTCGGAAAAAAACAAGACAGGACGTGGCTCCACAAGCTTAAAGCTTTCCCTTCCTCATCCACAGGAATAAACACCTCTATTCTGAAAAGAGGGAAAGCTACTATAGGCTCTTCCAGACTTTATCCTCTCTCTCCTTTACCCCTGATCCAGTGGAAGTCATACTTTCCATGATGCCTATCTGAATACAAACCCTAGCTTTGAATAAAAATCAGGTCCCTGCTGTTCTCCAGAGACTTACCACCTTGGAGAGATAAGCATTTAGCTGATTAAGTTCAGTTTCTGTGCATAGTCAGCCTCTTCTAAGGGGGGCTGATACAATTGCAGGAACCAGATGGGTATTGTGCCTGCTAGACTAAAATTACTCTGATATTCCAGATTGTTTCTCTCCTCTCTGGGATGTCAAGAGCAGAACCCTTCAGGGCAGGACCTGCTACAGAAGTCCAGATCAGCTTGCATTAAGAGCATGAAAATATCCTTTTGAGACTGGTTTCCTAAAGGAAGAAATCATATGTTCTTATGTGCTGTGCATGTGTTAAACTTCATGTGTCCTTACGTTCCTTACCAGTAACGTTGAAATATGTTGGTCTATTTTAATTAGATTTGATAAATTTCACAGCAAATGAAGTTCCTGCAGGTAGTAGGTAGAGGAGAGGGAGCCTATAAATATCCTGATTCAGGAAAATGGTGCATGTATTAAACTCTGGGGACATCACATACAAAAAAATTACATGTAATTACTCATCTGGATGAAAAGCTTCAGTGAGAACTCAATTTTTCAATAGAAATCCATAGGGGAACGTGGCTCATTCATTCTGCACCTCACAAAACTACTACTTCTATTTCATTATGATGTAGATGGGAGGAAAATAATATTTAATTTAGGAAACACTGTAAAAAAGTGGGTCTACTGCATCTAGCAGTTTTAGGAACTAGGATTCAGAAATCAATTTGTTGTTAGCTTCCTTATTGTAACAGAAACCAGCCCTAGCAGAGAGAGCAATGCAGCCCCTGAAATCGGACAAGGTTCTGAACGGGGCTAAAGTGAAGAAGGGTGGGGGTCCAGGGCACATTATCTATAGGGAAATGTTGTGGTCCCTGGGGTACATCCATGTGGCTCAGAGTAGACTAAGGGGAGATGGTCTAACTGTAGACTTCGATTATTTGTAGGAGAGTTACAAAGAGAGTGGAAGCAAACCCCTGGTAGTAATAGATGGTAAGAAAAAGGCAGAGAGAATGGATAGAGGTTGTATCCTGAGAAACTCAGACAAGTGAAATTTTTCATAAGGTAAGTATAACAGCACTGAGCACAAATTACTGAAAGAAATGGTAGAATCTCCATAATGTAAGGTTTCTAAGTCTCATGTAGACAACAGCACTAATTCCTAGTGGGAAGTTGGACTAGATACCTTCAGAGGTCCCTTCAACCACCACTTCTGTAGTCCCTTTAGCTTCTGTCCAGATGAGGATGCAAGAAAACAACTTGTATGAGTGAAGCTGTCACCTACAGGGTGGCAACTTTTATCTCACCTCAACTTTACCAGAGGACATATGAACATATTCTTAGTCATCATTCAACTCCTTGTATAGAAGATATATTAAGATATATTAAGGTATTTGTGATTATTATTTGCTGAGTATAAATAATGAAGCTTATTTTGTACTGTGCTAAACTTGTGTCAGACACATCTTGTGTCTCCTTGTACCATATCTATAGCCTTATGCTATAGACTGTTTTCAGCCAGCTTTGGTCATTAGGATTTATGGAGGCAGCAGCAGACCGTGGATGACTGTCACTGGTTTTCTCTAAGTCTCTTCTTGCATAAAGATTATTAACAACAAAAAAAAAAGCCTTTCACATATATGTCTTTTGAGGCCTCTATCAATGTGTTTTTCTGGATCATTTGTCTGCAGGCCATGTACTTCTGTTAACTTTTTGAGGTAACATGTTCAGACTCAGGCAAGTTTTATGATTTCATCAGAACTAAAGTATGCTTAGAGCACATTGAATTATTGCTCAATTAATTTTGCATCCTAATTAAGTAGAAGACAATCTTATCACTGACATGTTTCTTTTGTGTGTTAAATCTACCCTGTTTCAGGTGTGATGCAGAGAATAACTTATATGAATAGAGCAAGACAGATCTGAGCTGCTGTCTGCACTACATACAATACCGGCCAGCTTCGCCCCAGCCGTGGCAGTGTGATGTTGCTGCTGTCTCGGCAGTCCCTACCCAGTTTCCTTCCCCAGCCACTTGCTTCTCTCTACCTACTAGCACTGCAGAGCACATAGCAAAATAGAGGAGCTTAGGTGCACCTTATTACAATCTGTAGAAACATCTGCTGTGAAACAGTGAGGCAAAAAATGTCAACAAGTTCTCAAAGAAAGGATCTAAGATCAGACTCATTCCAGCAGCAGGCACAGTATTAGGGACTACCTGGCCCGTAAGTTACTGCCTGGCGGCATGGAGAGGCCAGGGAGTAAATCTGTCTTGGGCACTACCCAGCAGTCTAGTTGTAACCCTGAACTGTTCTAGCACAGTCCTCTCAAGAGGACTGAAAATTTTTAGTTTGTGCAGGCAGCTTCCTCTTCTGCTTCCAGTATTCATCCCACTGCACTTTCTCATTTAACTGGAGATTTATTTTCCCTTTATTCTTGAATTTTAAAAAGTAGTAATTGTTGGACACCTAGCTTTATCTATAGATCACATAATGAACAGCACACATGTGGTAAACAATATGCTTCAGTTCCAGGTGGTTTTGAAAGAAACACATGCTTATCTTCCTGTAATCAACTCAATACGTAAATTTTCTTGCAGAATTGGTCCAGATGTCCTCTTCTTTCCCTCCTTTCCCGCAGAGGAATTACAAACTACACAGATTATCTCGCATTGCACCTACATGAACACAAGCAATTATTTGTGATACCTGTAAATACAAAAATTTGATCAGTGCTATGAAAAAATCCTTTTATGTCATCATAAACCCAAGCAAATGCAGTGCAAATGTCAGACTCTGATAGCTGTGTGGAGTAGGTCAATGTTTCCTGAGTGTATTACTGTCTGCAGCCCTATTCCCTGTCTTCTTCCCAGGACTTACTGCCTCTTTCAAATTATATTCTGGAAGCACAGTTTGTAGAGCCTGCAGAAGTCCTGTGGTGTGCTCACTTGCACTCCACTCTGCTCTGGTCACAGAACCAATGATCTTGCTAGGTTGGCAGTTTGGGAAATTCTCTCTTCTTCTTGTTGTTTCTCTTGGTACATGGATGCTTTGTTTTTCTGGGTCATTTCCCATATGTCACTCTCGGGTCATGGACTTTTCCTTTTCTCGGTGTCTGCTAAAGAATTAGATCAAGGCTGTCTTACAAGGGCATTATGTAAAAAGTTTGACTGTAAGTAACACAGCAAATTCTCAACTCAGTCACATCTAAACATAAGGCTTCAATAAACTGGATACTTCTCATGACCAACTGCTATCAGTAGTTTGCAGCATTTACTACAATGTTTAACTGCAGAGGATAAACAGTATGGTTTCTTGTCTTTGAATCACCGGAACAACTGAATCCTGGAATAAATGATTGCTTGTCATATATTTATAAGGAACAAAAGACATGAAAACCATGGATTTACAATTCAGCCTGTGACATGAAGAAACCAGCTCCTGTTCACCCTCTTCTAGTTCCACGATTCTGTCTTGTCTCATCATCAGAGATGAGTGAGTTGGACAATCTTTGGTTCCTTCTCCAGAGTGAAGAACAGTCAGTCTGCCTTCTCAGTTAGAAAAACAGATATTCCTCTCTATCCTTCTCCATCTTCAGGTGCCACTAAGGGAGCTTTGCTGCTTTCTGAGCTTGACTCAGTCAACTTTCCTTTCTGGTCATGTTGTAACCTCTTTGCATAATATAGTCACTCCCCTAGGGCTCAGCTGTAAATATGCCAGGCCTAGGCTACAGAAAGGACACACATCTACCATAGAATAAGATATTAAAACTAATATCTAATTACTTTAGACCTTATGTTAGTGGAACTCTTTCCACTATCGTGTAAGGAATTAATTGCATGCAAACACACATTCACCTCCATGAAATAAGCAGACCAGACATTTTACCCATGAGGAAAAGCTGCCACATATGTATTAAATTGGACTTTCATACTGCGGGCAACACCCCTCTGAAAGTGCCTGAAAGCAAAACAGCCCTGCAGACATATGCAGAGCTCCTCCACAGGAGCTGACAGATTGCAGAGGCAGTAGATCCAAAAGAAGCCTGGAGGGAACTGCACAAGAGATACAGCAGCATTAACAATACACTGAAACAACTAACAGGAAGAAAAAGAAAGGAAGAAAATAGCCAGCCCAAAACTGATAGAGATCTTTAATTTAAAAACCAAGTAAGTTTATTCATTGGGAAAGTGCAACAAAATACCCCAGGGATAGCACATTCCATTCCAACAATTAAAATTGCATTAAAAAGTAGATAGGAAGATCTGAATCTTAAAAAAACTAGCACAAAAGCTAGTGTTTTTCTTTGTTTCAATATATTTATCTTTAGGTGACAGAGATAGTCACTGATTAATTTTTTAGGTACTTAATTTACAGCTTCATTGCTTTTATTTGCAAGTCATCCTGTTCCTCACAGATGCTACCTCGAGACTGGAGAACCATAACACACAGGCACTTAGGAGAGGGCAGTTTTGAAAGAATGGCAATGCTGGGCTCAGTCACATATTTACTGCTGGGAGGAGACCCAGTTGGGAGCTACTAGATATTCTTAGATAGTGCTCCCAACTGTTTCTCTAAAATCTGAGATAAGATGTTCAGCATCATTCATAAAGCAGATTCTGCTGCAGCTGAGGAGATGCAAGCAGGCAAAAGAAGAGCATAGCACTACAGCAAGCTTACAGCAGGTTGCTTGAGGGAGCTGCCAGCTTCTGACCACTGAACCCATTTTTGCTGTAGAAGTAATTATCTTGAAAATGTTGCAGGTAGGTCTTACACCCATAGCAGCCTATTCTCATTCACACTTGTTACTTTGCTTCAGCTGAGCTTTACAAGCCCAACAGGATTCTCTATCTCATAGTAATTATGTATCTTTGGCTAACACTCTCTGCACAATGATTTCAAAATACTTCATAAGCATCACTTCTAAAGCTTAAACCAAGCTTCACCAAAACCTTAAACCATTTAGGCTCAACCAAGCTTAAAATTCTCTGACATACAGGTATTTTAAAGAAAACAGAGTACAGTAAACATCTGCAACAAAATGCCAATAGAGTTAATCTCCTGAGTTCCAGTCCTGAACTTATCCTTCTTCTTTTAAATTCTTTTTCTCCTCCCATCTATTTATTACAGCAAGAAGGACTACATTTATTCTGCACAAGTTTATTAACAGCAATACAGACAAGTAACTTCCAGTATTACACCAGTTCCTAATTCCATATGGAGATTGCCTGTCTGGTCCATGTCAGTATGATCTCCTGGTCTCAGCTGACTGTGTTTGGTTTATGTCTTTTGGCTTTGCTGTTCTCATGATAACTGTCTTCAGAGGGCGCTTGGCCCTTTCCGTTTGTCCCAGATTCCTCTGGAAATTTCTGACCCTCAGCCAACACCTGTCGAATAGTCATGTTGATGCGGGAGGACTGCAGGTACTTGGCGCACACCTGCCAATCCTCCTCAGAGCTGTGCTCAATGACTGAGCCAACAGGAAGGTCTGAAGAAAGGGGCTGGTCGAGGCACGAGGGCAGAGCTGTCCCCTCAGGGTTGGGGAGGACCCGGGGGACAGCGTGGTACAGCAGGCGGCTGAAGCCAGACATCACCATGATATCTCCGCTGTGCATGAACATTGCTGTCGGAGCCTCCTCCCGCTTCAGGCCCCCAAGCAAAAATATCGAGGATTGCCCAAAACTAGAGATGGTATAAGGATGGAGAGAGAAAACAAATTCAGGTAGAGAATAATTAAGAATAAGTAAGAAAATATCAGTAGTTAAATTCCTTTATAGAAAACACCCCAAGCAATCACAGAAATCAGAGGGGCTTCTACGAACAACTTTTAGGTGGGAACACGGCAGACAGACTTAAGAGATCTGGTTCAAGATAGGCACAGTGAGTGCAATTGCCCTGTTAGGTCTGAAGTTCTGCTGAGATACTTTAGTATCCAACTGACATCCTGCTGCTTTAGAACAGAACTGTGCCCTTTGCAAAAGAACTCTTCACTCTAGGCACTACATCCATGCTGTTCAAGCAGTCCTTACAGAGAAACCTAAGTCCCTGACCTACAGCCTTTTGCTATTCAAATTTTCTGAGAGTGAAGATTACATACCCAATTAGTCAACTACCTCATACTGCCTACCTATAATCATATGCAACCCTAGAAAAAAGCCACTGATCTTTCTGTAACACTCAAGTGTGCTTTCCTTGACTCACCTGAATGATAAGAGGGGGCGAGAATGGTCTAGTTCAGACTCATCCACATGAATTCCCAGTGAAGAGTCAAAATGATAGTAGTTCAAGATCCCTGCTTGGGCTTGGAAACCCCGAAACCCACAGGCTGCGGCCACTTGTTCTGATAAGAATGCAAGGTCTGAGGGGAAAGGAGTGTGGTGATTTGCTGAGTACTTCTGGAAGGAGGAGAGGGGGGGAGAAAAAAAAAAAAGAAAGCCACACCCAACACATCAGAGCAGCAAATACACTTGGAAACAAACATTGAGAAAGAACTCAAAAGCCTGGCTGATAGTCATGGAGAAGGACATCACCTTCACCCAGAAAATGACTACAACACAGGCAGAACTACAGCAAATTTACCTCCTATCATTAAATTCGTGGCATAGGCTGAGACTGCCAGAGATTCAATTAATTGTGAAGTTAATCATTACATCTAGATGCTAAACTTGAAATCAGTAAGATTAGTACCAACATCCTGAGGATCTTCTCAGTCACAACCTGAAGCTGCCAATGGAAAGACAGTTCAGTAGCACATCAACAAGCCCTAAAACAAGTATTTTTATTCCTTCCATCAATAACAAGCAGGAATCAATTGCAAACCTACTTTTTCTCTCTCCCTTAAGTCATTCTGAGATTATTGGAAGATAATAACCAAACTTCTATTAAGGCCATGCAGTAACAGGTTGATCTGGTGAATAAAAGGCTGCAAGCAGATTTGGTTATCTGCAATATACATCTATCTCAGTCTCAGGAAAAAAAAGTTTATTTTGATTAGGATC
Organism: Cyanoderma ruficeps; assembly: GCA_008694505.1. NCBI lineage: Eukaryota > Metazoa > Chordata > Aves > Passeriformes > Timaliidae > Cyanoderma > Cyanoderma ruficeps. The sequence goes on from VZDJ01007753.1 coordinate 30,752,413, forward strand.
CTCAAAACAGCTGTTAGTTGGTAAGAATGCACTTTTAGTGGTTCAGACTCATTTAAGTCCAAAATCACATGAGCAGCAGTCTCTTCTTGCTCCTGCTCACCTCATCAAAGAGTACTTTCCCAGAAGCCATGCTCAGCTTAAGAAGTTAGCAATGCTTTTGTAATCATCGCTTTTGGTAGGTAAAAATGCCACTTACCCTGCAATAGTTGCAGGTTTAGAGCTGAGTGTATGCTATCACGTTAACTTTCAAAGGAAAGAATGCAGCAATGAACTTCTGCTGTTAAACCCTTCACAGTAAACCAATACAGATTAAAATGTTCTTAAAAGCATAATTTGTTAGTGCCTTTCCTCAAGACTGTCTTGTAGGATCATAAATATTTTATTCCATGATGTCCTTCTGTTTGCCATTCTGAGTGCTTATGGCTGAGAAAAATGGAGAAGAATTTAATCTCAATACCTTAGTATCCCAGTTATAATGGTAACCAAGGGTCACCCAGCGCAGCTTCTCCAATAGAGTCCTGGGCTCCCATTTACTTGAACCTTTCTTTCTATAAAGACAAAATATAAAGAAATAGCATATGTGTTAATTTCTGAGGGGTCTTCTGGTAGTGCAGCATACAGTAATGAGATTCACTCCTCCATTTCACAGCCTATTAAAACCAGTCAATGCTATTAAAACTGATCAATGCTGAACTTTTATTTTCAGTGCCAATACTTTCTTCCTCCAAAGACCTTGAAAATTTAGTTCATGGAATGTGTGCAATCCATGAGGTCTACTGCCAACTGTTGTCAGTTTGAAAGCTTGTATTTTCAACATGGTACCTAAGAGATATTAGATGGAAACAAAATAAGCAGCACAGATTAAGAAATCAGAATTAAACATGTCCTATTTGAGCACTCAAAAGTGAAAGACCAGAATCTGAAGATCTGAAAGCTGCAAATGCAAGGGAAAAATATTCTAGGCACTTAATGGAAAATTACAAGAAAGGAAAATGAGTTGCCTGACAGTGAAGCATAGCATGCTGCCTCATATTTCAAAGGATGGTTAGTTCTACTACTTGGTACTTTGATACAATGTCCTTAGGACAGACTGACTCACAGTAAAAAGCAAGACTTCTCTAGCTATGACCACAGGTCAAGAAATCTAGACTGCAGATGTCCCCTTATCCAGACTGCTATGCAGGACAAAGAACTGTTCTTCTCATGTGATAACCATGAAGTAAAAGGACTGAGTGGTCTGAAGCCACACACCAGTTTATCATTCTTACTTGAAGGTGATGAAAGCAAGGAGAGCCTTCTAGTACAGACTATGGAAAAGCCCTTGAAATTACAGAGTATGAGTAACGAAATCAGATAGAAATATGTTAATGACAAATACAAAAAGGAAGGTACACATCTATCTTCCAGTCTACTCATTCCAGCAATTTCGGCATACTTTACTCAAGGCAAGTCACTTGCTATGGTAGAAAAAGAAAAAGATAGAAAAGGGAAATATACTCAGAAGATAAATAGTAGTACCTTACAGATGGCTTTCATTTATAGTCTCATTAGTTCAGCATGACATGCTCTCTTTCACAAAAAAAAGATTTATGTTTGTGCTGTCATGGTCAAGTCTCAGCCAAACATCTGCATTTGATGTGCAGTTCTACCTGGATACGCAGCTTGTTCCTGCCCTTCAACAATGCCATACTGATAACTCCTAAGATAAACCAGGAACAGGAATAAAAGGCCAGTTTCTTTACCTTTAGTAATTTTTCTTACCTCACTGATTACTGAAAATAGTCTTTCCAATTTCCATCTGTCATAGGGTAACAGCAACTGCAATTACCATAAACACCAACACAATAACTGTCAAATACATGCTGCTTGGAACAATTTGTGTAGCCCACAAGCTGGTAACAGAGCATTTAGAAAAGAGAGAGCCCACAGTTTGTTCTTGTACATCTTTCAACTAACAAACAATGTTCATAATGAAACAATTTTAGCATGCACCTTGCGAAAGTGCCCATCTTTTGCTACAGTGCTAGACAACAGTAAGAGCCCAAATACGTGTGGGAAATCCTTATTCCCAGAACTTGGTATTTTGATTTCATATGTGATTGCTAAGAGGAAAGTATGAGTGAGTGTCGTGTATCTGGAAACAATGAGGTCCCACAAGAAAGCACAGAAAAGGTCTGCTATAACTATTTTAGAAAAAGACTGAACAGCATGGGAGTTTTGGTCTGAAGATCCTTTGTTTCTTTATTTGCTGGTAATGATTGCATCTATAAAACTCCTCCAGCCTTTTCTTTATACACAAGGATGGACGTATCTATATATCTGTGTGTGTATACATATACATATATATAC
>VZDJ01007753.1:31368162-31669816 GCA_008694505.1 Cyanoderma ruficeps
TTTTTTTTTTTTTTTTTTTTTTTTTTTTGGTCTTTTAATATCTGGAAACTCTTAAGGTGAGAAATGCTGGGAAGCTTCAGGAGACAGCTCTGAATATGAGAAACCTTATAAACCCAAGTTGATATAACCTAGGGGAATTGGAGGAGTTTGTTCTGGATTCAGCTGTGGTGATTGCTGATTGATTATACCTTCAGCAAGGTATAATCCCAATGACTGACAAATATCTCTTGCAGTGACTGGTTGAGAGTTGTTATATGCTTGTTGACCAGCATGCAGTCAAGTCAGATACTGTTGCTAAATTTTGTCTGTCTATAGAACACTGGAAGTGTTTATTCAGGTCTTTATCCAGTTGTCAGATTTCACAAAACTAGTGTGAATTTAAATATCTTGTTCCTTCTGGTTTTCAAACCTGGTAAATTGGACCAGCATGTTGAAATGTTATGAGAAGGACCAATAGATAATGTGGCTGTTTTCTTTGGAAAACTTTCTAAAAGAGAGGACTGTGCAGTGATTATAATCATGGACAAAACACACTTGACTTGGAGAAAATTAATTTAATTTACTGCCAATTAAAAATAGAGTTGAATGGTGAGAAATAAAGACAAGAAAGTAGAACAGTGTCTGCCACCCTCTTTTATTGGATTTGCTCCTTCCAGCCTCTCCCACCTGCCCCACTAGGCAGAGAAGGGGGTTGGAGAATGATGGTTGTGGTCAATCTATTACAGCTCCTCTCTGATGCTCCTTCCTCCTCACACTTTTGTCCTGTTCCAGTGTGCGTCCTACCCTTGGAATGCAGTCCTTCATGAAGTGCTCCAGCATGGGTGGTCTCCATAGGCTTTCAGGAAAATCTGCTCTAGTGTAGGCTCTCCAGGGGCTGCAGTTCCTTCAGGAAATATCCACTTGCTCCAGCACAAGAGTCCTCCTTGAGTTGCAGTGTAGTTGTCTGCACCACTATGATCTTCTTTGTGGATGCCAGAGAATTTCCACTCTGGCACCTGGAATGCCCTCTCCCTCTTTTCAGTCCTGGGTGTTCATAGGAGTTTGAGTTGTTTTTTTCTTCCCTTTCTTGTGGGTGTCATTATGTCCTTTCTTACATGTATTTTGCCAGGCACCACTGCATTGGCCAGGGGGCTGAGCTGGGCCCTGTCCTGGGCAGACTGGAGCCATTTGGAACAGGCCGTATCAGGCATGGGACAGCCCCGGCCTCTCCTCACTGAGGCTGCCCTGCAGCCACCCCACAGCCAACACCGCGCTGCATAAACCCAATGCAGAACTGCAGAACGTTTCATGAGAGAAAACATAATGGTGTATATGTAGCAGAATTTGAATAGTGGTTGTACAGTGAATGATAGGAAAACAAATTTGTAGTATTTCATTCCTGTTTACTAAATCAACCAAGGCCCATGTAGAAAAAATATTTGCACACGTGACCAAATAGTAAAAACTACTATAATGAAGAACTATGGAGAGCTACAATAAGATTGGCTGAAAAGGTTTTCATTCTGATGTTGTCCAACTTGTCTTTATAGCATACTGTTGTATTTCATCTGTCTGTACGGGTTCTGTGTCTGCGCTGGTGCCTAGCACACTTAGTGAAAAATTTAAATATGCTGTATGAAGAGTCTGACAATAGTATTTGGCATACTGAATAGCTTGGGTATTTTGAGAGGTTAAAATCTTGTTATTATGTGGTAAATAACCCAAGTGGTAGGTCAATGATTTAAATGTATGGAGGGCTTTTCACTTGTTGCATTATTGTGTGTTTCCTTCTTGCCATGCTCTTAAAAGAAGAATAAAAGCATCAGGAACCAGGAGAGAACAAAGGAATAAATATCAGCAATTTTATGACTTTTCTCACATCTCTCACTGCTCTATTTATATTAATCTATGTTTATCAAATGTTTTCAGGAAATGCACTTGGAGAAGTTGTTTCCGAAGTGTTCAAGTTGTTTGGCAGATGGTCTGCTGCATCAAATATATCACCGTAGGCTTAAAGGGAGATGCCTGGTCATCTTCATAGACAACAAAGTCTGTGAGGCGCAGAGAAAAGTGCAGAGCTTGCTCCCTTTAGGGGCCTGTCTTTTCTGCCCTGTTTTGGCAACTGCTTCATTCACACATCTCCACCAAGCCTCTTCACCAAGATTCTATACATCCTTTCTTTCGCAAGCTACTGAACAATAATCAGATAGGATTTGTTTCAGCTATTAGTCTGGAAACTGGAGTATGAAGGACTCCATATAATCTGTTGCTGATCCCCAATATTCCTCCTTGTTTCTGTCTTTCAGGCACAATGGTTGGTGATCATACCCGCTTGGAGTTCCACAACATTGAGACAGGGATCATGACAGAGAAGCGGTACATCTCCGTCATCCCCTCCAGCTTCATCGGCCACCTCCAGAGCCTCATGTTCAATGGGATGCTCTACATTGACCTCTGCAAGAATGGTGACATTGACTATTGCGAGCTGAAGGCACGCTTTGGGCTCCGCAACATCATAGCTGACCCTGTGACATTCAAGACTAAGAGCAGCTACTTGAGCTTGGCCACCTTGCAGGCTTACACATCCATGCACCTCTTCTTTCAGTTCAAGACCACCTCGTCTGATGGTTTCATCCTCTTTAACAGTGGTGATGGCAATGACTTTATCGCAGTTGAACTAGTCAAGGGGTAAGTGGCTTTCTTTTATTTTCTACCAGCTAGTTTATAGATAAACTTACTTAGAGGCGAGCTGAAAATGCTTGCATGAAGAGAAATTCACCTGATACTCATGTTTCCTCTGTTTGCTGAGCCATAAGACAAAGTATTTAAACAGAACTACTGAAGCCTAAGACCTCTGATTTTATCACTGACTTCCTCCTGTGGCTGTGGGAGGGACATTTTTACAGTGTGCAATGTTAGTATTTTAAGTCGTTTGGACATAGACTAACATTTTGTCCTGTCAACCTCACATATTAGCACAGAGAAGGAGATGAGCTGAGGGCTCTTTATGTTTCTTCTTCCCCACTCCCTCCCCCCCCCACCTTTTTTTTTTTCCATTGTAATAGTTGTTTTTCTGCCATCTCCAGTGAAGGAAAAAGGAAAACCATATGGGCTGCCGAATTTGTATTTTTGTTGGTGATGCTTGATGAAAAGTGAACTCAGCTTGCTTTTGAGCTGCTCCATTCTTTTCAGAAAACCAATAGCTTATTTTAAAAAAAAATCCTTTATTAGCTGAACAAATTTTGATCTCTTATGATTTAGTCGTTGTAGACATGTTTTCCACTGTTTACTAGTCCTGTTTATTTCAGTTCAATCTGTTTTCGCTATTGGCTTTGCACATATTCTGTAAGTGGGACATAGAATAATAAAAAAAGCAACAGTCATGAGCTCCTGGTGCTCTGTTGAGAGTTGAATTTTGTTGTGGTTTTTTTTTTCCCTAAGTAGAATACTTCCTTCCATCCTCAGGTGGATTTCTGTGTTTGAACTATATAAATAATTCAGGGTAACACTCCCATGACTTCAGTCTTTGTTAGGGTCTCTATTTTTGCCAAAAGCTTTGCTAATTGTTTTTCAACTGTTTGAATAAATCTAGGATCTCATGAGAATTTTAGTACAATATTTCAAGTGAATTTCCTAATTAACTTCTTTCGGGAGTTATTCAAAGCTCAGAATTAACCTGGGGAATATATGCCTCAAATAAGCATATCTAGTGTTACTTCCCAGTACATTTATCAATATTACCAATTTTAAAAAAATAATTGTATGCACAGAGAGTGTTTTTGTGGATCTGAGAGAACTTGAAAAAGAGAGGTGTTTTATGTTTTGAATCTGATTATTTGAAACGTTGTTATCTCAAAATACTAATCCTTACACTTCGGTGGAAAGGAGAAGACTATATTCTTTTAAAGCAGTGGCTAATATTTTGGCTTATTAGAACTTTCTAACCCAAAGATATTTCCCTTCATGACTTTTTAAAGTTAATTTATCAGCTCTGGCTAGAGAAAGGTTCAGTAATGCTGGAGTTCTTCCAGAATTTTAACCAGTTCTTGCTATATTTGCAGGTATATACACTATGTGTTTGACCTTGGAAATGGACCTAATGTTATCAAAGGCAACAGTGATCGTCCTCTGAATGACAACCAATGGCACAATGTCGTCATTACCAGAGACAACAGTAACACACACAGCTTAAAAGTGGACACTAAAGTGGTCACTCAGGTTATCAATGGTGCCAAAAATCTGGATCTGAAAGGTAAACTCTACAAGATTGACAGATTCCCCCTTTATTCTTGCAGGGCTGAACTAGTGACCAAGAGAAAACCTGGAGTTAGGGTGCATTACAGAACAGTAAATCTGGACTTTGCACATTTTGGCTTTCAAATTCATTTATCTCTTTTTTTTTTCTGACAACTTTTTGTAGCTATATAGTTTGTCATATTTTGCTTTTTCAGAAATTGTAATTTTTCAGTTTTTTCTAGTTAGGTAGCAATGAGAACTGGAATTATTTAGAGGATTTGGTGATGGGCGTTTGTTTTTTTGTTAGTTTTGTCTTGGTTGGTTTGGGGTTTGTTTTGGTTTTTTGTAGTAAAGGAAGCAGAAATGACTTCTTGCACAATACATTGCTCTGTTTTTTAACTTTTTCTGAACATGCGTTCACTTTGCTTTATTCACATTGTTGGCAAGAAAAGTGATTCTAGAAGGTGCGTAACGTCGTTCTTGTGTGTTTACCCCTCTCTGCTCTAGGTGATCTCTACATTGCTGGCCTAGCTCAAGGCATGTATAGCAACCTGCCCAAGCTTGTGGCCTCCCGTGATGGATTTCAGGGCTGTCTGGCATCTGTGGACCTGAATGGCCGTCTGCCTGACCTGATCAACGATGCTCTGCACCGCAGCGGGCAGATTGAGCGCGGATGTGAAGGTATAATTGATTTCAGAGAGGTTCCCCTCTCCAGCACCCACTTCACACTTCATTGTTGCACTTTGTGCATTTACTGGTTTACCTTATTGTCCATTTCATTAGCTAGCTTCCATTGCAATATCCTTCACTTCACTTTTGTCTACCAAATGCAGCTTAAGGATTGACAGTTTCTGTGAGTGGCTTAGCAGCTCTTTTCTTGTATGCACCATCCCCTATGGGTTGGTGCCTTCAGTAGTGGCAAAGGATGGTACTAGGGGATGGACTACTACTTACTAGTACTTTTTTCAGAGTGGTTTGTTAGCATTACAGTAGTCTTAAAATACTTTGGAAGATGTTCTGAGCATTCCGTTCGTTTGTGCGTCTGAGCACCCTTTGCACTTCTGTGCACAGATCCACAGAAGAAAGTTTTTTGAGGAACACATAGAGACAGGGAAAATGGAAGGTGGAAGGAGCTAAAGGGTAAAGATTGGACTGAAAGAGGAGTCAATTTTTGATAAGGTAGGCCTCCAGTGAAAGCATTGGAGGCATTGCCTCTTCTGTCTGGAAAACATCTCTCTTCAGTTGTTTCTCTTTTCCAGCCAGTTTAGAACTAAGTGGGATGAGTTACTTCTTGAAGCATGTAAACAGTAGTGATTTCTTGAAACCTCTTTAAATAATTTGCTGTTCCTGTAAGCTCCCATTAGTTAAAAGAATGTTGACATCAGCATCACTGACTCAGTAAAATGCATATGGCTGCAATACCCAAAGCACTTGGGATACTTGCCATCCAAAACTCCAAGGTTTTGCTGTCTAGGTTAAATGACAATCACCATTATGTCTAGAATCACTCAGTACCACAGTACCAGTTTGCTGTGTTGGCTGCCAGTCATTAGAGTAAGATAGCTTTTTCTGTGGAGTTTGTAGGTATAATTGCTGAAACAAGATGTGTGTCCCAAACTGATCCTTCCAAAATTTCACAGTGAAATGACTTGATCATCTTTCCCTACTGTAGATTGCAGGTTACATCATGATGAAGCCTTTCCACTTGTCAAGACTGTTCCTTGTTAGGACTGAACATATCATCTGAGAGATAACTTTGAGTATTAAACACACTGAAGAGACAAAATAAATTTTCAGAAAGGACTGCAAGTGGGAGGGCCTTTTCTAGTGGAAGCTTGAAGGCAAGTCTGCCACCTACTTGGGGCCTTGCTTTCCCCACCCATAAAATTCATCTTCCTGGTGTTCATGTATTTGTGATAAAAGTATGAAATTAATCTATGTCTTGCAAACCACTTTGAAATTGTGGGTGGAAACTCCTGGACATGAGCAAAGCATTAGAAACTAAAGAGAAGTCTTCTATTAGGATGTAGTTTTCTCTAGTCTGTATCTCAGCAGCCTATGAGGGATTGGAAACTTTTTACTCCTGAGTTTGAGTAATACAGACAATTCTACATCAGATATAGACAGTTTGAGAGAAAACATGTCTGTACCATGGTGTATATGAAGAGTTGGTAGATGGAAGAGTTCGTACCAGGTGACCTCCTATCCCTTCTTTAAAGTAAACAGTATTAACTTCAGCTCAGCTTTTTCTCACTCACTTCTTGAAGTCATTTAAAATGAGTTCTTCTTCCTGAACTTCTTGTTCCTGGTCTTGCTACTAGATAAATGGATCATTTTATTCCATCCACAAAAATCTAGACTGAGTGATTCACTGCTTTTTTCTCAGTGATCCTTTAAAAAGTTAAGCAGATTGTGTAGTTTAAAGAGGATGCCCTCAATATTGATAAGTATTTTCTGCCTTTCAGGCACTTTTTCATCTCTTTCTTAATTTGCCACATGTTCTCGTGTGATTTCCTTTCTTTTAATTGGACATCTCTATATTGCTTACCATGGGGATAGAGCTCTCTGAAATTCAGCTGCACGTTCTAAATATTTTCACCCCATCCTGCACCCAGCCAAAAAAGCCTAACAGCAGTGGCTAAAGAACATTTTATCTTGGGTAAGGTAGTTTTCTATGTGCTTTAGAGATGTTGCTTCTAGCTCACCTGTTCACTAACAGCTTCTCACAAAGGAGACTGATTGTTATTAAACTGGCTGACACTATTCCAGATGTTTTGGGACTTTTTTTTGTCCTAATTAATCTCCTTTCCAGATCCCGCAGTAGAATCATAATCTTTTCCTACTTTCCATGAAACAGTATAGTTAATCTTTGGAATTCACTGGTGCATAAAAAACATGAATGACACATACAGGCTGATAATCAGTAATACATTTTGCATACTAAGCAGTATGTGGAAAACAGCAAATCTAATCTCATGCTTAAAATCGCACAGCAGGATGATGTCAAAAAGGATTTCACCCTTCATCTGCTCAGTAGAGAAACTTCAAATCTGGTCATACTTCACTTTCTGTCTGGAATCAAAGGTTGTCCATCGAAGAGTGGAGCATTAATTTGCTCTGTGAGGGTTTGACATCTTTCCTTTTCCTTGCTTTTGTATTCTATTCTCACAGTGTCACTGGATTTATGGAACAAATATGAGCTTTTTCTCTCAGCTACAAAGAAAATGAGGTGCAGGGAAGTAGGAAAAGAACTTGTTTGTTATAGAGCAATTACTTTGTTAGAATATGTGTTGAGAATGATGCATGGAGAAACACATTCTTTTCTTTTTACTCCTTCCCCCTTTCTTTTGAATTTTGTTTAAGGAAAATGTGATTTTATAGCTTTATGTAGTAAAGCAGTTTCAAAAATGGAAAGAAAATTTTGACTATCTCAAAAGGGAGGATAATTGCTGAGTCGTTCATGGGCTGTGAAACAGCAAAGATTCAAAATGTTAAAATTCTTATGAAGCACAGGAAATTGCATCTGCATGTGTCAATTCTAATTTATTGGGCTGTAAATGTAAAAGACAATGGGAAAAGGAGAGCTACCAATCTTTCTTCAGTATCAGCTCTGGTATTAAAACTTTTTAAGAACAGGTTAAGAAGGTAAGTATGTAAGTATATTTTGAGCAACGAGGTTGATGATTTGGTGTTTTGTTGTTCATATTGTGCTGTGTAATAGAAATATTTAACCTTCAGAGGCAGGGGATTCAGGAGCTGCTGCTTGTGCTTCCATCTTTGTCCTCTACTTTTTCCATTCTGAAAGAGAAAACTTAGAATTAAGGTATAACACACCAAAAATATCTATGTGGCTTCCTTGTAAACTGACTCCATTTAAAAGACCAAACCAACAAAATTAAAAAAACAACCAACCAAAAAAAAACCCCCCAAACCAAAAAANAAAAACCCCACCAAAAAAAAAAACCAACCAAAAAAACAAAAACCCTCCACCAAAACAAAAATTTTAAAAAAGAAAAGAAACCCTATGGCTACATGGAAATCATCTGTGGTATTGTTTTGCTTTTAATGCCCTTCAGTCTTCAGAAAGTGTATTTGGATCTTTAGACAGTCAGACTTAGTAGATCTATGGGTTTTTTTTGCCATGTGGGGACTATGATTTTACCACAGATAACAAGATTATTTAGACCTAAGTGAAATAATGAGCTGGTACTCTTTTGTTTTTTGATTGCTCTGATGACTGATTAAGACTATATGGGTCTAAAGCCTGAGCTGTCTGCTTGCCTGTTGATGTAAATTTTCTTTAAGGATGTGTTGAAATCCATGAGCAGGTGACAGCTTGTGAGGGGGCAAGGTGTTATGTCACTTATATCCAGTGTCAAGATCAGTTCTTTGGATAAATAGAAATTTTTTGTCTTATATAGTTATCAGTCCTCTGTGGTTTTCTGGCAATAAATCCACTTTGGACAAAAAGCCTAACATAAATAAATATATGCTTGACTGAGGTACTGAAAGTCAAATAGATTTTTTTTACTTAAATGGATTCTATGTATTTCTCAAATAAGGCAAAATCTCTCTAAAGTTATTTTAAATGCTGAGACATGGGTTAAAGAATGTGTTTTTTCTTCTCTTGCTATTGTCTGTAAATTTTACGATTTTGTGTGTGCATGAATGAAATGCATTTCTTCTCTTTTCATTTGGTTTTGTTATCTGTTGGTTGCATTGATGCATTGTCTCGCTGTGCCCTTGTTGCTTATGTTGTCATTTCTGTGTGTTTTGATTATGCATGTTGGCTGTGATAGTTATACCAGTTGCTTTTATTTATTTAAAGTGATGTTACCTTGGTTTATCTTTTTGTACTAACCTGTTGTTTATTGTCTTTGCTTTTTTTAAAATTTTTTTTTGCTAACAAAGTTGAGTTGACCAAAGCTGACCTGCAAGGTAGAGAAGGTTGCTTTTCTCCATTACTTGTTTCAACTAGTAACATTTGGTGCCTTTTACTGGATGCAGTCACACCTCTAAGACAGGAACAGAATGGCAAACCCCAGCATCTCTGGAAGGGGATTATGGGTTGAAGAAGAACATGGCAAACAATGGAGCTGCTTCTGTTGACCTGGGGGGTTTGACTGTATCAATCTCTGAATGGACATAGAAGCACCAGTTGATTTCCTGGAAAGCCTAATGATCAGGCAAATAGCTGCTGTGCATCAAAATGTAGAAGGCCCTCAGAGCTTCAAAAAACAGAAAGTTAACTTAGTTTCTTTAGTACTGATCTTAAGGGAGGGAGATCAGGAGGTAAAACTGTTCCTTTTGTTTTGTTTTAATTTAGATTTTGAAAAAAAAACAAACCAAAAAAAACCCCAGAAATGACTTTCTGGAATTTCTGGATAATAAAATAAAATTAAAAAACCAAATCTCTAAACTACAAACTCCCTTAATATTTAGAAAGGCATTTTACAAGCCGTAATCTGGACAGGAAGGGGGTTCCTTTTTGTGGGTGGGTCAGCACAGTAGCAGAATCAGAGAGCAGCACATGGGAGCAGCTGTTAACACTGAGGGAGATGAGAAGGCCACTTGTCCCCTGTGTCAGCAGTCAATGCTGCCAACATTACACTTATTTTGTGCCACAAAGCTCCTACCCCAGTGCCTGTTGCCACACCAGTGATGTCAGAGGCTTTGCCCCAAAGAGACCGTGTGACAAGTCTACAGGGCCCTGGTGGTACAGAGTGCCCGGTGCCTGTCCAAGAAACTGGGGCCAAGTCAGCCCCTCTGCAGAGGGTGTGTCCTTGTCGAGGAGCTGTGTCAGCAGGTCACGGAGTTATTTGAGAAAGGCAGTAGCTTGAGTAGCATTTGTGAGAATAAGAAGAAAATCAGGTATTCTCAGAGACCCTGTAAACTTTTTGCCTGGGACATAAGTAAAGAAACATGTCTATTAGAAATTAATAGGTCTTTGATACTAGTATAAACAGAGAGATGTTTTTCATGGCATTTAAAAGTGAATCCTTTTAAATATGATAATGAAAGTGTACTTCCCAATTCATCTGTAAAGACTGCAATATAGAGTACAAATTAATTTATTCTGGAATGCCATGAAAGTTAAAATATTGCTCCTCCTTTTTAATGGAAAAGGAGATAATGGTCTCAGGTATGAGGGGAGGTCAGAGGCATTGAAAAATGTGTCTCTGTGTAGCTGTCCTGAAGCCACAGATGGCATTTGTTATGGAATCGTCGTAGTCACCTTCAAATTTTATGTCTAAGCCACTTTATGTCTAAGGTTCTGTTGTGAGACAAAACATAGATGTTCCCGTTTCACCCTCTGAGATAGAGACTTCCTGACTTTTTAAATATCTCTGGAATTAAGGTTTTGTAGCTTTAATCACATGATTCATAAATTCCTTTTCTATTCACTGTGTTTACTTGTGAGGACTTGGTGATATTGCTGACCTCATCTAATGTAATACATGCTATTTTCAAATTAAAAAATTATTGTTCTGTATTCCAGGTATAGGCGGTAGCTATTACCTCTCCTTCATGATATCATCTGCATTTTTAAGTAGAGTTTGGTGTTCTGTGGCTCAGTAGAATCGGATAAAAATAAATTTGGAGGAATAAGGGTGTTTTACTAGGCAAACAGTTTATCACTGTAGCAGTTTTTGACAGGACCATATTAAGACATACCCTCTCACCCAACAGGTAATGATACTGACAGTCTGAGATAATTTTAGCAATCGGATCCATACAAGACATTGAATCTCAAATATTTGACAGCCTTGAGGTAGACAGAAGTTAATGTGATGCATTTTGCTTTATATATGGGGAGCATCTAACTGCAACTGCATTTTGTTGGCATCTCTGACCTGTTTCCAACTGTAAAAAGTTGAAGTACTCTGTCTTACAGAGGTGAGTGATATAGAGAGGTGCAGCCCCTAGAGAATTTCTGAAGTTTATGTAAATGAAAGGGGTAAAAGATGACACCTGAAAAAAAATAGGAAATATATGTGGACCTGGACCAATATGATGGGAAAAAAGTGTCCTGGAAGTACACTGGAGTATAAATAACTTTAGCATTAAGATGTTTTGTGCCATCCACTCAAATTATGGCAATGATTTTGGGGCTTACATTAGACATCAGCAAGTATTGTGTCTCTCTTGCCACAACCATTCTTATCTGTAGTCAGTTATGTGTCCATCAGAGTTTCGAATGCATGCTCAGGAATTCCTGAGCTTGATTTTTGATGGTGATTGAAGTGGATGCATCATGAACAGGAAGTTCTTGAACAAAGAGATCTATTGTTTTGATTTTTCCAGAGTCCTCAGAATCAAAGGCATATTACAGCTGGGAAGATTATTCCATCTCAAGCTCAAATTTTTACAGAGGTCTTAACTGTGTCGGATTATTTGCCCTTCAGATAGAGACATGATTTCATTGAAGCCTTAGGGGAAACATTGGGCTTGAGTGCCTAAAGATGATTATTGGCTTTTCAGGAAACCAACCTTTGCTAAATAAGTTTGGCTGTTTCAGGATAGGCCATGACACCTCGTACTGAAGAGCTGGACTTGGTTGTTGTGGGTCCCTTCCAAATCAGACTGTTCTGTGATTCTTTTATATTGCTGTGATTTGCAGTGAGGAAGGATGTTTTTCCAATGTACATTGTTTTTTCTTGTTCATGTACAGCCCTTTCAATTTTCCTTTATGCTTTCAGTTTCTGTGTCTGAATGTTCAAATGCTGTTTGTTTCCTCAGCTTCATTCACATGTTCAAATGCTGTTTGCTTCCTCTGCTTCATTCACATCTCTCTGTCCCTCGTTGCATTCTGTGTGCAGACATACTCTCTTTTATGCAGTTGACTTTTTGTTCTAGCTTTGGGATTTTTAATCTTTTGGCCTTTTTTTGTTCTTCCCTCACCAGCATGTGTTGTATAAGCATGTTGCTCATGACCTTTTAGGTTACTTAGAAATGGAGGGTGGAAGGGTGGCAAGAGAGAGGAAGATAGGTGTATGCCAGCTTTCTTTGAGGGGAAGGAAATCCCACCACTTTGCAGATCCATTTCTATGGATTGCCCTTGCTGCTTGATTCCCTTCTTCTGTAATCTTGAGATAGATGTGCTTTCTTTGGGAGAAAGCAAATTTGTGCATGTTTGTTATTTTAACTAGTCCCACTTCCTGAAGTGTTCAGACCAGCCACTTATTTGTTCCACTTACTTGGAACAAAAAGACTCAGCACCATGACTTATATCAGGTGGGTGAAGTATCCAGGCTCTGTTGAGGCACTGAAAAAAATGGCTACATTTTTCCATAGGACAGAAGAATGCTGGCTTTTGAGTTATTTCTGACAATGAGTAACTTTAAATATGGAACCTGACAGATGCCTAACCTTATTTAGGTGATGAAAGGGATGATGAGTTCTTAACAAAGTATGAAACTGAGAGCTTGAAGAGCTGGCCTTGCAGTCTTTGAAAATCTGTTTGGTTTCTGGTTCTGGTTTGCTATATTAGTCTGTGATATTCCTGCTTTCTGCTATCTGTGACTCAAAATGCAGGATCTAACTTTCTGAATCAGGCACTGTACCCTGACTATAATTTAGTTTCTCGCATTTGTGCAAAGTGAGTGTTGATCTACCACCAATATGTATTTGGCAGTTACAGTATATGTGGTAAGGTCCATCCCATAAAGTGATGGTTCTATGAGATTCAGACTTAATTTTGCTCACTTTTTCCCAGAAACAAATTTTGTTTTCCAAATTATTCTAACATTGGAAAACTGTTGGCCATAACTTTGTTTCCTTCTTAACCTGCAGGAGGAGTGAGTCCTGAAACAGGTTTATTTTCTGCCTCGTGCATATGGTTTCCAAGACCTGATGCCTCTCTGAGCTGAACTGCTACTGCAGATTGAATTAAAAGAGGCTGACTATCTCTGGTTATGAAAGAGGAATGCTGACAGAAGTAGAGTGTAGATTTATCAAGGGTGTAAATTGATTGTAATGTTTTACTTGTAGTGGTAGAGATATTTCAGTGCTGGATGGCATTTGTAATTTAGGAGCTATAGGACTAAAGAAGCACCTTATTCTGCAAAGGCTGTAAAGATGTCTTGTGTATATTACTTTCCAATTGTTTCCTAACATCTCTGAAGATACAAGGAGAAAAGATGAGAGCATTTAGGGAGATAAAGAATGAAAATGGAGCCATGTTGTCATTGAACTTCCCCTGTTGCTGATCTTCATCATATTGAAACAATAATATTAACACAAATGGTTGAATCCCTTCAAAAAGAGTGAATTTTTGGTGAGTAGAGGAAGGTGTTGTGTGCAAGACTAATAATGGTTTGCTTATCTTAATATTTATTGCTAGTTGTGATCAAAGCATGAAGCAGTTGTGTTATAATCCTGCAGCTGCTATACAAAGTGATTCCATCTGTAACGTGAAAGAACAATAAATACAACACTCTTTTATTTTTCAAGTTCCTTTTCCTGCAAAGAGCTTTCAAAAAATACAGGAGTGACTCTTCTTCCCGGTGAAATGTGGAAATTTTAGCAACATGCAGCAGTAGATTTTTTTTTTTTAATTTCAGGGCAAAGAGAAATGTACCATGCAACTGATATTGTAGGAAGGAGGGTAGACAAAGCAATTTGTCCAAGCAGAATACAAATACAAGGTCAGGCTATGATACTCTTCAAAGGTGATTTTCTTCAAATACTTAGTAGAAAAACTAATAAACGAACAATACATCTGGATAGGTAGCTGAAGAGAAGTGTATTGCTGGTCTCCTTCCCAGGGAGGGAGACCCTCCCAACAAATTTCGGATCCCGCAAGTCCTCAGATACGGAGCTTTTCCAGTAAAAATTAGAGATGCAGACACAAAGATAAAAAGGATATTGCTGAACAATCCTGGTTTGCCATTCATGTTCCAAAGGAGATGCCTCTGTTGGTAGGCTTAGTCTGGACAGGAAGAGACACAGCAAGTCATGCTTCTGCTAGCAGGGTTGCTGTTCCACACTGGGGACTTTTCCACTTTTACTTGATATCTACTGCCCACTTACTCACCTTTCCACTGTGCATGTAGCACGAAGAAGGCAATGCACCAAGCTCAGCTACTAACAGACAATAAAATCAGAGATATCTCAGATTATTATGTGAAGACTAGTTCTGAAACTTTGCTTTTAAATACTTTGTCTGTTCTTAGTGTTGCCAGAGGAATGAGATTAAAAATAGACCTGAGTCCTGATGGCACTGGTAATTTAGAAACAATTCTACTGCTTTATATATAAGTTGTTTGTCATCTTCTTTCCTTGTTCGTTAGCACTAAAGGGCATGTGCGTGGTAACACAATCTTCATGTTTTATAATCCTTCCTGTGCTTCTGTCACTTTGCTCTCTAATCCAAAATCATAATTCCCTGTGACATCCCTATTAGTTGCTCTGAAGAAAATTCTGTTGCCACAGAGGATTATGACATCAGGCAATGACTGTTAGCAGCAGGAGTAGATGAACTCTCTGAGACAAAGATCCTTTTGTGGTTCAAATGGCCCATAGTACTAAGAAGTGAGGCCAAGTATCCAGCATCTATGCTCTGCTGTCACAACTGACTCTAAAGATGGCAGATCAGGCTTCAAGCTTCCCTGTGGTACACTCAGGCTTTCAGAATGCCTCATTGCTGTGGTGGTTATTCCCCCCCACCCCCGGCTGCTGAAAGTGCTGTTCCCATGTTCACAGTAGGTTTCTGTTAAATACAATTCAGATACCATGATACAAGCCATGAATTAAAGTGCTTTGGCTCTCTAGGCTCTATCATATGAAGTCTTCAAGCCACAGGTTATGAGCCTCATGCAATCTTATTCCTTGAATAGAGTACTTTCTTTTGCAGCATCTAGACAAAGGATATGCCTATTTTCAAGTCCGATTACTGATTAAAGCATTCTAAGAAAAGTGAAGGAAAAGTGGAGAAATATTGAAAATGGTGTTCTGCTCTGCTTCTATATAATGGTCTTTATAGGGGATGCCGTAATAAGTTTATATAGAGTCACAGTTGTTTATGGTTTAATTTTTAAAATATAGATATCTTGTTTATGCCTCTCAGACTATTGGCATTCATGTTGGAGGTTAGATAGTGGGATAGTAATGTGCAGGAGAGGTAGCAGTTTTTCATTCCTTATCCTCAGATAATTTAGACATTTTAGGCAAAATGGCAACCAATATTCTGTTTCAGATGGTTAAATGTTATCCCTTCTTTTGCTTGGCCAGAGTAAGTCTGAAGCAAGTATCAGACCACAACCTGATGCACATGTATATATATATTTATTTCCATGATTTTTACAAGAGTAGAAGCAGGAGGGAGGTCTGTACATACATGTGCCTGTTGGCCCACGCTGAAAAGTCTGTCAGCTCTGTTCTAATCTAGATGTGATCTGTTAATTTCACACTGTGCCACTGAGACCACTGGGATTCATATGGCTGCAAATGAGAGTCAGGTGGGTGGGAAGAAGAGGCGGAGGGGAGAAGTGTTGAAAAGTGCTGCTCAACTTTTCTTCAGCATGGCAACAAGGGATTTTCTTGCTGTGGTTGCTGCTGTCACTTCTTTTCAATAGGTGAACTTTCCTTCAGGGATTTTGTTGTCGTCTTCTATTAACCACACTTTATGCTTCTACCTAGAGGTTTTGGGGTTTGTTTGGTTTTTGTTTTTTTTAACAGTGTAATAAATTCTGAAAGAAGCTCAGGTTTTTGTTAACGTTCAGTCAAACTCTGCTTACTGAGCCACATGTTCATTCTCATTCTCTTTACATCTCAGAAGAGATGTAAAGAAAAACAGATAGCTGAAAAATTACTGAAATTCATCCATGCTGTTCTTTCAGTGAGGAAAGATGATCTGGTGGGAAGAGCAGAAACTCTGCATCAAAGCTTTAAGGGTCCATTCCTGGCTTGGTCATTGAATTGTTGGGAGGCTCATGGTCTGACATGGCACTTCCAGTTAGATGTGAGTTCTGCAAGGGCTTGTAAATATGGAAGTGCCCAGGGGTGTAATCTCAATATCAAAGATGCTGAATAATGATGGGATTTAGTGAAATCACTATGGATGGTGTCCATTCGAGGTTGAAGTGTTTCATTTTTTATTAAAATATTTAAAAATGCTGTCTCCACTTTGGTCTGCCCTATCTAATCTATAAAATACAGATGGTAGTGTTGATGTGATGAAGAAATAAGGAGAAGGATTGAGTCCTGTGGAGTTGCTGTTGCTAGCAAAGACTGTGAAGAAAGATGCTAGGATGGGTCAAACAGTTGCTACTTTGCCCTTATAGTATTCTCCTAGACTGGAAGTGGTTAATGACCCGATCTCAGGCAGCCTAGCCAGTTGATCCTTTATTTTCTGCTTTACTTCTTTTGTTTCTTCTTTTCCAACACATACAGGATATAACATAGTAGATATGTCAAATGTATATGAACATTTTAATTTTTTTTTAACATTTTATTTTTATTGCTCCTGCACAACAGGAGCAACATACCTTTGTCTAGAACACTGAATGTAAAATACTTTCCCAGGAAGTAACTGGTAAACTCATATTCTTGTAATCCATGACTTGCAGATTCATGCCTGCTCTCAGATGATTCAGAATCCAGCTACCACCTTGTGGATGACATAGTAGCTGTCATTCAAAGTCTCTCTGATCTAAAGATTATTTTTTTGCCTATTGCTTGGATTTTGTCTTTGCAAGGCTTATCTCAGTAGGATAGCAACTGTTAGCTGCAAATGACAGAACATTGAAAGGTTGTTCTGTTAGTAATGGCTGCTTCCTTCTCTGCTTCCACCAAAAGCATGGAAAGCAGACCAAAAAGAGAAGTGTTGTGGATAAATGTAATGCCCTTCTGAGGATTTTATTAGCATGTTTCCTATGTAATAGGTCAGAGTGTTGGGTTTTTTATTTGGCTGACTTTATTAACCTGTGAAGCCAAGTTGTAGCGAGCTGAGGCTTCAAAACTTCAGTTTGAATCTACATTATTAGAGTTCTTTGGATATGATGAGGCACTGTTCATGGGCCTATTAATTAGCTTTCAGTTATATATGGGGATCAAACTTCTAGGGACGCACAACCTGGTCATGTTTGTTGGCCTGGCATCACCCCCTATTTTACTGTAAAATTCTTTGAGCAAATTGGGAACATGTAAGTTGAGCCTGCCTAAGAGAGAATATATTGCTGTTCCCTCTTCCTTGCACTGTGTTACAGTTTGCTTTTCTGTTGTGAGGTGTACACTTGTCCTTGTGCTCTTTTTACCTGAGTTTCTTGCACATCCAGGAATGGAACAGTGTTTGGTTAGTGCTTTCTCTCTTCTGCATGAGGATCCTGACGATAATGGTAGTGATTACTTGAAGCTTTTGAAGGCCTGAGCAAAGCGATTCTCTCTGCTTAATTTCACTCTACTCTTATCATCCTTTCTCCAGGACCGAGCACTACCTGCCAAGAAGATTCCTGTGCGAACCAGGGCATCTGTAATCAGCAATGGGAAGGCTTCACCTGTGATTGCTCCATGACTTCGTATTCTGGGAGCCAGTGTAATGATCGTAAGTAGACTTTTCAGTGCATTGGTGACTGTGAGTTCTGATATATGAGAAGACAGAGAACACATGATTCTTTCTTCTTTCAACTGCAATACAAATTGCCTGGTGTCAAATCCAAACTTTTCTTCTTGGAAATTTCTTTAAAGCCTACAGCAGGTTATATATTTTTTTTTCCTTAAAATGAAAATACGCAATTCAGCATCTATTGGTTTTGTTTGGCTTTTTTTTTTTTTTTTTTTTTTTTTTTTTTTTTTTTTTTGNTTGTTTCCTTTTGGATTTTTTCCCCCCTCTTCTTTTTGGAAGCTAACTTTACTGGTCCGATGGTAATTGATGTTAATGGAATTCCTGGTTTAGGGAAACCAGGAATGACTTGCAGATACTGTATATAATATTTTCATTGGTAAAGAATGTCTAGGTTTTGTGTACTGAATTATGCTTTGAGATTTTCATTCAAACCTTAGTGAAAAAGACTTGGAATACATGTAAAATGAGTAGTGTTCTAGATAGTTTTCTACTGAAATACTGTATGCTGAATGTCAGCTGTATGCTGAAATTCTGGGTAGTGTTTGCAAGAATGTTCACTTAAAACCAATTATCAGTTAAATAGACAGCAGAAGGGTTGCACTTCTTGCTGTATTGATTTGTTTAATCTCAAAACATTGGATGTTCTTGGCCAATTCTACAAGGATCTCTGACAAAACAATTGAACAAACCCCTTAAGTCTTCCTTTAGGGGCAGATAATCAGCTTTTTGACATCCTCTCTGCTCATCGTGATTTGGCCTTTGCTCCTGCCTGGAGGGAACAGATCACTTCAGCTCTACTATTTGCCTGCTTCTCTTATTTGAGGTGACTGCCTCCTTCTCCCTCACTTGCTCCAAGGCAGAGAACAAAGGAATACATCATGAGTGCTGTAATAAGCACAACAGTAGGCTTCAGTAATTTGGCTCACTGACTGTATAAATTTTAAACCCCAAAAACTGCTTTTCATTAAGGTATTTGTGATAGACTTAATTAGTGCTACCAGCAAGGTCCATGCAATATTGCTACCACAGCACTGTCATTTCTGCAACCCTTCCCCTAAAACTCTGAGACATGACTGAATTGAGGACACATGTGACAAGCTGTGTAGCATATGGTGACAATCCATTTCTCCTGAAGGCCAAAATGCCTGCTTTTCTGAGTCATTCATAATATGTGGTGTTGTCTGTGTTGGTCTCCCATTTCTTCCAGCATATTTCTCTCAAACAGATATTGGAAAGGCCTATCAGCATTCATACTTTGACAGGGGCTGTATAAACAGGGTACTACTGACACAAATTTATAGACTGTAGTGCTATGTCTGGTTTTGGGTTGCTGTGGAATTCCGAATGTTTCCTTTGGGTCCAGAAGAAACATTTCATATTGGAGTCACAAGATCTGGTGCCAATTTTCTGCATTTTTGTTTTGGTTTGCTTTTATCAATTGGACACCCACTTTCCCACTCCCAAACTACTTGTTTAGTCAATCAGTTTAGACTTGCTAAGCGTGGCACACAAATGTGTGAAAGAAACACTACTTTGAATTCTACTGGGTTGCATTTAAATATATATCCAGGAAATCTCTTGTATTACTAATACTGTGGGGTTTGTTTCTAATGTATTTGGCTTCACAACTCCAGAACATTGCAGTGCCCTTGTTAAGCTGTTGCTAATGGCTTAGAACAGGCCCTGAAGCATCAGGAAGAGCCAGGTTGCTGTGTCTGTAATTGGGGATTTCTTGCTGCTTTTTGAACCTGGTACCTGGAAATAATGCAGAGAAAAGAGCTTGAAATGAGTGGGGGTGTTGTGGGCAGCATAGGAACCAGCCTCCAGTTATCAGACCTGGCTGGTAATTTACAGATGCACCTAGAAGGGTGTGAGTTTCAAAATGACCTGGAAAGGTAAGTTGTGTGGACTCCTTCTGGAACACGACAAGACTTCATCCTGGACCTTCAAAAAGTGCGTATAACATTTTTTTTTGTCGTTTTTGTTTGTTTGTTTTTGTCTTTTTCATGCATCACGACATTGGAAATAGTTCTACTCCTGACTTCCTGATACAGTTGGAATACATTGTGTGCGTGTAGTTGACAAGGCTTGAGTCCTGTTCCTTCCTACCTTCTAGATATGGCTGCTAATCACTACAGGCATCTATCAAGTGAAGCGAATACTCTAGACTGGATTTTAATGCAAGTAATGGCAGGGGGAGACACCTTCTGTGTAACCTGAGGACTTTTATTTAGAAATGCCCCAGGCTCTTTGGTATAATGTTTTTTTGGCCACAGCAGTTCATTCTATTAATTTAGTAGATGGCTGTTTCTACCTTATGAGCAATTGGTGGTCTCCCATTGGTGTAAATATGGAGTATTGAAGTAAATAGACCAGGTCAAGTTTTACACAATGAAAATGATAGCAAAAGGCTGAGATACTGTACGTTGTGCCTTTCTATTTCTGTTCATCAAGTGTCCGCACTGGAAATTTGCATTTTCATGTGTTTGATGAAGGATATTTCTGTGCCTCTGAGACAGATAAATGGAAAGTACAGTCTTCTCTTCAATTATTCTTGATGATCTTCTAGATTATCCCAAATTAACTATTGGTAGGTGTGATTTGTGTTTGGTTTTTTTTATTATTTGCTAGAGCAAACTTTGCAAAGATATCCAGTCTTATCAATGCCGAGTAAAACTTGGTCCACCAGCATGATTTTCCTTTTTAGTTTTTGTCCCAGGTCTGGGCCATTAAGCTTCCTAATTCAGATGCAACTGGCTTGGAACTGTGGTTTCTGAAGGGTAAAGACAAAGCACCTGTAATTCCCATTTACCCTTCAGAGGTGACAGAGACATTTTGTAAACCTATAGACATGTTTATCTGTTCACCAGTATTGTTTAGCAAGACAAGGATTTAAATTCCTAGTAGAAATGATGATATAGCCTTAATTTTAGCTGTTTGTCTGTAGCTTTGTCTTAGATGTTCTTTACTTTATAGGAATCATGATTCTTCAGAATAAGAAATTAGTGGGCGCTATGGGGGCATAAATTCAGTTTTAATAGGCTTCATTCTGATTTGTACACTGTATCGATCTTAAAAAAAAAAACAAGCACAGGAATAACCCACAGACACCCCTCTCCTCAAATTCATTTGAGAAGGTCTATTGTACAAAAGTGAATTTAAAGGTTTGCCCTTCACACTGGGCAGTACGAACACCTGAAATGTAACATAGAAATAGAAGCAATAATGATATTCAGGATATACTGGTTCTATTTTCTGTGCCATTTAAAATATATTCTCAAATTCTTGAAGTTGTTCCATAATCTTCAATCTTTATAAATGAAATGTTTAATCATTTCAGCATCACATTTAATAAATGTGGGCTTTCAACCTGTTTTAAGAATTTACATACTACTCTAAGATGTAGACAGTCAGTATTAGTGTATTGCAGTTAATATTAGAAATATTAGACAACCCTGGAATGCCAAGCTGTTGCTTAGACTGTTCAAATGAGCAACTTTAAGCATGTCAGGTAAAGTAAAGCTAAGTAAAGCTAACCCACAATGTCAGTGAAGTGTCTTGCATCTGGGATGAACTCCATCCTGTTAATGTTAACCATGATATGAGATGAAAACATGGTATTTAAGCATTCCAACCTACCTGAGGAGTGACCTGTATTTAAAATGTTGTCTATGAACAGCTTTACAGAATCTTTGATTAATTCACATTCTTGTCTCTCTGATCAAACAATAACATTTTCTGCACAGAGAGAATGCATAAGAAGAGGCATTGGCAATCTAGCCAGTGAAAATAGTATATCCATGTCAAACTGGACCATAGAAAATGCTGCTTTTTACTCAGTGCTTCATGCAGATGAATAACACTGAGGGTCAAGCTTTCCAAGAGCAATTGCCAGGGTAACACAAGTATGTAGTAGTGGAGGTGTTTGCCTGTGAAAAATCATTGACTTGGAGAAATGACTAGTGCAAGCAGAGTGTAAAGCACCTTTTCAAACAGGTTTTATGTTGTTGTTGAACCAGGTAAATCCATCTGCTGAGTATTGATGGGCTTTTTAGAGGGTTTTTTATCCATTTACTTATAAACTTTTGAGTTGTAATAGCTTGTTTTAAAACACCTGGTTTAAAAGCAACTTTTCCATTTGATTGGTAAAGAGAAAAGGCAGCCCAAGATTTTTGTCCTCTTATGTTGGTATCTTCATATGCCTTCAATCTCCATTCTTTTCAAGGATCCTGTTAATAAGTAACCTTCCAATGAGATTGCTTGGCTGAGTGATGCTTATTTTTCGTCTGGGAGAGAAGAAATACACAGGGTTGTTGGGGGTTTTTTTGTGGAATAAGTTTTGTTTTTTTTTTCCCAATCCCTTTCCATGTGATGCATAACCTATATGCTTTTACTGTCTTTATGTGAATTACATTTGGAGGAGGGAAGGATTAAAGGGAAAGAGAGTTATGGTGACTTTGTTCCATTGTTCATTAATTTAGCACCATCACAAGAAGAGCTTTTGATAACTTCAGTTATGTAATCACAGTGAGTGAGGCTAACTAGCGAAAATAATTTTTTTTTTTATTTGGCATAAAAGGAAGGATATCAAAATTAGCAAAATATATCTAAGACCAATACTTTAGAGTAAAGCACAGAGTATTTTTGATTGTTAAGGAAGACTGAAGCTGGCCTGAGCCGCACACGTGTGATACCAGGGCTGTCAGAGCAGGCCCATCCTCTTAATTAATGTCTCCTTTTTTTGCACCCTACAAAATAAGTGAATGAGTATGAAAGTGTATTGATGCTTCTGGAGCATCATCTGTAAACTACATTGCAGTGGCAGAACTGGTTTCCCTCACACCTGCTTTAATAGCATAGCTGAATGGTCATTAGAAGAGACTACTACTAGGAGGGCAAATGGCTAAGTAAGTTACCCTTCCTCTATGATGATGGTTTTATTCTGATGTGCTCATGAGCCATTTGCACCCCAAACTTTGTGAGTCACTGAGCAGTTACAGTTCGTGCTCTCCATTGCAGGATTCAGACCCCCAGCTGGGAGATGAACCCTATTCAGTCTGTCTCGGTATTTTGTGTTTTTTAATATCTGGGCCAATTTCTGTCCAGAATTCATGACCTCCTTTAGTGTCAATGCCAACAAACTCAGCTTGATTTACTTACAGAAACATTCTTCGTTGTTCATGTTCAATTATCACCCATTTGTTTCTAATGTGCCCAACTTACTCACTTACTGAGTCAGAGAGCAAGAGGTTGCTAGTGTGTAGAAAATAAATCTGCATAGACTTCATTAGTCATGCATGGCTAAACCAGTCAGCTGTTTAAATATCAGCATGCTTGGGGATTTGCCTTTGATACTACAGAGACATCCATCCTACATGAAGCAAGAGTCACCTCTGATTTATCTTGAGTGAATCATACTTCATTACAACAGGTCAGACACTGCCTACTTCTTAGTTCTCTTCTCATGCTTTGTTCTTGCTTACTTAGTGGTCTTTCACATATTATAGCTATTTTTTTTCTGGCTGATGGCTCATTTTGAGTTCCTAACTTAAGCCTTTAGTGTCTTCTGACAGTGAATGACCTTATCCTCTGAGAATGGGGACAAAAAAGAAGTGAAATGCCACTGTGTACTTCAGTACATGATGTAAATTGTAACAATGTGATTTGGGTTATGAACCCTGCTTTCATCCTTCTTAGTGCCGTTTATTTTCATTTGCCCTGCAGGACCAAGAAATGTAACATCTTTAGGGCAAGGATCTGGTTCTACTTCTTATTAAAGCACCATACACTTTTCTGATGCTTAGTAATAGCTCACTACCTAATTGTCTTAGCTCTTCAGTGATTTAAGAATGCTCATTCTTTTCAGTGTACTGAAAGGCACTTCCCCTCCCTTGAGTAACAGCTGCTAAACATCAGATCAGACTGCAGATCAAGAGCTTGTTTGCCCCATGTTCCCTTTGGGAGTTATCTGGAATGGGCAGCCCCGTCAACATTAGAGGGAGAAATTTGTCTGTCCCTGTTTTGCGGGAGAAAGAGGGAATTTGAGTGACAGGTGCTTTTTCAAATTGCTTCTTCTGCACCTTTCAGCTTCTCAAGGTGCCCTGACATGAAAGTGTCTCCTTTTTTTAATAGTGAAAGCTAGCCAGCTTTATCCTTTTGTGATCCCCAAAATGCAGCTAGGTCTCTAGTGAGTAATTTAATTACGATCGCTTCAACAGCTTGGCAGAAGGAGCATTTAGAATGAGAGCTGTAATCAGTCATTGATATCTGTGCACACCTGGCTGCTGTCAGCACATAAGCTACGGTCCAGCCGTGCTACAGACTTCAATAGCATGGAAGGAGAGAGACTTTTTACAGGTGGGAGTAATTACAGCCTCTGTTATCAACCTTTGAGCAGTTCAAGCAGTTAATTCTCTTCCTGGCACTGCTCACCAGCTATGCTATTTTCATAAGCATGTCACAAAAGGCTCTTGCCATAATTTTGTTCCTTGTGATCTCTGCTCCCTTTGACAGTATTTTTCTTTAACTTGATACTCTTTGGTAGTCATAGCAATATTTTTCACTTTTCATCTTAAAAGTAGCTGAGCGAGTGGTACTGTGTCCTACGTATTTTGCCCCGTGCGAGATTTGGCCCCAGAAACTGTTCCTTCAGTCATGGCACACCCAGAGTGTAATCACTGATAAGACACTGATGTAAGTTGGCAGCAGAAACAGAAACATTGTACAGCAGAATAAGAGTCTCTGTTTGTTCTGTCACCCCAAGCTCCATTTGTCGATGATGATCTGTAAGCACATCTTTCGATTGAATGCAAGATAATAAATTAACTGTTCTAAATTGTCAAGTGCAACAAAGATTTGATTAATTTTAAATTTAGCATTTTCTTTGTAATATCCCGCACATTTGTTTTAAGAAGCAGTTAATGTAAAAACTCAGAAAAATACCAAAAGTCTTCAAACATCAATTTTACTCTTTAGAGATTCTTTTCTTCTTAGAGTAGCTTCTTCACAGAAGATGGTACAGAACTGATTTTGGAAAATGATGAAAAATGTATGTAGGGTTGGATTTTATAGGCAAAAATCACCCTGTGCTTGAGTACTGTTATTTTAAGTGGATTTTTCCCCCCACACAGTGCTATGAAACTTCTGTCCTCAAATGTGTTGTCCAAATGCTTTTGATAATCTCACCTACTAGGGTTTCATCAGCATGAGTTATTTCAAGTGCCATATGGTATGCAGACAGTACCTGTTTTTTTGCAGAGAAGGGAAAAAGAAACCTTTGCAAAACCTGTATGGTCTTTTAGCTGCTGCAGTTGATCTGCAGCAGGATACCCAGTGACTAGTCCAGGTGAACACACAGCTGGCATTGGTCATTCCCTCCAATCCCCTATGGGTCTGTTGTAAGTCGCACTGTGGATTATGAAAATATGATTTCCATGTTGGGCTTACTATCCTGGATGGAAGCTGTGACTTGCTTAGAATAATCCTTAATCTGGTTTTTTTGTCCTATCTGGGTTTTGTGTGCTCTCTCATCTTTGCAGCACTCAGCTGAGTTTGTATGTGTGCTTTTAAGCCATTGATCTAAATCTGATGTGTGGTAAGTGGGGTGTAATGGTGTTGTTATAAACACGGTGAGCCAAATTGTAATAATAAAAAATAAAATTTATTTTCGTGTTACAGTGAGTACGGAAACAGATAAAAACCAAAGCCACGATAAAGATCAATTTGATCAAATTGGGGGGTGAAATGTGAGACAGGCCTCTACCGCACCGTGTCTCCCCTTCGTTTGCCCCAAATCCCACCACTAAAGGTCCAGTTTTTATACTTTTTATTTTCCCTGGGGCAGGGTTTTCCTTTGTCCAGTTGTTCGGGTGTTGGTATTCATTGGCCCCCTTTTGGGATTCTTATTTTTCCGAGTGGGCTTTTAGGGAAAACACAAAGATGTCTGAGTGTCTGTTGCCGACCATATTCAATTTCTGAGTGGGTTTTCAAACAAAACAGAGGGGATGTCCATTGCAGATTCAATTCAGTCTCTGGGCAGATGTTTCGACCATCAAGCATGCTTGGTTAGTCTATTTCCAGTCAAGCCACATTCATTCATGTGCTGATGGCCCCAAATCTTCCCCGTTCTGCCCCCCTCTCCTGAGGCTTCTCAGCCAATGTCTCTTTTCCTGCCTTTAAATCCTTTATTTCTCAGGCACAAATTAATACACAGAGGTTATTCACAACAGTGTTAACGAGATGGGATAGAGTTCCCTTGGTGCTTTCCCATGCAGCATAGAGCTGTTTGCCACAGCACACACTGTATTGCCTCCTTATTCCTTCCTATCAGATCCTCAGGGTGATTATTTCTTATTTCCCAGGCTGTCTACATAAAGAACAGTTTGCAAAGAGGGGCCTACAGTACTGGGTGAGAACAAATAGATAAGGATTGAAGTCAATCTTTTCTATTTTACAGATCAGACTTCATTTGAAGTAATATTTATAAATACAAAATAATTATTTTAATTCAGTGAGGCAACTTTTGATTTATGCCAGTAGTTGCAGATCAAAATCTGGTATGGTATTCTCACAGTCCACATATCAAACGTGTGTAATTTTTTTTGTTTTTAAGATTTATATATATTATTTTTATATACCTTAGACTAAAACCTGCCTTTAATGTTGCAGTCATTAAGGTGGGCAAATCTATGTCATATAATATTTACAGTGTGGATAGGTGAGAGAATGCCAACATGCACAGAGATTCAGGAAGTACTAGAATTTTTAAACTATTTTGTTCTTGCTGACTTTTGAGCCTGCAAGTCTGGGACTACCTAAGAGAGGGAGGCTGGGGTCATTAGGGATCCAGAGACAGATCTTTCATGCTTATTCGATGTTTTGCAATGGAAATTGTTAACAGAAAAACAAAGGCAGGAGGAGTCAGAGGTCCTGAAGGGGATTCTTTGTTCACTATCCAAGCTGCCTAATGTACTAATTATTTCCTGTCATTGACAGAAGGCTACTATTGATCTCCAGTGGAGTTTAGTTGCATATAGGGACATAGCTTTATTATGTTGAAATCTTGTTACTCAGGAGCTGGTATAATAATCTCAGCTGTAGAACATTGGGGATTAGATGAAAAACCTTAATTACAGTTATCTTAATAATGATCCCTGAGGGGCCGGTTGAAATTGGCTGCTTGGGTACCTGTGAAACAAGCTTTGCACAGGGAAGCACATTTTGGTGGATTTAATTTATCTTTGTGGAGGTGTTTCATTGTGTACTGACATCTGAGGCCTTGTCAAATGCTGGAACAGGAGTCTGGGACTTCAGTTGCCTTTTGTTCTCCTTAGAGGTTTTGGGACACAAAATATCTTCTCTGATTGTGGGAGGAATTAGGCTTTTCAGTAAAAAACCCTAAGAATAATCATATAACTTCAATCTGTTGGGATGTCAGTGTTAACTGAAACTCCAGTTAGCTAACAGCTCTCTGCAGATGAAAAAGCTTTCAAATCTGTGACCGTTAGTTCATTTCAAAGTCTTGGGTGCATACAGAGCTGATGAAAACTTTTCATGGGTGGTAGTTTAATCAATGAAAACTGCACACTTAGGGCAAGCAAAATTTTGCATATTTCAGTGAAAGTCTTAGAAAAACTTCGTGCAGAAAAAAATGGAGGAATAAAAATGCAGGATGTTGTTGATGTCATCATTTTCAAAACAAAGCTCAGGGTTCATTGACTGCATCATAAGGATGAATTTATTGTGAAAGTTAGCAGAAAACACTTAAAAACCTGAGAAACATTGGTTTAAAACATTAACCTAAGTTAGTTCATCCTTCTCTCCATAGGTTTATTATTTAATAAGCTGCTGGCCGTGTCTTCCTGAGGGTCTTCACAGGCCTCTGTGCTGGAGATGCATGGGCTTGTGGTGGCCTCCCTAGTCTAGGATATGCCTTTCAGGATATTGCCAGCACAGTGCTTGAGAGAGTGTGGTTTTGAGCAGGATGGAGAAAGAGATTTGAAAATTACTCCATCCCTAAGAAAGCTGAGTGTGATCTCTGTAGCTTTTGTTCAGGTGTCTCTAGCCTTAATGCGAGAGTAGTTGTGCTCATGTCTATTGAGTAACTGTCTCAGATACCATAACTGACCTCTAGACCAGAGTGTCTTGACTAGACTCTGACTTGAATATTATAACTGTCAAATATAAGCGTATTTTTCTTCCAGAGAGACTCCAACATTTATTTTGAAGGAAGTGTGGTTGGGCCTCTATTCTTACTCTTGTCTCTGGTCTGAAACATGTTTGCAGTGCTTGACCACAGCAAAACTGGTGTCGGGTTTTCTGGCTTCCCATAACCATCTGTCATATTTCTTTTCTTTCTTTCTTTCTTTTTTTCAGATTGTACTAAATGACCTTCTGTCTGTTACATTTCTGCCCTCTGATCTCAGGCAAATGATGAAGATAGATAGCAATATCACAAGCCATCCGTCATACAATTTGTAGGTCCCATAGAAGCATCTGTGTCTTTAACAGTTCATCTGTCACAGATAGTTTCATAGTTCAATGCCACAAAATACAGGAGCGGGCTAATATTGGTATTTCTTTTTATTACTGAAGACTTCAGCTATCAGGTATCTTTCACTTGGTTATGCAGACTGTCACAAAAAGTGCCTGTGCACCGGGGTTTACATTATGGATTCAAGCCAACTGCATGTTACAGAAGGCAGCACTGTTGCTGATATCAGCACAGAGTCATTTTCCTGCTTTGCTGTTGAGACACTGGTTTGGTTGTGTTACCAGTGCGGAGTGAACTGAGCAACCTGGCTCTGTGCAAATGAGCCCAAGTGATCAGAAGCAGTGTCTGTGAATCTGACTGCCAGCAAATTGTTGTGGGCACTCCTGCTGTGTGATATGGGACAAGAGAAATCCTGTTTGAGTGACTCTACGTGTGTGTGATAGGCAGAGATATCAGGATCTATCTTGAGGTCAGTGGGCATAATATTTGACAGAAACATTTAAAGTTACCCAGTAGGGCATGATTTTGATATCTTGTAACTGTAGTGTCAGCTGTGCAGAATATGCATTTGGTACATGAGTTGCCATGCATAGATATCTGAAATACCTGTGAACTATTGCTGAGTTGTGCACATTTGCATAGTATATTGAGCTAGGCAGGGCACCATGTTAATCCTACATGCCACATGATGCTGAAGCATTTAGTACTGCAGCATGGAGATTATCCTGCAAATTCATCTTTTTATAGTTACTTGAAAGCTGGAAACTGAGGTCAGACAGAATTATCTATTCTTTGCGTTGTTAAACACAAATCATAGGAGTTAAGAGTTTGTACTGTCAGAAAAAAAATCCTAAAAACCCCAAACAACAAAAACAAAAACAAACAACTCCAAAACCTAAACCACCAGCCTGTTCTCTTTTTTTCCCTCTCAATTTTTTGCACTTGCTACCAGTGACATTTGTCCCATTTGGAAGAGGTTAGAGGCTTAAATCCCTTACCTCATCATGCTGAACTAGAGATGCTTCTGATGGACACTCGAAACATAAATTTGTGCTTTGTCTTAAGGGATCCTCACAGAGATTCCCACTTGGCTGTGGAATTGCTAGTGATGGCTCATATGCACGGAATATGGATAGTTCAAGTAATTTAAACTTAATGTAGGCATACTAGAGAACATACATAGCCCAAATATCACAGTTGAGAGACCTGTACTAAAATAATCATGGTAGTTATTTGAAATGCATAGACAATATACATAGTGCTTTTTGTTTCTAAACAACTTTCATCCTGGAGACCAAGATGAACTAAGAATAAACTTGGAAGTATTTGCTAAAGTGGATCTGGGTATAACACAATAATTGAGATGGAGCTGAAAGTAAGACCAAATACATCCCTTTTGTGCAGAGACCCCTGTAGAAGGGGTCTACCTCCTTTAGAAGTCAGGACACTTAAATGCTTTCTGTTGCACAGATGAATTTCTACCTGTCATAAGATAGAAATGAATCAGGTCTTCATGCTTTCAGTAGTGCCTGGAAATCCTTATTTATTACCAGTAAGATGTGAACCAGCTGGGTAACTTAAGCTGTTCCTTCTCAGACACACTGTAAGCATACCTCCATATTTGGGAGCAAATACTGGGAAGGGTGGAATAGCTGCTTTTCTGAGTTTCCTTTTTTTTCTAGATGGAAAAGGGCTTTTTTCTTTTCCAGTACTAAATAGAGAGAAGTATAGGTTGTTATTCCTGGCAAATTTAGTATTTGTAGACTTGTTTTCTTTGCCCACCTTGAGTACATGAGATTCAGACTTGTAAGAAAAGGGTGCTCACAGCTGTGCTAGGCCTGCTGGCAAATAAAATTCAGTACAGATGGTTGTCTGCCCACACTCTATTTATGAAGAGGCCTGCAGTGTTTATGTTAACGGTGATGAGTTTGAGAGATAAAAATAGGGAGTTGTTTGTTGTTCATTTGTTCTTTATAGATCTGCAGTGAACTTTTTTTATAAAGTACAAATTCGATAGAGGGATTTGTTAACCTTCTAGAAGAGCAGCCTGTCAAAAAGCCAAGCTGCAGATGCCTCAAGTGCTGGAATCATTCCTTGTTTTTTATACTTCCACTCACTCCACGAGATGGTGCTGTGTACCCACAGACCCCAAGCATCCTTTGCTTGAGTTTTCCCAGGTCGTTGGTGGCTATTTGGATTATGAAAACTTGAAATGAAGTTAGAAATAATCTCTATCTTCCAGCTGTCTTTTTCTCCTCTCCAAATTAATCTCAAAAAGAGGTTTTCCAAAATCACCTAAGGCTTTGTATAGTCCTCTACAGATTATGTCTTCCTTGATATTTATTGAGTCCTGCAGCTTTACCATGACTTGAGGGTTTAGGAAACCTTCTGGAGGCTGCTTCCAGATGCCATAGTTTCAGGGCAGACATGCTAAATAGCAAACAGAAAAACTGAGATTGTGTGTTCTTGTCTGTGGCTGTTCCTTGTGGATAGCTTGCTGAGGAATATGTCTGCATATTGCAGGGGTCTGCCTAGTTCCAAATTTATTTATTTATTTATTTAAGCATTGTGCAAAATGTTCCTGGGCTTCAGCCCTGGAAACTTAAATTATGTGATCTTGTCACTTAAAATAACTAGCAGTTCTGCTCTTCTCATTCTCCTACCATATGCTTTCCTATTTATGGTTTTGGGAGTTATTCTGTGTTTTATTTCTCCTGCTTTCAGTCAGGTTTGGAGTAGAGCATTACTGAGGGTACTGTCTTTGCAAGGAGGAAACTGTGGAGGCTTGTCTTTGAAATGGCTGAAGTCCACTGATCTACTGCCACAAGGTGGAAAGAGACTTCTGGGGGGAAAGGTTACTTTTCACAAACTTGCCAGGGTGTTAGCCTTTCTTGGCTGCTAAAGCAAGCTTTTTGTCAGTGTGGAAAGTAAAAGAAGCAAACTACTAGTTATTTTCGAAGTCATGGATAGAGAACTTCCCTTTGTTCTGTAGAACAGATTCTTTCTTTACAGAAGCAGGTATTTGGGATGAAAGGCTTCTCCACCCATTGTGTGTCACTGGAGGCTACCATTTTAGCTTCCTGATAATCACACATATCTTTGTGTGTTCTAGATGTGTGTCCAATGTCTTCACAGCTCTGCCTCTCATTTCCTCATGCTTCCATAAAGAACAGTCTGACCTCACTTTTCTTCTTAGCAATTTTCAAAAGCTTGAACTTGCACTTTTCTGTTTTTATGCTGACTGAGAGAGGATTCCTGATTTCTATTTAGTCTCAAATCCCCAGAAGTGGTGTGGAGGTGATTAGTACAGAAGAGGTACAAAATCTTTATGTGCCTAAATGAGGCTGAGGGCCTCCTCACTTTTTAACTCCTTACAACTGGTCCTGATTAATGTGAAACAGCTGCAACTCTGGGGCAAGTCAGTAACAGTTTTCCCTTTCAAATACCTAAATGCATTTCAGCAGGACTCCTAATGCAAATCTTACAATTTTCACAGTTGTTACTTTTCACTCAGCTTGGGAACTTTAGGACCTAACTATATTGATGACATCATTGTGTAAGGATTGTTTTTTACTCCCTTAGCTCAGGACACGTTTTGGATATAAGCAGCAGTTTTTGCCAACAGACATTAATCCCCAAGAACCGTGGCATGGAAATTCCATGTCACGCATGTTCTCCAGGGCAAGAGAAGCTTCTTATCTGGATACCTCTAGCAAGTTTTTTAAGATGCTAGTAAATGGTCCAATGCTCAAAGCTCACCTCTGATTTCTCATTCAAATTTTAATTCTCAGATACAGCTTCAGAAATGTTTCTGCGTATCATCAGATATGCGCAGAGGGATTTTTAACTTCAGAAGTGGTGTTTCTCATCACTTGTCAGTGTCCTGTCTCTGCTACCATGAAAATTTACTGAACAATAAAAGCTAGGCTTCACTGGTAGGTTTTTGTCTCCAAGTCCTCCCCAGATCCTTGTCTGGGGTTGTCTTATCTTGTAGTAGTAGTTATGGCTTCAGGGCTTAGGGGATTGAGAAATATGATCAAGACTTTATGAATAGCACTGTGAGGGTGTTTTCTGCATACAATGTGATTCTTGCTTTGCCCTCCTCAAAAATATGCATGGTAGCAAATAACTGAACTCTTCTTGCTGTTCCAGTTAAGTGATTCCTGTTTACTACATATAGATTACAATGAGCTTTGGAGACCAGACTGGATCACAATGCACCAGTAAGTTGAGAGCATTTTGGATGAGAACGCGGGGGCATGGGTGAGGTAGACTAGCTCAAAGTAGGGCCTGTTCTGTGTGGGAAATAGCTGATGCAGCTCTTATTAGTTTGATAAGTACAGCTTTTGCCATGGCTCACCTTGTTGTTGCTGTTATAAGGCAGGCTTCTGGCTTCTGAGTTGGTTTCATCTCTCTGATTCAGGACTTGATGTTTGAGTGGGGAAAATGGTTCTCCAACTTTTCCATGTGTTTGTTTCTGAAGGCAGCCCAGGGCTTGTGCAGAGCATCAGCTGTGAATCGACAGAGCTTGCATTAAAACAGCAGGAGGACACATCAGAGCAGAAGGGATTGAATTCTCCAGAGGCAGAATTTTTAAACCAGTAAGCATGGAGCAAATTTTCCCTTTGTTTTCCCTTTGCTCCTTGTTTGCTTGTGGTTTTTTTTTGTTAATTTCTTTGTTTTGTTTTTTAATGGCTCCAAGTTTCCTTTGGCATTTGTTGCTCCTGCCTTATATATCTTTTAAATCTGGGAACTGCTAGCTATAGAAGGTAGTGAGACTATTTGATGTCAAAGGGAGGTTGCTCTTCCAAAGGCAGTTTGAAGATGGCAAGGGAGGGTGAGCTAGTTTAGGATCAGTTACATATCTTCCTCTGGTTCAAATATGGCTCAGGCTCTGAGAAAATAACAGCCATTCTGCTGTGATGACCAGTACATACCTTACTTCTTGGAACGCTTTGGAGAACTGGAAGATCTTGAAAAGTTCTTGAGGAAAAGCTTCAACATCAGAACAATTCTCTTGCTTTTGCTCTAATCAAGGCTTGTGGTCAGAGAAAACAGGTCAAAAGCTGAATAAGATGTTTATATTTTCCAGGTAAGTGGATGCTATTAAATAAATGGTGAAAACAGTATTTTTTAAAATTGGAAATCCAACAGGAAATTTACTAAGCCCCTGTTCATAATCTCTGGCATTTGCCAGTTACATCTTTTGACTGGATATTTTGGTGCTAGTTCTCTCAGAAAACAAAGGTTGAGCTCAGGTGTTCTTGGAAACCTTAATCTGATAATGGAAGTATCTCTTCCTAATTTTCCTAATTGTAATAGGAAAGTCCTTGATGTCAGACATCCCATTATTTCAGTTACTCACCAGTACAATACAGACTAGCAATCACAGTGACCAGCCGCAGCAACACCCAAAGACACTTATTAATAACTGTGAATTCACCTGAGAATTACCTTCTGTTTCACACACCAAAGAAAAGGAAAAACCTTCTCAAGGCAAATGACTGTCTTCTTGAAGAAGCAGGGCATGGCAAGGCTCACACTCGTCTGATGGCTGGAACCTTCTGGCTTGGGCAGTAAATGTCTTCTCCCTTTTGATCCATAAAACCACCTATGGTAGAGTACTGCTGGACCTGTCTGAGCATGCCGAGGTTCTGTCTCTTAGTGTGATGTTAATTCTGGTCTTCATTAAACTGCATTCTTTTCATGTGGAAGATACAGAGATTTTTCCCTGCAATTTATACAGAACAAATTCTTTCTCCTTGTTAGTACTCACGGGGTGTTGTGGACACCTTTTCCTGGACTGCTGCAATCAGTGAGTTAGTGTCTTTGCTGTATCCATTCATCTGTTCATTGACCTACACTGGACTGTATCATAAGGAGGTATAATAGTAGGTCCTTTTGAGTCTCTGCACATTGTCTGACAAGTATGGCTGTGTAGACACAGCTTGGGAACCTGAAAATATATATTTGAAGTTAGTCGGTCATAAAATGCAAGTTTATCACTGGTTCTTAAAACAAGCATGCTCAGTGTTGGCTAGCTCATCTAAAGACACATTAATAAGCCTTAAGATAAAAGAAAAATATAAAGTTTATTATATTAAAAAAAGGGTTAAGTATTTAGAAAATAATTTGAACGCAATTTGGGATAGGAGCTTCTGTAGGGGATTAATTTCTAAGCTTTTTTCAAAACCCTTTCATTGAGCAATTTCATACTCCTAAATTAAGTTTCTTATTCTCCTATGCCTAATGTTGGTCTTACATACACTCTGCAGATTTGCAAAGAGATCTCTCAGATCAAATTTTAAATCTCTGCCTGCCACTTCAGCTGGCTGCATGGGATTCCTTTTGTGTTTTTTCAGTTTGTCCCTTACCTATCAGAGTTGGTGGCAGTTCTAGGAGGCATTTTCTTCAGTAGGCAGCTGTGGAGGATCACCATCTGAGTGTTTTCTTCACTGTTCAGATTCCAAGCAGAGGATTCTTTTGGTACTATTGTCTGCCTTTCTACTTCAGAAGAAATAAACATAAAATGTTTCACTTGAATATTTATTGATGAAGAGTAGAGAGAAGCCTGGTAAATACAGCAGAAATTGTTTAAGGTTAAGTTTAAACTGCATGGAAACATCCTCCTACTTTGCAAACTAAATGGAGCACTCACTGATGTCAGGTTGCTCTAGAACCATAAAGAGCCTAAATTTGATCATGACTAAACACAGCTAAAAAAAAATGTTTTCTATCTTCTGCTGTACATGCTACCAGTTTCAGGGGATCCTATTTCAGCTTTGACATCATGGGATCTATTCTTGATTGCATAAACTGGATTTGTAAGATATCTCAAATGATGAAAGATGGAAGGGAGACTATTTCTGTCATCGGGGCAAGGACACTAAAGAACCTTAAAAGCTGAAAAGGTCCAGCAAGGAAGGTGACCTGGAGACATATATATATATACACATATAAATACAGTAAAGAGACAATACCTCTGTCTCACAACCAAAGTATTTATCATTTTTCTGGGAGCATCTCTGGATGAGGAGCAATGATTTTCACTGTTTGTGTGAAGGAAATTTAATGGTCATGGACAGTGGTAATGAATGAAGATAATTCTAGAAAAATTCCTCAGAGTTAAAAAAACAAACAAACAACCAAAACAAAAAAACCCAAACCAAAAAAAACCAAATTATCTGGGTTTTTTTTTTTTTGTAATTACACAACATTATTTTGTAGTCAGTCTGAATGAAAAAGTTTTAGGAATGTCTCTTCTCCTCCTACCAACAATCCCTTTGCCTCAGATCACAAAAGAAATTATCCTTTCTTTGAGTAAGGACTTAGTAACGGAATTACTTAGTGTCATGAAGGTTAGTTCTAGATATCTCTAGAAGCAGGTGTAGCCATGCAGGGTTAGGCCTTGTTGATGCAACAAATAAACCCTTTGGCTCTATGTTCATGTGCTTTCCAACTTCACTGGAGATAAATGGTTTTTGTTGATGGACATTGAACAGCAATGGATAGTCTGAATACAGAGAGAAGATAGCACTACTCTATTGCCTAGGTTGTTCCTGAGGCTTTGGAATTATGAAATAATGGTAAGTAGCTGCAGGTTTGTTTCATTCTACGTAAGGTGGGACTGTTCCTCTCTGGTTTCCTTCAGCTGCTTATGCACATTTCATTGAGACAAAAATTTTGCTTCTTTGAAAGGGTAACATTACATACAATGTAATGCACTTCCTCCTCAGGGAAGGAAGATGAAGACCTCTCTTCTAAAGCACAAATCTCAAGTGTTAGCTGGGGGTGTTTCCCCTCCCTACTTCTTGTGTGGGGACCTCTGTCCCTGAGCAACTTGGAGGTCACTGTTGGTCTTCATTTTGCAGTCTTCTTCTTCCCATCAGGAAGCACTTTACTGCTGATCAAGTTCCAGGCATTTGTTGTACTATTTGGTTAATGTGATGGATGCCTCTTTCTCTGCCTCCTCACTGTTTGGAGCTAAAACCTGGGATTGTGAACTAGGAGGTGATTAACCTTTCCTAATGGGACTGTGCTGCAAGCAGGATCTCACCCACCGCATCTTCATTAGCCTCGACCAAAGCCTGCATTACCTTAGATTAGGTAATTGGTCATTTATAACACAGGAGAAGGGAAGGAGGAAGAGCTTATGAGAAAGTGTCAACTAGATTAAGGGCATTAAAATTTAATTCCTGTTATCCAAGAATTCTGGAAGGCAGCATTTAATCAGGCATGCAGTTGAAAACCTCCCATCATCAGAGGATTCGGTCACAGTGAGCATGGTTTTAGTCTCTGAAAGGAGGTGTACAGTGGCAATGGTTATGGCCTCTGCATGTAACTGTCAGTTTGGGGTATTTGTATAAAATTTGGAGCTCTCATAATTTGCCCAAGGGAACAGAGCTTGTAACTGAAAACCACATAGTCTGTCTTACATCAGTTAGCTGAAGATTTTCTGCAGAAGCAGTGAAGTTTGTGTTCTACAAAAATACCTCATGTGTTTCCTCACTTTATCAGGAACAGTCTTATCCAGATAACTTACCTTATCCATGGCCTGTTTCTGGCTGAGTATCCCAGAGAATATCTCCTCAGGGTCTAGGGCTTTCCAAGCACTTTTGCCTGAAATGTTAAGAGTATCTTCAACTGCCATGACAATATGGACTATAGAAATGCCTGTCAAGTGGGAGTTGCTGGATGAGATAGTCTTTGTGGCAAATTCCCATTTTTTGAGAGTTTTTTGATACTAAAACAATGATACATGTGGTATGTGGCTTGTCCCGAGATGCTAAACATGATGCAGCCATAACTAAGGAATGAAGCAAACGGGTCAGACCCTATAATTCTGCAGTACTTCTCAGAAAGCTACTTTCCTCCTGAGCTTTAACACTTTTGGCACATGCACATGTTGAAAAGGTCAAATATTTACCATTGTGTATGTGTGTCTGCAACGACTTGACTGTGTCTGACTCAGAAAACAAAGACACAATGTGTAACAATAATGTTGAGCTCCATCCTTGTATTTTATGAAAACCTTTATAAAAATGAAAGAAGAGGGATAAAAAAGAATTGGTCTTTTGATAAAGATATTGTATGGTCAGACAACAAAACTGCATCTCTTAATTACTGATGGTCATCAGGAGGGTTCTCTGGAATGGAGCAATGTGTTAAGAAGCTTTTCTGTACCCAGGAGGCCCTGGATTTTTTTTGAGAGTTTTGTTTTATGATCTTTAAAGGAGATGACATGTTCTGTCTGCACTTGCCCTGTCTGACTTTTGTAACAAGATAATGCAAAAATTCAGCTCAGGCTTTCTTCACAGGTTAGCTGTTCCCAAAGTCCCTCCCTTAGAAGTTATCTTGTTTTACCCTTCAGCAGAGCCCAGCCAGAATGCTTCTTCATGTAGTTGTTCTGGGAGGCCAAGGTATTTCAGAACTGTACTTTTGATATTCTGGTGCTGCTGTGAATGGATTTTACTGTGAAATGTAGAGAAGCAGGAGGCTGAAAGGAATCTCAGGAGTCCTTGGTTCCAGTACTATGCTTTGGTAGAGAACCATATTTCATAATACCTTTCAGAAATGCATGAAGCTTTATCCCCCATTTAGAGCAGCTTTTTGCCCCTGTTCCCTGTAAAGGCTTTTTAAAAGCTTCATTGCTCTGCTGATTAGAAACCTTTGTCTAATTTCCAGTCTAAATTTATTCTTTGGCAGTTTATAACCATCTGTTCTTGTACCAGCATTGTCCTTAGTTAAATAGTCATTTCCACTCCTCAGCTATTTCTACTTCTGGGTGTTTGTGCACAGTAAATGTATCTCCTCTCAACATTTATTTAGCTGGTCTGAACAAGCCAAGCTTTAATGTTCTTTTTCCCAGATAGGCTTGTCTGTCTCCTGATAGCCTTCCTCTGCATCTGTTTTAGTTATTTTTCCTTGACCAGTATTATACATGCAAATAAATGCATTGGCATTTATTTGTGTTCAGAAAGCACTGGCCTGGATTTCTGAAAGCTTTTGACTTTTTTTTTAACTGGGTATTGTGTGGAAGTATAACTCTTACCTGAATTATGCTACTGGTTTTCCTTGCAAGCTTTACCTTCATTCATGCTTGGTAAATAGGAATAAGTAATAGTGGCAATGTCTGTGCAGTGCTGGAACAAGACTACATGAAGACTTGTTTGTCTTGAAGTATGTCTTTTCTCCCAGCTTTGACTCAAGCACCTGCAGACCACTCCTGCTATCCTTTTCAGAGGTGCTTTGTGGTGCCTGGTTGGTCTGGCAGAGTTGTTTCGTGGTAAGCAAACCGTAGTGAACCTTGGCACATTCAGTTACACTGAAGACTCACTCTTACCTTACACAGACACCTGCCACAGAGGGATATTTGAACTAGTCAAACTCCCCTTATGGGCAATGAAGAGCAACAGAATCCTCCAGGGCCTGAATCATCTCATTCTAAAATAGACATCTGTTAACCTTGTTACTGTCTGTTGCTTATGAGCATTTTTGTAAATAGGATGATGCATTCAGTTGGTTGATTAAACCCATATTTGTAGCCCATATTAGCAAAATGGAGCTAATAGCAGTTACATGTCTTTCAAATGTGTGGTAAGGAAAAGTATAAAGGACTGGGCAGGCCGTTCAGGGTTTTGAAACTGCA
Organism: Cyanoderma ruficeps; assembly: GCA_008694505.1. Lineage (NCBI taxonomy): Eukaryota > Metazoa > Chordata > Aves > Passeriformes > Timaliidae > Cyanoderma > Cyanoderma ruficeps. The sequence continues at coordinate 31,407,082 of VZDJ01007753.1, forward strand.
TAATGATAGGTAGGGAAAAGCAGAGAATAAATGATATTCTGGTTGAATGATTGCCCATGAGAAGACCTTGTTTCTGTCAGCTACTAAAAGATTATTCAGTCTTTCTCTTTTGGAAGCTGAGGGCCTGTCTTAAGGAAAAAGGGCAAAAACAAGTAGAAGGAAGAACAAAAATCTACAAGAGCTCAAGGGGTTGGAGGACTCCAGGGTGGATGTAGTCCCAGACTGTGTGCTCTTTCGGCATCCTGGTGAAATCCAGGGTTTAATTTTATTTTCTATGGAACAAGTAGCTACTTCCCTTTTCTTTAGAACTTATTTTCCTGTGCTTCTCTAAAATGGATCAAGTGACTACCACTCCTTTTGATAAGTTTGGTAGCAAGCCAAGACAGAACAGAGTCAGCGGGTTAGGGGCTCTTGTCTCTTTTCTAAAAGAGCATACAAAGAAGAAATCTGACATATATAGGGTACCTCAGAAGTTTGCTCTAATGCTGAATTTACTATGTGGAAACAGGTCTGCAACATGAGCCAGTTCTTCCTAGCAGCACAGCAAGATTTTGGGTTTTTTTATTGAAGTTACTGGGGAGAGAGAGATAAAGGAAACAAGCTAGGAGATAAGCTGATGTGCCCTTGTTTGGGCCATATACCATTTCATAGATACAGAATGAGGTTGCTTATGAACCACTTCATTTAAAAGAAGGGAAATTTCTTAAAGGACCCTCATGTGTTGAACAGATAATGTGGATGCTAATGAAAAGAAAGATTGATTAGGAACTATCTAGTAGCTAATCTACTGCTTATTGGTGTACATGAGTAGTATTTTGGGGATGACACGTAAAAGTAAGCAACATATGGCATGACTGTAAATAGTTCTCAAACCTTCAAAGTCCTGAACAAGTAAAGAAAGCAAGAAGCATTAGGAAGCATTGGACTGTTGAAGGAGAAGGGGGCCTAAATGAGCAGGCATGCTGCTTGATTTCTTTGATTATTTCTCTCTAGTCTGCCCAACTGGAGCTCACATCAAGTGGTAAGATGATAGTTTCTGGAGTGTGGAAATATTCCTGCCTGGGAGAAAAAAATCTACTGAATAACCTAGTCCATAGAACAGGAAAAAGGATGTGAATGCTATAGAAAATGAGAGATCTAAAGGCCTTTATGGTGTGGTCTAATACCAAAAATGGCAGTATGACCTCAATCTAATGAACAGGATGCCATTTCTTATATATAATGCTTTTGAGATATTGGGAAGCTGTTTGCAGAATTAGACTGTATAGATGTATAACCCTTTATAAAGTAATTCTAACATTTTTACACTTCATGATCGGTTTTTATAGACTGATAAATAAGTACAAGTGTACAAGCATACAAGAAAAAGGGAAAGACCTAACAATAAGTCTTAGCGAATGTCAATAATCATGTTTTATTAATATATAAGCTTTCCCACAGCATTGCTGAAATCCCAAAACAGCAAAATGATCTCTTTTTGCCTGCAATGTACCACCTTTATCAAGTTCCTTTTTCTTTATTGCTTGGCTATTACTAACTCTGTGGCTTTCCCCTTACTATTACATGAGATCCGGGATTCAAAATAGATGAGTCCTGTTTTTCAGCCCAATTTGAATTAAAAGCAGTGGCAGACAAATGCCACTGGTGAACAAAAAAGGCAGAGTGATTTATTTTTAATGCAATTGTCATACCATTTCTTGGTACAAAGAATGAATCTTTTCTACTACAGTTTTAGCATTGGCTTTTCCCCTTTAGCAATCTTTTTTGTGTTGTTTTGTTGTTCTTGGAGGACTTAAATCTTACTGTTGGAGTCATGTGACATTTTTGGCCTTTCTGTGCAAGGAGAACTAGTAATCAGCAGTTGGGTTCCGCTCTGGCACACCAGGCTATTGTTCTCTGTGCTGTCTTTCTCACTGCGCAGTTTTCCACACTAAAGACATGATGTTCCCAAGTCACCTTGCCTTAGTAAAGTTTGGGGTCACTGCATACACTCTAGGGCCTGACTCTTCCTCCCTCTGGAACTCTGATTATCATTTACATTTGCAAGGCATGGACACTAAAATTTAGCAAGAAAAGGGCAGATGTATTTGTTTTCAGAGGCAAAAAATACAGGAGTAAAGTGTTGTAAAGACTCCATGAATCTTTTAGTAACACGTGATCCCAGGCACCTCTGTTTCTGTAGTACCTTTCATTGCAAAGTCCTAGCTACATACCAAGATAATACTCCACACCTTTGGGATGGACTGTGATGGATTTTCAACACCATGTAACACTGCCACTCACACCATTTAAAGAAACAGATGAAGGAAAATTCCACACTGTGCTAAAAGCAGAAGAGTTCAAGGAGGCAAAATGTATTTTGTCATGCTATAATTGTGTATGTCCTCTTTTTTTTGCCAAGAGTTCTGAAGGGTTAAGGAGACATGCTTTTGTATAATAAAGACACTTTTTTAAGCTTTTCCACCTGGAAGTCCAGTGAACTGATGTGAACAGTGTATAACAAAAATGTACATTAACATAAGAAGATTCAAAAGACTGATACAGTAATGGAGTGATGCATCTCCAGTGCTTGCTCATCAGTGAACAATTCAGTATGTTACCAGCACTATCTGGACCACCTTGGTTAATGTAAAGCATCCTGGAGGGAGCAGAGTTTGTTTGGAATATATACGTGCTCTCTAACTGGGCAATAGAAGTAGTTTCTTGACTTTATTTTTCAGCATCTCTTTTCAGAGGTTGTCTTATTTTTGGTAAAATTTTCATGAAATTAGTTTGGGATAACAATCTTAGGGAGCAAGAGACCTTATTAAAGCTGATGAAGCAACATAATTAAAGCAAATAAATATATTAGCTAACAGAGATTTAAGTGTTTCTCATAAGATAAAAAAGTGTTTTTCTATATGCATAAGGCAAAAACTACCTTGTGTTCCATGAAATTATTCTCCTAGGTTTTCTGACCAGCTTCAATCATTATGTACATAAAAATTCTTTTTTAGGATTTCTAAGTCTCATGTATTTCTGGTTTTAAGTCCAGAAATGTCTCCTTTGACATGGGACCTCTGCTCTACTTTTCCAAGTATTTTTTTTCAGGTTACTCATGAAAAATAAGACTTTCATCCCTAATAGACAGATAGTGCAGTCATATACTAGCAATACACATCATCCAGATAATTAACGACCACTTCAGAGATCATGTTCTGATTTAGATACACTTGATTTGAACCTGTCTTCATATTAAATCTATTACTAAAACCCTCTGTAGTTCCTTCTAGTAGTTTGTATGTTGTTTGTGAGGTTTTTAAAAATTATTTTTCGTTTTGTTTTTGTTTGTTTGTTGTTTTCTTTTTTAATGCCTTTTGTTTAGCAAAGTATAAATATTGGTCATTTCTGGAGTTTTTCCCCTCAAGACTCAAGCTCCTTTCTATAATCTGTTATGACACCTTAACTTATGCTAGTGCCAGTGGACTACACAGGCAAGTAATAAAAGAATCTCTGCTGTAGAGATGTCAAAATCTCCTATACAACTTGAATTCTCTTCAGCTGTTGAGCTGCTGTAGGATCATATATTGAGATGGCTTATTCCTACAGGACAGCTGTGATTACACTGGTGGCCAGTCCTGATTGTCCTGCTTCACCTGACAGTACCACAAGGCCCTCTAAGGTTGCTGGATATAGTTTCTTGTGGTCTTAAGAGGTCAATTGACTTGTAACGGGCCAGGGAAATTGTTCTGTAAAGTAGAAGTAAACCTGGGATGAGCAGATGGGCACTGACAGGGCAACAGAACTGTGCTGTGAGGCTGGGATTGGAAGATTAAGGGATGTATAGGGAAGCAAAATGTAAAGCATGATTTTGTGGGGAAGAGGAAAAGATTTCTGAATCTAAGTGACAACACTGGAGCACAAAACACTTGGTTATGCTTTATAAAGTTAAAACAAGGGGTGGATAAGGACATATAAACTGGCAGCAGATTGTGGTTTATGGTAATGACAGTCCCAGAGGAATGTCTTTCTCTTGGTGACATTGAACTAAATTGCATTACTCAAGATGTGTACTACGGATGGGTAATGAGATGTATGCCTGGGAAAGAAGAGACTGCTGCTTTTATGATGGTATGAAATGACTGGGATGTGAGTATGCACATGCACTTCTGAGAATGGGTGTGCAGGAGGAGGGCGGATGCCAGGGCAGGGTGGGCTGAATGATTTCTTTTTGAAAGCCCTGAAGTTGAACTTGTTAGAAGAAAGGGTAATAAGTCATAAACATTGACCTAAACTTTTTTCCAAACTGAAATTAGGGCTTAAATGCCTAAAACTTTGCCTTTAGCTGAACAGAGATGCTTATTATATCTTTTTGTGCTTTGAAGTAAATTTGTGTGTGCAAAACCTCTGGAAAACTACTTTTGTGAGGCTGCTGACTGGGAAATCATCAGTAAAGTTTATAATCTAGGTGTCCAGGCTGGAACAGATTCGTTGTGTCTCAAACCTAAACCACTCCCCTATCATAACTGCTCCGAAGTCTTGTGTGCCTGAAAGAAAAGAAATGCCGGTGTGTGGAAAGCACTGATATCTCTGCTTTCCTCAGTATGCCAGGGTAAGAAAATTTGTACCAGATGTTTCAGAATAGATCCATTGTTATCTAATCCTCTCACCTTTTTGCTGTAACCTTTAATATACTGTTGAACAAAATGCCTTCATTTTGGTTTTGTTCGGCAAGTGTTTGACTATTTTCTTTATACTAGCTTATAAAGATATTTTGGATAGTTTGTGACTCAGAAATCACAAATAAAGTGGACAACAGGATACTCAGAATATCAAATCTGTGTTTACATGCAATCTAACTAGTTAGTAGCTGAACAGCATATATCCTCTGCTAAGGAGCGGGCTGGGGCTATGACTTCACTGGTGTAAACTGTCTCTTTGTCTGTTCTGCATTTCTCTCTGTAGACAAAAGTAGCCATTTGCACCCAGACACTGACCTGCCATGACAAAGCTCCTTAGACCTGACCCCTTAGGTGAAGAGTGGTGCTGTAGAGCTGGTATCCAAATCACTGAAAAGGAAGAGGGAAGCAGTGAAGGTCCAAGAGCTTTGCAGTTGTGATATTTGCTAACCAGATAAACAGGTGCAGTGGTGAGGCCTTCAGTTACAGTAGGGTAGAAAGGATTTAGTATGTACCTACAGTGTTGGATATTGGCATTTCAAGTGCTTTGTGAAAAGGTGTCTCTACTGTTCTGGACCATCTGGCTACCTGTGTACCCTGTCAGTCAAGGATTCTTGCATTAGGTAGTAAATGGCAACTCAACTCTTCAGTTACCTTCCTTTTGGCTATGTGACAGGGAAATGGATACCTGTGACATTCTCAAGGGTGTTCAGAAAGATCTTGTAATAAACCCTAGGATGCCATTATAATAAAAGAGAGTATCTTTCACTGCTCCTCTGAGTTTTTAAAATAACTCAGTCTTTTTTCTCTTTATCCTGAAGTGCAGGTGACTGTCCACACTTTTGGGTCTGGGTGTTGAGTATTTTGGGCGGAGTTTTTTTAGGATTTTGGTTTGATATTACTATTACTAGTACTATTACTTTAAGGGTAGTGCCTTAAAACAAAGTTTGGTCAGTCGAATAACTATGCTGTTAGATTTTTTTTATTAGACAGATTTTTAGTTCCTGAACATTTGAGAAGTATTTAGGATTTCTAAACATTTGATAAGCATCTGAATACATGGAAGAGACTTACTGATACTTAGGCATATCACTACCTGTCCGGCATGCAGCCTTCTGCCATTCCTTCCTGTTGCAATGCCTTCTTTTCCCAAAAGCAATGAGGAGCTTTTCCTTGAAGAGCATGTCATCTTAGAGCTGACTTGTTCCTGAGAGCAGAGAGAGTCTTTGCCAAGGCTGACTGGAGTAAATTCACTTAGGCTGATGGCTGATGAAGGAATGGAGGATTTATAACTCATTTGAGTTCCCATACATTACCCTCTGTGTCGTTTGCTTATGATGGCCCTGCCACAAGATAAAGAAGTGCAGGAGGCTCAATGCAGGCCATAGTGACAGGGCAGGGACAAATATCTCTGTTGGGTAAATTGATTTGAATGGTTCTGGTGAAGTATCAGGCTGGGCTGAAAATATGATTGCATTTAGTGATCCATCTAGCTTTGTATCCTGGTGGGATTCCAAATGCAGGGAAGGTTAATTAAAGTAACGTGTATGTATTTTGTCTAGAACAGCGGACACGGTTTTTTCTAGACATCTCTGTATGCTAATCTTTTACCCATATCTTATCAATCTAAATACAGTCTTGTACTATCTCTAATGTAGTGGAATTGCCATGAGGCTGATAAATATCAGTTGTAATTTATAGGGTGTTTATTCAGGTAATGGTATACAGAATACTTTTTACAGCCCCTAGAGTCTAAACAGGCAGACACCTAGAGGCATAAAAATGCATTATGAAAAGACAGAAAACAGACAAATTGTTTTATTTTCTGCAGGTAAAATTTAATGGACATAAAACTTAATATGGTGCTAAGAATCTGTTGTGGGTTTTTTCTTTCTTGTTTTCTATTTGTACAATGGATGCAGAGCTTGAGAAAAAGTGGCTGGCATGAGGATTGTTTAATTAAATTTTTCTGAAGCAGAATACCTTGTTTTCTTTTAAGTGTTGCCACTGTGTCCCCTGTGAGTCTGAGCCAGCATTTCCCCCCCAGCTGTGAGACGTCTGACAGAGAGGGGCTGAGAATGGAGGCTGTGCAGAAGGGCAGCCTGCTGGCTCTGCAAGCTGTGCCTGCAGAGCGGCTGGCACCCAGCTGCTCCCAAAGGCTCTCACTCCTTTTAGATGCTCTGTGGTGCCCATCAGATCTTTTGATCACTTCAGGGCTTTAAAGAAAGTAAGCTGTTCTGTGCTAGCTCATGTCACTATCTTCTATGCTGAGAGAACATTTCTGTACAGCCCTTTATAGCAGAGAGTTGTGGGCTACAGCCATCCTTGGGCTCAAGGTGGGTGTCAAGCCAGTGCTCTGCAAAGCACCAGCATTAATGCTGTATATGGTTCCTCTCCAGCTGCAATTTGAGGAGCTTTCTTTTATGTATGTATGAATTTCCAATGCTGCTGAGAAATTGCTAGCTGTTCTAGTTCATAATTGTGGTCAGGGAAGCTGAGGTGGGGAACAGAAAGTGAAACTTGGCTAAGTCCGGTTGCCATGCATTGGCCCAGAAAGCCAAGATTGGCCCATCTCTCTTTTCGCCCAGGTAGAGATGACACTTTTTATTTTTTTCTAGTCATATTTCTTTGTTGCTGCATCCAATGTTTTAAGCAAGGATGTAGTTTTAGAAAGCATTGGTACCTGACAAATAATTTTCAGCTTTTTCTTTTGAGACAAATCTGTTACCTCAACCTTTTCTTTCACATACCTTTCCTATCTGCTTCCTCCTGTAAGTGAGTGACAGTATGGGGATCACTATTCTTTTCTGGTTCAGTTGATTCCTCAGCAGCCTTAAAGTGCAGGCATCTCCTGCAGTGTGAATGTTGAGATGGCTTGTAGGACATTGCCAGGAAAACCTAGAGCATGCAGATTTGAGAACAATCCAGCAAGAACTTGCTAGAGCTCAGACTGAAAATCGTTTGGTCTCCCTTCTAATCTGTCATTTCCCATCAGTACAATTATAGAAGAGATTATCCCTACTGGAACTGAAAATGCAGAGGGCTTTGACCACTGAGCCATGGATAATCAGGGGAAATATTAGTGGAGGGCTCAGTCTCCTGCAGCCAGCAGTGTGACAGGTGGCATGGCTCTGTGGCACAGTGTTGTGGCATGGAGACAAAATGTCAGTCAATCATGTTTTATTGCTTCAAATTTCAGAACAGAAACATAACAAAATTAAGACATGGCACTTGCTGTATGTGAGCAGTGAGTATACAAGAAATGCATCACAAATTGCCAGAATTTCTGGTCCAGCATATCCCGTACTAACACAGAATATTCTGAACTTAGACTTTGCTCTGAGAGTCCATTCTACAGTCCAGCTCTATAACTGTCCCAAGTACAGGAGTCACATTCAGATATACTCTCTTTTCTTTTGAAGATACTGCATATTCATTTCAGACCTCTGAACTATAACTTGAAGACTTCCGCTTGAAATTTTCCCATTTCTTTCCTAGTATAAAGGATCCACCGGCAGGGCAGTTATTGACCAGATGATCCTGCAGCTAGTTGTTTTCCTTATTTATTCAAAATTAATTATTGGGAAGATGCATTGTCTGACTATAAATTGCTTTAATTAAGTACAAATATCAGAGTTTTTTAATAAGCCTCTGGATTGGATGGACAGTGTAATGTGATATCAGGGTTTTGTTGTGTGTGAATATTGTAATTAAAGTATTATTTTCAACCCCAAAAGTGGCTGTACTTTATCAATTGCAACTAACAGCACAGATCTACCTCAAAGGGACACTTGATTGCTGATGTTTTCAACTACATTTTAATATCCTTTGAAAAATGTAGAAATAATGCAAAGCGTGTATTCAGAATTATAAGGATATTATGATGGCAAGTGTGCACTTCAAGAAAAAACTATTCACGTTGGCTGAGAAAGTAGTACTTCTGCTGCAGATCTTGGAATAAATAATGTAGGGCCTTTTTATTAACTCTGTAAGTAATGGCTCATGTCAGAGTCTAGATTTCCTCATTGCCTCTTTGGAAAAATCTTTATTAGTTTTTTAGGAATGTGTGGCCAGAAACAACAGACATTCGTGTCTGATAACTAATAAACTTAGGAAGTGGATCTGATCTCTGCTGTTTCTTCCCCAGAAGAGGTGTGATGAGTTTCAACTTATCAGCCAATCAGTTTGTTATCTTCTGATCACAGTGCTGGTGGTTCTTAGAACAGCTTGGGTTGGAAGAGACCTTATAGATCATCTAGTTCCAACCCCCAAGTTTTATGCATGAAGAGCTGTTTCTTCAGTAAGGTGAAACAAAATGCCTATTTTGGCAAAGGGCCGTGGTGTCCCCAAGGGGTCAATGTTGGAGCTGATATTGCTTAATGCATTCACTAATAAGTGAGGTGATAGGATATGATAATCCCTCTCTTTAAGTTTGCAGTAACACTAGATAATGGAATCAATTGGTATGCCAAATGTCAAGGGCTGCAATTCAAAGACACAGTGATGACCTGGAGAAATGGGTTGCAAAAGGTATTCGCCACGCTAAGCACTGTGTGGTTAGAGATGAATTTGGAATTGTGTTTCCAAATGAGAATGGGGAAGAAATAAAGAGGCTAAAACATTCATTGCAGGTCCAGAGGGATTTTGTAAGAGTACAGGTTTGATTGACTTCTCCACTGATTGTCTTTGTTCCTGTTGCCTGCCTAGCATCACAAAAAATGTGTGGCTACCAGATTTATAGCATAAGCAACTCTGAATCCTAGCTACAGCACTCTTCTTTTTGTTTCTATACAGATGTCTTTATAAGGCTTGAATGAATAAAACATGAAATAGTCAAACTGAGCTAATCATATGTGGGTTTTGTTTCCCCACCAAAGGTAGCACAGAAGATGGACTACATTTGATGATCTCTATGGATAACATGAAAGCTGTCTGGTTTGCCAAAAGCCAGTTTTTAATTTTGCAGGCAGTATAAGGCAGCTGCCTCCTTCAACCTACATTTAAGACTAAGAGGTAATGACAATGAGGTAGAATGAAAGTGAGGGTTATATTTGGAGGTCATGCAATATGTCCTCTGAATGAGGCTGCCTCAAATTTGAAGGCAAGTTGCACCCACTTGAACTTCATAGAACTTCAAAGCTCTCTATGTGCAGAGAAAGCATTTCACTGGTAGTTTTACAGAGCAGTGTCTTCTCTACACCTTTATTTTCTGTTTATAGCAAACAAGAATTTTCATTAGATACACTAGTGTTATGTTGTCTCTGTTTTTGTCACTTTATTTAGATACTAGTTTCAGTGTGTCCTGGCACACAGAGATGAGCAATTGACTAATGTGAATGTAGATTAACCTGGAAACTTAGAAGTTTGATTTTGCCTGAATTTTACTTCCCTCTCCCCCTGCTTTATTTTCATATCTTGCTTGGATGTGTTTCAGAGTTGAAATGCCATCTTCTGAATGCTTCTAGGAGCCTGGAGGCAGCTGCAAGTCTGTGGGTCTGCTTTTGAGATGATGTATTCTAGGGAGTAATCAGACACGAAGAATCATTGCTGGCACCTTTACTTTTTTGTTTTCAGTTCTTTGTTGTGGAGCTGGCCAACAGTATTTTGTAAAGTTAACAGTTTTGGGTGAAATAGATGTATTATATGGTCTCCATTTGTTTGGGTTAGAGAGTACTTGTCCCTTTAAAAGTGTTAAACTCTGTCAGGGATTGTCACGAATTATAGCTATATATTCCTCATCTGTCAAAGAATATGAATGAACCATTGACTTCAAATGCAGCCACTCTGGCTTGCCACATATCACTGAGCAGTCATTTTGTTTGTAAAAGCAATGACTGAAGTCTTGTCATCTGCCACAATTAAAAAAAAAACAAACCCAAACCAAAAAGAACCCATATTCTGATTTTGATTTGATGTGAAAAAACAAAAATTTAATTCCAGTGTTTATGTCAAAGAAAGGCAGCACGATCCATTCAAAGCCTGAGACACATTTTGGGAATGTTATTGCTTATTATTAGCAGTCCCATTTACTCTTTACATGACCTAGGAATACCAATTTAATTCCTCTTTTTTCTTTCCGTTATCCATCACATAAAATTGTGTCTCTTTTCTTTTGTCATCACTTTATTGGGAATCATTGGATGAAAAAGGACAATAAAAGCTCTGCATATTCTTGTTGGGGGGATCCTTTTGTCCTTATAGTTTGGATTTCAGTGTCCTGTCTATGTCCCTGGAACAATATACCTTTCCAGCTCCCCTGAATGTTGGACCAGTAATCTGATCTTTAATTTGCATAGCTGTAGCATGGGGATGATGCTTTTATAAACTCTGTCAAGTGCTTTGTATAGGAAAGGAATATGATGGCCTTTGACAGCTCATAGGCTTATGTGGTACTAAATAACTGTTCCCTATCTTAAAAATGGGCTTTACTAGTCACTAGTTGGAAATCCAATCTAAAGAAAAGCTACATGATGGAACATAAACCAGATTTTCTGAGCAGATTGTTTTATGGAAGTTCTGGCAGAGAAATGCTGTAAACAGCAAGAACTTACTGTAGCTTCCTCATGTCCTTTGGATCTGAAGACTTCTCTATTTCTCTTATGCATTACTGTTTATTTGTTCAGTAGACTGAACTGCACTCTTGGAGACATTTCTGCAGAAAGCATTAACTTGTCAGGCTGTTGGGCCACACTTTCTACTCCCAGCTGCCTTCTTCAGAAAGTTGTGTCCTACCCTAAGCAGCTGCTTTGGAGACAGCTGGCACAATCCAGCCACCCTTCAATTTGTGCTTGCTAGCAGCTGTCTGGCACCTTGATATTTCTGAGATCATCCCTCTCTTTAATGAGGCAGATCTATGTGTCTTTGCTGTTGCTCCTGGGCGTGCTTGAGGTCCCAGCAAAATCTGTGAGTTCTTTGGTCATCACACTGAATTTTTCAGTGGCAACAACAGGATGGCTTGATATGTTGCTCCTGTGTTACAACAGATGTGGTGTTACAGCGTGGAAAAGGGAGGACCCTGTTAGTCAGAAGTGCTAGCTTAATGCTGACCAGTGCTGTCTAGTCCTAGCTGCTGGACACTGGTACTGTCTATGCTAATAATAGCTCTCATTTGTCCAGCACCTTTACTGGAAGAGGGCCTGAAGCAATTTAAGAGTTGCACTCAGGCAATGTATCAACCTCTGGGTTGAAATGAGACAAGTATGTGATGGTGCCCAACAAAGCTGCATGAGTTTCAGGAAATGTTGAATAATCATTGAAAGCTACTAGGTGAATGACAGGCTTATTGTCACATGAAGGAGTGGGCAGCCACTAGATTATCTTTAGATTTCTTCCTTTGAAGCGGACATCTGAGCCAAAGAGAAAGGCCAGGAACAGACTCATAAAGTCTGGATTATGGTGATTTGGCATTTTCAATTATTTTCTTCCCAGGAGCCTCACTAATGTTTGTTCAGCAGATCCTGGCTCCTGGGAGGAGCCCAAAGCTACTGTTGGGCAAAAGCTCATGTAATCAGAGCATTTAACAAGAATGCAACAGCTGGGCACATGCTCAGTTGTAAGGCTGGTAAGTTTTACAGTTAATCTGCTGGAGCTTTTTGTACACAGATCTTTAGGATTCTGTGTGTGAGGAAGCTTGTTCAGTTTGTTAAATATCTGTGGAACAGTTCATGAAGTCTATTTAATGGGAGCTCACTTTCAATGAGGAAATACACTAATAGAATTAGTGCTAGTGAATATGTGAGCTGAGGATGATGAACACCAAAACCCTCTGAGCAACTAACTTTATATCTGTGAATTAAACTAATATTAATCAAGCTTATCAGGAACTGTCTCTTGTAAGTGGAGGTTCACATATGAGTAATCATCAGTATCTTACAACTAACCATGCATGCCACTCTTATTAAAAAGTCTCTATTCAGAGGAGGAGGGCTAGCAGAAGGACATGAGGATACTGTACATTAGGAAACATTCAGTATTTCATCACTTTGAGATGGTTGGGGCTTTTTTTATTGTTAGGAGACTGGAGTCATGGGGTGTGTGTGTGGACTGATGTCCTTCTTCCTGTAGAGGGCTGCTGAGGCAGCTATAGCTCTAGGATGCCATCACCTTTATCAGGGTCTGGAGCTGAAAGGTAAAAAAAGAGACTTCTTTCTGTTCAAGTGCACAACTTGTGTAGAACCATCTCTGTTGCTACTTCTCATTTTCAATTTTCTTTGTAGGCAGAGCTCTTTCTCTTATTGCTCTGCATCTCAAAGAGGGTCTCTTTTACTGCTTCCTAATGTGGCTTTGTAACAATTCTGTAGCCTTAGGGGAAGGACAGTTTTCTCTCTGAAGTCCTGCAGTCTTTCCCCAGCCCTTGACCTTTTAATCTGGGCTCCTTTTGTTTATCCTCTCACAAGGCAGAGAAGAGGAGGATGGAACAACTGCAGCTGTACCCTTGGTGCTGTAGACCAGGGGATTTAGGAAAGAGAAACTTCTGACAAACTAACACTGATGAGGAAGAGAAACATATGCTTCCACTCATGCAAGGCAGGGCAGAATGAATACCCTGAGGCAACTGCAGTTCTTATCTGTTTCAGGTGAATGGAGATATGCTGTTTGGAATCAGATTTTCTCAGGCGTTAGCAACCTCCTGCCTCTACAGACTCCACCAGGACTATAATTACTGTACTGTTGAAAAGTCATTAAGTTTCTTTCACCTAAGCAATAAAAAGCAGTGTGAGACAGAGGACAAGGTGCTTTGGGAAAAAAACAAAACAACACAACAACAAAACAAACAAAAAACTCAAAACAAACAAAGAAGAAGCAACATAACAAAACGGTTTTGTCCAGAACTTGTTTAATTACATCTGTTGGGGAAGAAAGTAGGAATGGGGTGTTTGTTGTGTATCTCAGGAGTAAGTGAGAGTATCTGGCTTGGTGAGTAGCAAGTCACTTCTGGCTCTGCCAGAGAGAAAATATGTTGCCATGCCTCAGTTGCTCAACGCCCATACACTCAGCTTTCTGTTCTACTGAATCCCTATTTTTGTGCGTCTACTTTAATACTAGTGATAATGATGTAATCAAAATTTTTCTAAAGGCCCTGAAATAAGATGCTGAAGATCAGGGCTTTCTTAAGCCTTTTCTTCTCCAAGTGAAGATGAAAGTGGTGTAGTGGACTGAGGATCATTACTCAGGGCTCTCAGCATCAAAATTGAGAGTATCCTGCACCCATAAATTCAGATTCCAACAAGACTAGGTTTTTTTCTCTTAGTTGGCTTCCCATAAATGCAGAAATTTTGTTTTTCCTTAGGACAATATACCTCCGATCAGTAACACTACTAAGGCATTATAAAATGTATGTAACAGGAAACTTAGATACATTAGCTTGCTAATAGATATTTATTTCAAGATATTTATTTCAAGATATTTATTTCAATCTTCATATTTAGAGGAGACTATAAAAGTGAGGAGAACAAAATGCTGCCACAGCATTTGGTGGTAGTAGTGTGGAAGTTGTATTACAGCAGTAGACAAAAGGTCATTGAAGGGCACACCTCCTGAGATGCTTAGAGTGGAGCGAAAGCCCTCAAGTAGTTCCAGGATGGATGACTGTGTACATGCTTTTCTCTGTGTGACTATCCATAGAGAGAGAGGAAAATTACAGAATGGCTGATTCAAATATGACTAGTTTGAGACTCCAAAAGGGCACTCAGAGTTAGATCTGGTACCAAAACTGTTCTGCAAATGTTCGTACTGCATGTGTCCCCAGGTTAGGGTTGTCTGTAGGCTTTTCATTTCAGTTCTGTACATGGTACATCCAGTGCTGATGTGAGCAGTAAGATGAATGGCTATTTATTTCATCTTACCAGAGCTAATCCATCATGGTGCATGTAGCAATTGGATTTCTGCACTCCAAAAAGCATTTTCTTCCAGATATTAAATAAATAAATAGATGTAAGGACCTCTCTTTCTAAATCTTTATTTTCTCTCTTCTTGTTCTTTTTCTTCTCCTTGCCTGCTGTGTAATAAATATGTTTGTTTGTTTTGGTAAATATCCATAATTTGAAAATAGCACTTTATTTAGCACTTAGTCCACTACAGACATAAAGTGGTTGATATCATCATTGTTCTGGAATGCCAGAAAATTAAGTCAAGATTTCTTTTTTAATTCCTTGATTAATTGCAACCAAATGTTCTCGTTTCTATGGATCAGCAAAGACATTGCTTCAGGATGGAAACATACAACCTTTGCTGGGTCCTATTTTTAACTTTCTGTTGGAATGGAATATTCTCTTTCTTTTTTGAGGTTTTAGCAAAATAGGTGAAATTACAATTAATACTTCGTCATCTGAGGTTTTCTTTGTAGTCATTAATAACACATTTACCCACACCTTATCCCCTCTAGTTCCTTTAAAAAATTCTACTAACATTTCCAGAAGTGTTTAGTGTTTGTTTATATGGAACATAAAAGCTTTGTCTAGGATATTTATTTGATCATCTTTGGTTTAATTTTTTTCTTTTAATTTTGGAGATCTCCCATTGAACCCATTTATTTACTGTGTATGCTGCTGTACAAGATCAAACCATTTTCTACGCTTTCCTGTGTGATTGGTTAGTTAGGTGGGTTTGTATTTTACAATAAATTCCAAAGCCTAAAACTTCAGTTTCACTTTCTATGCTAAGGAAAAACTCCTGAGGGTTACTTTTTCAAAATTAAAGGACTGTTTAGGCAGAAAATTAAAAGAACACCATCATTTTGCTTCAATTCATTATGGTATCTGCTTGTATAAATCATTAAGAAGATTGGAGGTGGGTTAAGGCATTGGGGCCCAAACTCTTTTTGTTTAGAAGAGCTGTGAGAGAGGGCACTATTACATTTAAAGATTCTAAGTATATTTTTAGTGGCTATTAAGAAGCCTCAGTTTTTACTGTATACCTTAAGGACTACTACTATTGAGCTGTTCTTTCAAAAAAAAAAAAGGCATCCATTTTCTGTGTGTTCTCTTGGATTTCCCTAGGAGATGCTCTCACCCAAACAGTGTGTAGAATCAGACAGCTTACACTTAGTGGTAAGTCACAGTAAGAAGTATAAGGATCACAAGATGAGGTAGCTTACCACAGGCCAAGAATGGTGGGGGAGGAGGAGAAGAAAAGCTCAGCTGACATACAGGAAGGGAGGAAAATGGAAAAAAAAATCACCACACACCAGGAACTAAATGCTTTCCTGCTTTACAGAGAACCTGCCCATAGCTTAAGATTGTTTGGGCTTTTTGCAGCTTTGCTGCCTTCCTTCCTTTCCAGTTAATTATTCATGCACTTGCTACTAGTAGGCGAGTTTTGTTTTCCTTTAGGTGTAATTAGAGCAATCTGAGGGCTTGTAATATTGTAATAAAAATGCACTTTTGTTCTTTCATTCGCCTTTCTCCTTCCTTTTTTTTCCCTGTCTCTCTTCTTCTCTTTTTTGCTGATGTCTGTCTGCTGACCACTGTCTGTTCACCAATCCTTCCGTCCTTCTGTATTCTTTTCCTATTTTTTTAAGCTGTTTCTCTCCTTTTTTCTGCGTAAGTGCAGTTGCCAGTTTAAGAACCCAGATAAACTTCTGGACTTCAAGTTTTAAGAATTCTTGCAGGAAAAATGGCCTTGCTGTAAAAGCAACTGCGCTAATTTTGAAATGAGTAGAATTAAATTGCACCCTCAAGGGCAATCATTTGTATATAATGTGTAGCAGAGGAAGAGGTGACAGCACAGGTGAACTTTTAGGTGCCTTGTCTTTGCATTTTTTGGTGCACGGTGAGAAAATATTTCTGTCATGCAGTCTGTCATGCTTTGGTCAGCCAAAGGTTTTATTAGGGTTTGGGGTTTTCTGTTATTGTGGGGTTTTTATTCTCTGGTGTGGATTCTAGATCAAGACAGGAGTAGAATTCTCTTTTGATAAACTACCCTTGTTTGCTTTGAGTTATGCAACAGAGTTACTACATCACGTTTCTTGCATTGCTGTTCCTAGTGTTTAAACTTATATTTTTTTTCCTGCAGGTATGTTTACATGTATTTACACATATTACAAATATTTACACATTCCTGGGGCAGCTGAAGCTCACTTTGTGCAATTGTTTTCTTGCACATGTCAGAGCCATTCAGAGATTTTGCACAATTTATTCAGTACATCACAGTATCTCTTTTGGGGTCTGATTGAAATGGCCTGTGCACTGGAGTGTAAAAAGTGAATCATTAAGGAACAAGATTCTCTAACCAGCAGTGACAGGAAGTAGTTCATAAGCATTTAAGATAATTTTGGCTAAACACTCTCTGCATCTTCTTAAGGCAGCTGCTGAGGGGGTTCTCTTTAGTGCTACTCAATGCCATTCATATTATTTGTGTGATACTGTTGATGAACTTGCAAAGAGATGGTGTTCATCAATACTCTTAAGTGGTCAAGGTGAGAGGTGTTTGATGGATAGAGGGAACACAACTTGCAGGAGAGGTCCTCTGCAGCTTTTATCTCTGGGTGGAAATAGAGCTTATCCTGGCCAATGTCTGACTCCTCATATGTTTGTGTTGGTAGGGGTCTCTGAGAGAATTTGGACCATAAGAGGGCACAAATTTGGTAATGGCTTTTCACATGGAAAAACCTTATTGAGAAAGGGGAAGGAAGAGTTGACCTCTGCAGTCTTAACCTTCCACGTTGCTTTCTCCTTTCCTCAGCTGGTTGAAATGATCCATACCAGTGGCAGCACTGAGTGGCAGTAGCAGTCTTTGCCTGTAGCCTGTGCAACTCTAACAGTAGGGAAAGGTCTGCGTTACAGGCAGTGTGAGCTCCAGATCCCTCTACCAGGTTCACAGTTGGAGAAAACAAGGAAGTGCCAAATGTGGCAGCTCTGGCTTGTACAGGCAGAGCTGTTGACAGGACCAACCGTGAGGAACCAGCTTCAATGGATTTTTCTTCAATCACAGTGTGAGCCAATTTCCCATGTATGAAATCCTCTTTCGATTGAAGATGGCATAAAAAAAAGTTTTCTTCTGATATTTGTTGTTTTTTCTTGATATCTGTATACTGCATGCTGTACTGAATGCCAGAGTTTCTGCTGCTCTTCTCTATTTGTGCAGACACCATTATATCATCCTGGAGGGGAGAGGCATTATTACTCCGATTTTTCACATATGAGAAATGACAGGGCTTGTCATGTCCAGAGAGCAGAAGCGGGCAAGGGTCTGCTGGTGAGCATTAGCTCATTTCTTTTTTTGACAGCTTACCAGTGCTGCCAGGAGCTACCAAAGGTAAATGGGTATGACAGTAATACCTCTTTCTAGTGGCATAGCTGGATCATGCAGTCAAAGATCCCCTCTGTGCAGGGTTGGGCAGGGTCAGCTCTTTGGTGAGTGAGCTCTGAAGAATACTGGGTATGCTTTGCAGAGAGGCATCAGCTTTTTGGTAGTGGCTGTGATCCCGTCTACATTTTGTGTTATTTTTGAGGTGGAAAGTGGAATGAAAGGTGAGTCTCCTCAGAGTTGAAGGGAAGAGTGCCTGATGTCAATAGCACCATGGGGATAGGCTCCAGTGAATCCTGTGCACTGTAGGTATTCATAGAATCATTAAGGCTGGAAAAGACCTCTAAGATCAGTGAGTCCAGCACTTGATCAAACACTACCATGTCAATGAAACCATAGTGCTAAGCACTGAATCCAGTTGATTCTTGAATGCTTCCAGGGATGTCTCTCTGGGCAGCCCATTCCAATGCCTGAACACCCTTTCTGTGAAGAAATTCCCTCTGATTTCCTACCTGAACCTGGTGCAACTTGAGACATTTCCTTGTCTCCTTTTGCTAGTTGCTTGGGAAGAGAGGCCAACCCCATGCCCTGTGACGTTCTGGTATGCTTTTTCTTAGAATGGAGCTGTATATTGTTCTTAGTGGTTTTTTAGGCCTGTAGCATTAGCACTGGTATCCTGGCAAAGCAGCAAAAGTCTCTGTTTAACAATCCCTTTTACAGCTCCTTTGAAGTCTTTCACTTCCAGTCCTAGCTATGATTTAGCCTGCATTGTGACATTCTTGTTTAGGATGCTGAGCAATTCCTCTAAGAATAGTGAGAAGACTGTTGGGTGGTTTTTTTTTTTTTGTTTCTTGATCCTTTCCTTGGTCTCTGAACTTGATAAATTGTAGCTTTGTCATTTACTCCAGGTTTTCCTGTAGTTCTGTAACTGTCTTTCCCCCCCAGTTTGATTCAGAAACTGCTTTGCCATCTACAGCCTCTTCTAAAGAAAGCAGCTTTGTTAGAAATAATAGAAACATTGAAAGCAAAATTCTGGAAAGCCACTTAGCCTCTGTATGTCTGTAATGTGCTTTGTGCTTGTCTACAGTTCTGACATGTCTTATAGAGGTGTACAAGACATTTATTAAGGAGCCCTGAAAGCCAAGGGATGGGGATCCTGTGTGCTGTTCTTCTGTAAATATATATACTATACCACTTGAGCCTGACAAGTTTGGTGGCCTTCTATGACTAGGGTTAGAGTGTTGGTGCATAAGGGAGGAGCCACTAATGTCATCTACGTGGACTAGTGCAAAGCACTTGACACTGTTCTGAGTGACACCCTTGCTTCTAAACTGGAGAGACATGGATTTGATGGGTAGAGCAGTTGGTGGATAAAGAATTATCTGAATGGTAGCACTCAAAGTGTTGTGCTCAATGGCTCCGTGTCCAAGTGGAGACCAGTGATGAGTGATGCTCCACAGGGGTCAATTATTAAGAGCGGGTGTTTTTAGCATCTTGGTTGGTGGCATGGACAGTGGGATTGACTGTGCTTCCAGCAAGTTTGTCAACAACACCAAGTGGTGTGGTTGACATGTATGAGGGAAGGGATGCCATCCAGAGGGACTTTAACAGGCTGGAGAGGTGGGCCTGTGCAAACTCTGTGATATTCAGCAAGACCAAGTGCAAGGTCTCTGCCTGGGTTGGGGCAATCCCAAACAGAAATACAGGCTGGGTGAGAAATGGACTGAGAGCAGCCCTGAGGAGAAGGATTTTGGTATGTCGGTTGATAAGAAACTCAACATGACCCAGCAATGCACATTCACAGCCCAGAAAGCCAACTGTATTCTGCGCTTAATCAAAAGAAGTGTAGCCAACAGGTCATCTTTTAAAAGATGCTGCTCTAAAAGCCAATGATGTTTACCTGTGACAGCAGCTGTCTCAGCATGTTTCTTAGGATTTGTCTTCTACTGTAGCAGGAACTAAAAGTCTCAGCCCACGTGATGGTGTAAACTGACAAGGCTTTACTGAGCCGTAACAAGCACCTCACATCCATCGTCCAACCCACAGCAACTTTAATGTGAAATTTCTGATTTTGTTCTCTTTAGTAAGATTTTCTTTGATATGTGGCTGACTTTTGATAAAAAAAAAATGCTGTTTTGCTTAGGCAACCTGATAAGGAGGGGTCTAATTTCCTCTGTTTTAGAGAATTCCTTGTCATAATGGCACACAATTGGTGCTGGGAAAGGTGACTGCTCCACATACTCTTTGAGAAACACTTTCCTCTTTAGTCAGTGCCGTGGCATGTTGAAAATACTTAACTTTTCGTGATGGTTCTGGTTTCTTTTCTTGTTGATCTCCTTGACTCTGGACTGAATCAGAGCTGCGTGCCTGTAAATCCCTCAGTAACTCATGGTTTGTTTTTTGGTTTGGTTTGGTTTGGTTTTTTTTTGGTGCTTTGCTTTGGGGATGGGATAAAGTTTTTATTCTTGTATGTTTTGAGTCCTGGGTAACCCAGATGGTGCAATAAAGACAGTTAGGAGGAAGACCCTCCATCAAATGATGTTGACTGTTGTCACCTTTTTTAAACTTAAGTCTTGCTTTATATTTTGCTGGGGAGGTGGGCAGATTTCATATTTGATAAACCACTATCTGACCAAATTACAGCCCAAGTGATGAATATTTAATTAAATCTGTACTCTGTGAAATACATTACTGCTTAGGTGGATTAAGGTTGTGTAGCCCATAAATTGGTAATTTGGTTGTCAGCTTCCACAGTGCCCTGGACAGTAATGACACATGATTTCCTGTGGATTTCTGTCTAAAAAAAATTAATGTTTGGATTGGCTTGTGAAGGGTTTAGGTCTTTTATCCTTTTTCTATTTCTTCAATAAAAAAAAGGGAATGAAATTAAAAATTTAGGAGTACTTTTAATGTTTCAGTGTCAATTAACTGCACCCCTTAAAGTTACCAGCCTTCATCTTTTCCAATGATGTGTTAAAGAAACATCTTCAGGAATGTGATATTGCCAAGAGTTAAAACAAGTGATATCCACTCCTGCAAATTTTAAGAGTTATATGTATAGAACATGAATTAATTTAGTGTCATATTGCATTTTCCTTTGAGTTTTCTTACTGCTATTAGTCAAATAGGTGTTGGGAATACAGGGTAATGTTTTTGCTACATCCTTAAGATTTACTTGCAGGCAAGGTGTGGCAGATAGTCAAGTGCCCATTTGGGTTCACTCAAGTGGGAAACTGATGCTGCAGTTTGACTGGAGTCAAATATCCTGGGGTTAGTGGTATATTATGGCTTTGAGGTGAGGGGAGAATGGCATAGGCTCAAAGTTTGCTGCTCTGCAGTGTGTCCCAAAGTGAGACAAGATGATCAGACTCTAAGGATGAGGGGCAAGGAGCATCCAGCAGTCCTGCTCAGTAATTTCATGTCAAAACCTTAGGGCAGTATTTTCTCTCTCCAGGTGTTGTGCTATTTATGGGTCTGTCCTGGTAATGTCCACTGAACAAACACTGACTGTATTTCATGCTATATTATTGTTTACTGTAGCTGATCTTAATTTATATTATTATATAACATAGCAATGAGGCAACCCAGTCACTGCAGATCAAAGGAATTAGTGCAGCTGTCATGTGGATAAGCTCACATTGTGCCTCACAACACCACCCCAGGCTTGCTTGAATCGTGCAGACTCAACTCTGTCTCCCTCTCATCACCGTGGATACAGCTGAGGATATGTAAATGTGTGTGTGTACGTATGGATCCTGTAGGTATTTACACATGCTTAGGCAATGCTGCCTTGCAGTATGGGTTATTGTCTGGGTTTGACAGCAGCCTTTGAATGCGGGCATCAGTTTCCCATCTGTATGTTCCCTGAGGCTGTCAGCAGTCATTGGGATGGCTGGCAGGGTGTCAGCTAAGCTCTCCACTTCTGGAGGAATATTACAGTAGCAAAGCTGATGAGAACTGTGACATCTTTGAGGGGGGACACTGCATGAGGTCTGCATGGTATGCATCATCCCCTACTTGACGACTTTTTCACAGCAGGGACTTTTTTATTGTTTCTATTCTTGTCAATATCTGTCAAGGTACGCAACATAGTTTTCTCCTTCCAATTCCTTTTTTCTTTTCTTTTTGCTTTCTTTCTCTTCGTGGCTCAGAGTCCCCAGCTGCCATCCACTGGGTTCTCATCTTCGCTGATGTCTGGAGTGTCCAAGAGCTGGAGCAATGCAGTAGGTAGCAGTCTGCTTCCTTGCAGCTCTGACCTAGGACACAGCACAAAGCCAAGGGTGCCAGGGACTGCTGGTTTAATTCTTTAGCAGGCATGAAACTAAGAGTCTCATCTCCAGGGATGGATGAAATTTTTGGAGATTTCTTGGCCATAGCAATCTTTCTCCCTTTCAAACTATGGGTTATATAATAAGATTTTAGTTTCCTGAGTTTCTATTTTAAAATTTGAATATAGAATCCTTTCCTTGCTCTCTCCTTCACAATTGAATATGCTATTAAATACTCCAATTTCATCTCAGTAATAGCATTTCAGGGAGAGAAGAGGGAAATGTTCCTAAACATACATTTTAAAAAATTGTTTGGTATTGAAGAATCACAGTAATTTATTTATTTATTTAAACTACTTTATTTTAAAACAGCACTTATATTCATATGCACTTATATGCTAGGGGGAGATGGTATGTAGATGGAGATCATGGACTGATAGACAATGATCTTTGCTGGGTTCAGGTACCAGGATACTTACTTGGACCTGATATATAATCGTCTGAGGCATTTGATGTAGCTTGTGTAGTTGTCCCTTTTCAGAGAAAGGCTTGGCACTCAATTCCCCTAAAGAGAGAGGTGGAGCATCTCTCTGAGATGCTTCTAAAAGTATCCTGAGTGGTCAGTGTTTGTTAGGCTGTAGCCACAAATTCCAGTAGATCACAGTGCCAGAGGAATAGTACCTGCACTGGGAATTCAGGGTTTGAGAAGTGAGCAAAAGCAGGACACAGGGCAACACTGGCAGCTGTCTGCCCCTGCTGTGAAAGCCAGCTTGGGGACCTGTGGGCTGAGTTTGTTTGCTCTGATGAATGTTGTGCACTGCAGCTTGTGAACTGTATTGAATCCCCCACCATGCTGCCTTGCTGTTGCTGCTGGCATAGGTTGTTGTGTTTATGAATGTGACAGTCAAACACATCAGAGGCACAACTTGCCCACTGATCTGTGAGACCGCCTGCCTTGTGCAGTGGGAACCCAGCTGACAGTGGCAGCAGATTCCTAGGAGGGCTTGATTGGAGGATTTATGTCTGTAAAGCTCCCTGGGACATGCCAGCCTATGAGGCTTGATTGTCCATTCATGAAGTTCATTTAAACCTTGAGGGGGGAGGTTATTTTCTCTAGTCCCAAGAGAAAAGTGTTTTCTCTCAGTCTCAAGAGGGTAGTGAAACTATTTCCCACTTCTAGTTAATCTATTTATTGTGAACTGTGACGTTTCACCACGATATGAAGTGGATAAAGAGGAAAAGGCATGAAGAAGGCTTCAAATGCAGAGCACAGCAGTTTTATCAGAGAGTCAGAGATTCTAGTCTTTGCCATGATTACTGTGCCAACATACAGAATTGTGTTTAAATTAGGGTTTATATTGGCATAATTATTTTGATAAATATCACACCCAAATGAGCATAGTTAAATAAAAATGTTGAGCTGTCTTAGCCCCTTTATCATGGGAATGAAGATGTTGTTTTGTGGGGATTTTTTTCATTTTTTTTTTCCTCATGAGAACATTCATATGTTTTTCTGGCCTTCAGGTTGTTCCAGGACATAATGTTTTTATTTCTGTTGCATTGTTGCAAGCAATGATTTTTACGTGTTGTGGTTCTCCTTGTGAGGAGCACTTTACCTTCCCTCTCAGGATCTTCTTGTTTCCTGTGCTGTGTGAGGTTATAGTACAGGGAATTCAGCTGTCAACTGCAGTTGTTTCTGCTGGAATTCGTATTTGTTTCAGTAATAAATGGCAGATTATTATCTGGGGATGGACAGGACTGGGAGCTGCATTACACTGACTTGTAGCATTGCTGTGGCCTTTCTGAAGATAATTTCTTGGAGCAGCAGTTGCAAACTGTGCTTTCTTCATCTTCAGCTTCAGACTGAAAAACCTCTAATCAAAAGACAAGGTGACATTTTCAGGTCTCCTGCAATGTAGTTAACTTTCCCCTTAGCCCCTGTCTCTGGTTGTTGCCCTTTTCACAGCAGCGTAGGATCATTTTCTGTGCCCAAGCATTCTTGGAGGGCAACAAATCTCCTTAGTGCTAGATTCCTATAATAAGAAACAGCCTTGCACTTCTCCTTTTCCTCTCCAAATCTCATTTGCTAGACTTGCTGGTGTGTGTTTCAGTCCTTTAATTTTTTTGCTGCAGCACTTAAGCATAATTTGCTGTCAAACACATGCTCTCTGATTGAGGTCCAGCCAGATTTACTTGCAAATGTGTCTGGGTCAATAGCTTTTGTTTCAATTAGATTTACAAAGAGCCATTTTGGTGCTCTGGCATGTTACTCAGAAGGGAGGTTGTGAGGAGGGCCTTGGGCCTGCCAGGCAATTAATTAATTAATAAGTAGGAAAAAAAAAAAAAAAAGGAAAGTAAAAAATAAAAAGAAAAGAGAAAGGGATCAAGGAATCTGATATTATTTGCCCATGGCCAGATAGGGCTGTTGCAGTTTTTGCTGAGGATTAACCGATAGCCAGGGCTCAGTCTGATGGGTGCAGTAAGATGCAATGCTTTGAGATGTAAAAATTAGAACCAGGCATCTTTGGATGCAGATGGGGTTGTGGCCACACTTAGCTAAATGAGTGAAAACCATTTGTAGAAGGGCTAAGCCAAAACCACAGTAGACTGAGAAGAATTAGCTTTTATCCAGTATTATTTATTTGTCTATACTTTCTCCTGAAAATGCAGGGGCAGGGTTTTCACGTGTGAGGAATTTGAATTTATGCACTAAGGTAAGAAGCTTGATTCATTTGTCTTTTCACCCCTGCAGTCACAATGAGATATTCGGCTTCCCATTGATGCTGAAAGCATTTGTGTGCTCAATGACTTTTCATATACCCATAATTGTCTTTCTAGATAAATAAAACTAGATCATTAGATTTGTCCCAAAATGCTTGAATATGTTTTTCCAGTATTTCAAAGAATCTGTTGAAAAACTGGGCTCAGTGCTGTCGTACTGACCTAAACCCATGCTTTCTTTGCCAGATTATCTTTCCAGCCTTCGTAGTCTTTTGATGGTCTGAGTGCAGGTCTCCTTGGCATCAAGCTGGATTTTGTATTTTCCCCATGCTTAAGCTGTTAAAGGAAAATTTCAGTGGAGTCAATTATTAGTAATTTAAAAAATTCTTTGATTGTTTCACATGCCTGATGTCTGAGAACCAGCAAAATCTTGCAGTGTCTGTGTGGGGATCAAAGGAGGGATCACAGTGAAGCTGAGCTGGCAAGAGTTCCACAGTAAGGCAAGACAAATTCCAGCTGGAGATTCTGTCACTGGGGTTGACCCATGGGACAGGAGAGATTTTTTTAGTTTTTTAAAGCTGCTTCTGTGGTGCTCAACAACTATCCTAAACTCTCTTTTAAAATGTGATTTGTTTCAACCAGCTATGTTGTTATTTTCTCTGTAACCGTTGTGTCTTGAACTTTGGTGCCTCTAATTTCTCTGAGCTGCACCTTGTACTACTTGGATACCTCAGTGTCATTGGAAACACTGTGGAAGATGATCTTCTTCATCAAAATATATAAATATTTGGAAGAGTAATAGCATTGAGCAATTTTCTAGTAATAATAAATCCTGTCATGTTCCATCAAACAATACAAATACAAGCAAATACCAGAGGAAAGACTGAAGGGTTTGAAATGCCTGATATCAAAAGTAATTTTATATGGTTTCCATTTTTTACAAGCTGCTTAATGTCCTTAAGTTAACTTTGCATTTTACTGGTGTCTCAATTATGATCAACTTGACATCTTCAGTGATTTTGCAAAGAAGCTAGGCATACAAATACCTTCATTCTACAGATGAAGAGGGAGATGTAAATATATGCTATGTTACTCTTTGTTTTCTCAATTTTTATTTTTGTTGTTAGAAAGAATAAAATTCACATGTGAAAACAAACTCAGATGACACAAACCTGGTCCCAAGCTAGTTATTTGGGTGATAATTCTATCCTTCTTAAAAAGATTAGATTTAGAACTTTTGGAAAGCAAGGGACGTAGTGGGCCCTCCAATGTGTTTATCATGATTGTACCAATAGTGGCAGCTATGTTCCTAAAACAGGATGCCTGTTGTGGATGGTGACATAGGAGACAGTGTGGTGGGGATGGCTACATTAGGTTTTTCAGTGTCTGTTCAGAAAATTTCATCTGCCATCACAGAATAATAAAGGAGCTCTATACTGTCATTTTTATTGATATTGCTTTTCAGAACATACTTTTAAAACAGTGCAAGATGTCAGATGTCAGTGAACTGCATGAGCTCCCCACTGCCTCAGATGGAGTTGCTCCAGCCTTCAAAACCTGAATCAAGGCAGTTGATTTATAGCAGTAAATTGTACAACCTCACATCCTGCTAGGATCACACTGCCCTTAAATCTGGTCTAACCACTGAGGAGAGAGCTGGTCAACTCTTCAAAATCTTTTGTTCAGAGAGAATTTGTCTACAAAATACAGATTAGAGGGAAATAAAGCAACCTGGTCTGTTGGGCAGACTGGCAAGTGGCAATGAGATGACTCGTGGGTCCTGTGCTGCTTCAGTTGCTGTCTCTTGACCTGACACTGAGTGAAAGGGATAACTGGCCTGGTCAACCTCAGGGTGCAAAGCCAAACAAAAGCAGTAGAAAAGCAGCTGCTTCTAAGTAGAGGGCTCCAGGGTGAATGTGGAACTGATTTAGTGTATTGCTGAGGGGCTCTTAACTCCAGCTGACTTCACAAGTCTTTGGTGGTTTGTGTAAATTCACAGATCGAGGACAAATGCACTCGGTGCTTTGGGGACGCTTTGTTTGAAGAGGGCTGCTTGACCTCAGAAACTTCTCCAGGGGCAGTGGAGAAAGGTCTTTTTTAAGAGGCCTTTTTTTAGGGGGTCCTTTTCGATAGTGTCTTGTGGCAGTGTTGTACTGTAACACGAGGCAGTGTGTTTATTTCCATGCTCTGCCAGCCCCTGATGCCAGTGCCACCTGTTTTGCTTCCCACTGCACAGCTGTGCCTTTGTGTACAATTTCTGAAATGGGTTTTTATGACATCTGTGTTTTAGCTCCTTTGGGACCCATCACTTCCAGTCCTATCTCACTGGGCACTCTCTCCCTTCACAAAATCAGTGCTATAAATGTAGCTCACTTAAATCACCACTCACTGAAAGAACAGAAAGGATTAATGAGTAAAAATTTGCCTTGGTGGAAACGAAATACTTGCTATCATGATCTCATCCAGTAGCACTGAGTGGAGATTTTTGTCCTTTACAGTTGAGTCAAAGTGATATAAAAATGAGAGCAAGATAATCACAAATGTTCTGCAACTATTAGACTTGTACTCAAACATTTATTTTGTTCTAGGACTTGAGTTCCTTGTGGTAGTATCACATGGGGATGGCTCAGGGAATTATTCTATGGGAGATGTGCTGTATTCACTGTTACAAAATCCAGCAACTGCCAATAGAGACAGCTTACCTGTTCATTGATATGAAGCCCTTTTCCCCAAGAAGAGCTGTGAGGAGTGCTGTTCCTGTAGAAGTCACCTGTACTCACTCAGGATATACACAAACACAGCTTAAAGCAGTGTTGTATGGGTGTTTTTAAAAGGTGTCTAAATACCCTATACATGTGTGGTTGCCATTACTCTGGCACTGCAGGGTGGGCAGGGTGTACTGTGTAGGCCACAATAAGTGAATGAGCACTGTGGTATCCTAGCAGGTAATTATTGGAAAAATCTGGCGGCTTGAAGATGACCAGCATGTCTATTTGGGAAATGTAGTTTGAAAACACTTGTGAGATGTATTCAGATTTTTTAAAGCAGAAGACCAAAATGTAATTACAGCAACAAATATAAATTAGTGAATATTGCAGCCATGAGGGCATACTCATTCTCCAGCTGGTTTGACAGTGCAAGGAGCAACAACAACGAGAAAAAGGGTAACCTGATGTGAAAGCACAGGTTGTTTCTGCAAGCAGGCTGGCTGAATCTGACAGTGACCATGCTCTCTTGAGATTACAGAAGTTCTGAGCACTGCCTTTGGGATAAGGCGATGTCTGAAATTCCCTATCACGACAAGCCCCTCAGGTGTTCACTGAGTTTAATGTAGAAGGAATGCAGCAACAGTCAGGCTTGCATTTTAATGGTTGGAGGAGAATATTGTTGCAGTGTAATTTTTTGACCACTGACTTCCAAAATGTTAGGGTTGTCCCTCTTATTGTCATTCATACTTGTTTTGTTATCACATCTTTGAAGAACCAGTCTCACCGCTACATTTCCTGTTTCCTCATTATGTACAGGCCAAAGGGTGAAATAAAATGCATTTCAGCACCAGACATGGCATAAATGAGAGTGACTTCTGACAAAGAGCCATAATTATTAACTGATTACTTGAACTTGAAAATTATTAAAATACAGCTCACTGCCAGTTTTTGTTCAAGCGAACTGATATTTCTAACTAGTTTACAATGGTGTTAAAGATATAGGTAGCTCTTATATAGCTGGCCATCTCTACATGGGTGTTCTTCCCCTTACAGGCCCTGAATTACACTTGGCAGTGGTCTAAGTTTACAAGGAAGGATTTGCCTTGAGCGCAGAGCCCAGCAGCTCTCCTGTACCGTACCCTTTCTACTGTGACTTGCTTTCATTGCCAGGGACCAGCAGGGTTTTCAGCTAGGCAGATAATAGGAAAATTAGAAATTGTGTGTTATCGTGAATGCTGATGACTTATTTTAGAGGTAGAGGTTTCCTTCAAGGCAGATGCTGTTGAACTCTAGAGAAAAAAAAGAATGTGGGAGTGTCATGAATGCAAGTATGTGACCTTTGGGAGAATGCAGTTTTTCTGTTTCTGTGTTTTATGAAGCTTGGCTTCTAACTAGCCTTTAAAATAGAGGGAGCATGACAAATTTCTGAATGTCTTCTGAAGTGTGAGATGCTAAAGAAAAATCACGTCTTTATGAATATGTTCTTAAAGTTTGCTCAGGAAAATCCTGTTTCAAAGCACCTGGATGCGCTGGATGCATTATCTGTGAAGTCATTGGGCAATAGTGAACTGCAACTAAAGAACCTGTGTGAAAATTGCTGGTGAATGGAAAACAGTATTTCTCACAGTTGTCTCTCATTTTGACTCAGGCTGAAAGTCTCAATTTAGACTGTAGGAGTAGGCAAGCTTCCTCTGATTTAAAGAAAATAATATATTTTAGTAATCTGACACAATGGGATTTTCTTATGAAGATTGATCTTTACTGTAGAGCACTGTCATTAATTCTCAAATATAAGTGCTGTATTCAAACTTACAGTAAAAAATCCATGGAAGCAATGTGAAGCGTAGCATATTCTAGCCCCTGAAGCAATTTAGAGAAGTAAAGTAAGCTTTTCATTCAATAAACAAAGGCATTATTTCTCAGGTGAAAACAATGGATTGGTAGTGCTTCTTACCATCACAGCAAAACAGCTTAGGCATAGTGGTGGCTCATCCCAGTACCTGTTTCCTGCTTGCACAAGGAGTAAGAACAGTTGAATGGTCTGGGCAGAGTTGAATGATTATGACATTAGCTGGAGATTTGAGTGATTCAGTTAATTTTTCTTTTTGACTATGGATATTCTTTGTGGAGTGACAATTTTCTTTATCTCTGATATAGTTCAGTTTGAAAAATAGAGTTGATATTTTTATGCTTCAGAGAAATGCTCTGAGATAACTCAGTGTATTATACATCTGGGACAGTCTGAGCACCTATGGCATCTGTGCAAGACTGGTGAGAATATAGATCAAACTCTGTTGCTTGTATTCTTTAGATCCTGAATAAAGAAGTATCACCTTGTCACCAGTTTTTATCCCTTTGTGTTCTTATCCCTCATGGAGTTCAACTAGACTGATTTGTGGGTTTTCTTCTTGCACTCGAGAGTTTTGTTTTGGCAGGTATCTCTGTTCTAACAATTTCTTTTTGTCTTTTGGCCAAGATAAAAACAACACAAACAAATGAAAAATTATTTCCTTGCTATAACAAACCCAAACCACAGATGAGCTGTGGCTCAAGAGCTGGTATCTTTCAACCTACCATGGCAGGGCTTAAGTCCATTCTTCCCCTCGTTAAACCAATATCACTTTCTGATATAGCTGGGAATTTAGAGACTCAGCAAAATCTGAAATCTTGTGCAAGAGCACTGAACTGATTGAAGAGTTTTACATTTCCCACAAGTGAGGGCTGAGCAGTCTGACTGTCTCATGCTATTCCCGCTGTCAGTCACTTTTCCTTATATGCATGGGCCAGCCTTGTCCGCCGTCACAGTACACAGCTACATCTCCACTTTAAAAAGTAGCATTTGCCTGATCTCCAAAAGGAGCAGCATGCTTTTCTTGTTTGGTTTTCAGTGGTGGTAGTTTTTGGTTTGTTTTTTTGGGTTTTTTTTTGGTTGGTTTTTTTTTTGTGGCTTTTCTTCTTTGGGAGGGATGTTTTTATTGTTGTTGGTTTTGGGTTTGGGGGTTTTTTTGTGTGTTTTATGGTTGTTTTTGGTTTTGTTGTTTGGGGGGTGTTGTTTTTGGTTCTTTTAATCTTGGTAGTTCTAGGTCATGTGGTCATCACCATATTCATTCATTTTCCTCTTACACCTGATTTTTTCTCCTTTTGTAACTGAGGTCAAGTGCTTATATGTAGGTGACACCAACCATTTCATACAGTTTGTCCCATTCCTCTGTTCTGGCTCAACTCCCTTGCAACATTCTTCTGTCTGACCAGTGACAAATGGGGCCTGGAGTGAAATGGAAATGAACTCAGGAGTGAGTTTATGGGACTGCAGGGGACCATCTGTTAATGTAAATGTTTAAGGTAAAATGCATTAAGGCCTGCATGCTGACGAGACATTTCATTTGCATTCTGCCTCTGGGATTATTTCTGACTCATGCCTAAGGGCAGCAGAGTTCCAGGGAAGATGAGCATGCTTTCTCCTTTTCATCTTTTGCTCGTGCAAGTTTTACGTTATGGTTCAGATGCTGGACCTGAAATATGAAATGTGCTGCTTAGATTCAAAATGTGGGTTTGGTTCTAAAAATTATTGTGGCATATGCTTCACCTCAAGAAAGCATAGATTCTATAATACCTTTTTTATTTATAGAAAAAGAGAATTCAAATATCGTTATTTTAGAAGCAGGAGAGACTTTTCTGTTCTTTGCTATTCAATTGTTAAATATAAGAGTAAGAAAGAACAGATCATAACGAGAAAGTGCTAATGGGTTGATACCACTCATCTCTTGCTTCATGCATGTCTTAAATTAAAATTATAGGGAAATCTAACCTACATTTTTCTAACATGTTCTGATAGTCTCATGAGTAACCTAGGAGAAGATAGCTTAAAAAAAGTCTGAAGGTGTGTGTCGCTGCATGCTCATCTGGGGCCAGTCCATAATTTTAATCTTGACAGTGATCATTTAAGTCTGTGAAGAAATTTTAGTTATTCCCAAATCTTAAGTGGGACATAAGTCCATGGTGTTTTAAGGAATGTAGTTTAAAATATGACTCTTCTGAATTAGAAACTATGAATGCTTTTTAGTGTCTTTTTTATTTTCTGCTTGGCTCTAAGCTGCCCTTAGAACAAAATATTGTTGATATGAATGGCGATCATATTACAGGGAATTCCTTTGGTGGTGTACCTTTAGGAACATGAACTTGAAGAACAGGAGAGTTTGAGAATTGGAGTTTGATATAGTCATCTCAACTCTAGTGACTTTACTAATCTTGAATTTACAGGATAAAATACAAACAAGGTCATAGTTACTGATCAAGTGTCTGTTGATTACATAAATCTCCAATCTAGATCTGATAAGTCTGGACTAACAATTTTTTATCTTGTTACTGTTACAGAGATAAGTTGTTCATACAGTGCCATGGGTAAACCCCAGATGGCAACTGAGCACCAGTCAGCTGCTTACTTTCTCCCTGGCCCCACCACTGAGATGGAGGATAGAGAGCAAGACTAAAAGTGAGAAGTTATGGGTTGAGGCAAAGGCAACTAAATGGGACACAAAAGAAAGATAATAATTATTATTATAATACCTGAAGCATTAGAATACTCAAAGCAAGTGATACACTATGCTCATCACTCCCCAATCAATGCCCAGCCAGCTCGTGAGCTGTGGCCCCTGACCAGCTTTCCCCTGGCTTATATGATGAGCATGACATGAAATGCTATGGAATATCATTTTGAAGGCAGCTATTCTGGATGTGTCCCTTCTTAACTACTTCTGCCTCTCCAGCCTTCTCCCTGGCAGGGAAGCTAAAAAGTCCTTGATGTAGTATAAATACTAAAACCATCAATGTGTTATAAACATTCTTATACTAAATCCAAAACACAGGACTATACCAGATACTAGGAAGAAAATTAATTCTATCCCAGCCAAAACCAAGACATACAGTAAGAAATGTCAGTGTTCTGTCTAGAGCCACATACATCACACACAGCTTAAAGCCATTAAAGAGGATTGTGTCCAGTTCATCCAAACATAGCATAGATTGGACATTACTCTGTTCTTGTTTTATCTTGCATATGCCAGTCTGAATATGGCTAGATAGCTTGGATGTGGTTTGCTCTGATACCAGCAGAGGGTAATTCTTGTCTGTCTTTCATTTATAGGAGTGGAGAGCAAAGATTACTACCTAATTCTTTTTCCTGCCTTGGTGGCAGGAGTGTCACAAGGGTGACATTGGCAATGAAGGTTGATGAAGAACTTTGTGCTTACGTCTTCTTACTTTAGCGTACTTATTCTCTACTAATTCCTTGCGTGGGCACCCTGCACTGAACATGCCTTTGTGTGGGTTAGAAGTGGATTAAGCTTAGCTGCCAAAAGAACTCTAGGTATAGAATAAGAGAATTACAGACAGAATGCTGTTAAGCCACATTCTTATTTGTTCCAAAGTAATTTTCCTGTCTTGGCAAGCACTAAGGAAGAGCTTCTTGTCTTCTCGTGGTAAGAGGAGAGAAAATCCAGTTTCGAATGAGCATGCCCTTCTTTTCTCCTTCTTCTAACTCTAGTTTGCCCTCTGTGCCAAGCTAAAGAATTGCACGTTCACCTCTCACTCTCAAGCTGAAGAAGATTGATGTGCAATTAAGATCCCTAAGGAGATGTATTAAACGCTGAAAAGACTCCAAATTCTCTCATGAATCTTCTTTCTTTATTTTGTTTTTCCACTCCTTCTTATCGTGTGTATTACTATCTCATCTTCAGGACTGTGGTGACCCTGGCTCATACTCGGGTAAAAGATGGGAGCTGAAGGTGCTATGAAAACTAGTCACTGAAATCTGCCTCTGGTCACAAAGGTCTTTGAAACTGGCTTTGTGTCATGCCTTTTTACCTCAGTCTTTTCTCCTGTCTCATGGTGTGTTAGGCCGGAATTTGATGAGTCACGGTTGCTGCAATGTGGCTGGCTTTGAATGTTATCCTAAGACTTGAGATTTTTTCTTTTCAATACTGAAAGAACTTCTAAAGTTTTGGAAATTCTATTCTATGGTGGCTTCTGCCTTAAAACTGCTAGGAGCAGTGGAGATTTTTGTAACTTTTGGCTCATGACAAAATAGGATAATTGTGTGAAAATCTGGAGAGGCCAGTCATTGGAAAATACCCACATTTATTTTTGGGATCAAGATATTCAGTGTAGTTGTCTTCTGACTGATTTCCTTTCCTAATGTTTTGATAGAGCTCCTATCCCAAACTGAAGGTATTTTCTTTCTTCACTTGTATCTTGGTATTTGATTTTGTTTATGGTTTTTCCTGTTTTTACATGTCTTCAAGTATTGTGTGTTTTGGTGGGTTGGTTTGTGTGTTTTGTTTTGTTATTTCTTTCTCCAAGCACCTTTCTGTGTAGTTTAATTTAAACTTCCTTGTGGATTTTGGTACAGGCGATATTGAGCATATCGATGTGCATTAGGATTTCAAACATCTTTTCATGGAAGATATTTCTTCTTCTGCATAGGGGCTACTACTAATCTGAAATATTAAGTCCATTGCCCTGTTTCTTGCCATGTGCATAAAACTGTTCTCTCGGTGGACCATTTTTCAGAATTTCTATGCTTACACTGGTATGTAGGCATTGAGTCTGTAATATTACTTTCTTACTCTGTACATACCAGATTCTAAGATTACTGCTGGTGTTTGAGTTTGCAGAGATTTTGTCTGTATCTTGAATTATAGATTTGATTTTGATTTAGTTGAATGAAATGGAAACCTTCCTGCTCACGACTGTGAATTTGGAAATCAGGCCTTATATGATGGCAGACTAAGTAAGAAGTAAGGCCTGTTTTCATGTCTTACTCTTTACTGGCTTGTCATCTGGGGTTGAGGAATACTCCACTAGGTGCAGTTTTTCAGAGAGCAGATCAAAACAAGAAAGTATTGTTAGGTTGAATGTTCTTTGTTTATAGAAAAGACTCATGATAGCAAAGACTGTTCAATTTTATCTCTACTTTTGTGAAAATCTGTGATAAAATTCCATCAACAGAAAGCAGAAGTCAAGCCTTGATTACTTGCAGTCCACAAGAGCTGTTTGGAAAGTTTAGATAGAGCTTTAGTTTCAGTGTTGTGAACAAACTGGGCTACAAGTGATTAAGTTTTCCCTGCAGTTCCAATTGCATTGAATATTCTTCAGTTCCTTGCCAGAGTAATTGTAAAAAAATTGTTGTGCTCTGTTAACTTCCAGTGCTGCTTTTTGTCTTCCCTGCTGGTGAATTGACTTGCCTGTAAAATTCCTGCAGTAGTGCCCTCTATAGTAGGAGTCCCTACAGCTGTTATGATTTTACTGTGATTGACATTTTATATGCAACCACTTCAAAAGTGAAATCAGTTAAGGGAATTCAGCTCATAGGATAGCTAAGCATAAATCTGAGGACTGCAGAAAATCAGCAATTATGATTTTCAGGGCAGAATCTCCATCCGGTAAGAGTGCTGAGCATTTGTAAGCCCTAGTAGATGTGATGGAAGTCAACACCTATAGTCTATAATGTAAGATTATGCAAAACCTTTAAAGACATTTGCATTTTTCTTGAAGTGTTTGCCATAGAAATTATTTTTTTTACAGTGCTGAAATCCTAGCAGGGCAAAAAACTCGGTTTTCATTTGTTTTTCTAAAAAAAGTATTTGAAGCCAGTGGCAGACAACAAACAACAGTGTGCTGTGATGGGGAACATGGCCATTTTGCTCCTTTTGAGGGCAGAGCTGCTGTTTAAAGCCAACAAAATGGATGAGTTGAACACATGAACTGAAGGTAGGCAATAGAATTAACTTGGTTTTGTTGTTCTCTTTTTATGAGTATTCTTCTGTTTCAGAAAGGAGGAAGATAGTATTATATCTTTTGCCGTGCCTTGTGTAAAGGAAGCAGTGATCTACTAAGGAACACAGAGTCCAGACTGAGCAAATACCTAACTTTACTAATGTAAACAATATTGATACCCTCATGTAAATATTGTCCCTGAAGTTAAACCTCATGAATGAGGTTCCTTCCAAGAGCTGGAAGCACAAATAATTATATTTTAACATTCATAATATATATAAAAAGCCATCACAGGGTTTTTTTTTGTCTTGTTAAACTATCTTTTGTAGCCTGGATGTTTTATTTGATATGATTTCTTTTGCTTCAGAAAAGTAGTATGAATTAAGCTATAACTGTCCCAATGGAACAAAGTTAATAGCCATTTAAATTAAACTACAGCCTCCAGTGGATTACCACCTCACTCTCTTTGCTCTAAAATAGAGCCATTTTATCCCCTAGGTTACATAGTCTCCTTGTCGGTCATGGGAATTTAAATTTGATGCATTATCCACAGGAGGGCTCTCTTATTGTTCCCTGGAGGTAACAGAAACATATTGGGAGTTTCAAGGGGAAATTTCAGTTTCAAAATGCAAATGCAAGCAATACGGAGTTCAAAGAAAGTCTTTCTTCTAGCTCACACCAAAATCTGGCTTCATGAGAAATTTTATGCAGACCAGCCTTAATGTACTTTCTGTTTTGCCTCTGAAACTAATACAAAGGTTGAGAATAATGTTCCTGCATTATATCTGTACATTCCAAAATAACTTCTAAAGTGGTTTGTTTTCCCCGAGATGTTAGCGTTAAGTCTGTGGAGAACTACAAAAGCAGCTCACATCAGGGTGGATGGAAGGAAGATAAATTCAAATACCATGCTGCAAATGAGATGTTTACAGAATATGATGAATCCTCAGATGTTTCTCCAATTGTTTTATATTTATCTTATCTTTTTTAATGGAGGATGTTGTGAAAGGAATTGGACTAGGACATCTGGTAAGGAATACCCTAGAATAATTCCTAAAACAAGTCATTTGTAAATCAACAGCCCTGTCAGTTTCCCTTTTTATGCTGCTCTGGCCTAGTGCCCTTAGAATGGAGGAGAGATCATTTCTTTCATTTTTTACAGGCCATAAACAGTCTGCTAAAGTGCCTGTGATAGGAAGCTTTTTATGTGTTTCGGGAGAAAGATGTGAACATTTTTTGTATCAGAAGGTGAAGCTTGCCAGTGTGTTTTGGTTGTTGCATAGTGACAGAGCAGTGAAAGAACTTAAGGACTTCTGAGATACTCTGTTTTCTTTACCCATGTACAAATTTTGGAGCTAAAAATTAGTGTTGACTAACATGATAATTTCTTTCCTTGATGGATGTGCAGCTTGGGTTCATGTCCATCAGTTGTTCTCTTTTACTGCATTTCTAGGTAGTTCCAGATTGCCCACTCCAAGGAAATGTGTCCCTTTCAGGCTCATGGTTGCAGCATAAGCAATATTATTTAGCATAATATCCCACCTATTCGGCATGAGAACATTTTGTGAAGAAAATGTCAAGTGCCCTGTGAACTCTGAACTTACCTGACATCTTTTAGCCTGTTCCATTGGAGAAGAAAATCTCAAGAGATAATTCTCAGAAGATAACCCACAAGAAAAGTCTTGCAAACACAGATAGAAGAAGAGGATTAGATCCCACCTATTTTTCTGAAAAATAACTAGTTATTATCTGATAGCATTAAATGACACTATGAAGAGATGCCAAGCTATCAGGGAATAATTGGAAATTGCTTGCAACTATCTCCAGCATAGATGGTTTTATTATATTTCCTTCAGTATTAGATTGACTTTTCTTGTGCTGCTGTGTGGAGAAGAATTTGGGAGAAAATTTAGAAGTCAGAACTATGAAATTGGGTCTGTGGCTACTGTGATGAAGGCTTAGAGATGGCATGAGATAGTAGTCAAAATGGTCAGAATTCCTGGACTGCAGACTTACTTCTGATACCAGGTCAGCCTGCTGTAGGGGTAAAAGTAAAGGCTAATGTTCATAATACTTCATAGGGTCTTTACAAGGTTTATTGTCAAAAGTTTTTGATATCCATGAATTGGAAATGGCATGTGAATAGACAGTATTATCATTCATATTTATGGCAGTGGGAGACCTTTGTGTTGCAGACATTTTCGAGTCATTTCTATGGTTCTGACCATATTTTGAAAAATGACAAATAAAATAGACATGAGAGTATATAGAATATACCCATATATGGGTATTCTACATGTTACTTTCAAGCTAGATACCAAGATCTTAAAATTAATATTAAAGTTTTAAAGTGGTTCAGAAAAAATAATGCATTTGCATATTTATTTTTCTTTCTTGACCTACACAAATTGAGAAGTTTTGGTTAAATCATGCTCTTCAGGAACTTATTTAACCAATATTTCTTAGTGAATCTGACCTCTTTTTCACCTTTTCTCCATTTCATTGAAATTTGTAATATCTCTGAAATATGCAATTTGAAATGTGCATCTTTTCCAGACTGGAATATTCCTCTAATAAATACCATTTGCTAGAACATCTGCAAATGCAAAACGGCTGCAAAAATAACCAAATCACACGGTACTCCTATGAAAACTACAGGAATTAGATGATACAGTGGTAAAAAAAAAATCTTATCTACAGCTCTTGATAGTACTGTTTTTTGTGAAGCTGTAATGATGATAAGTGATGACCTTCAAATCTCTTTTCATCCCATTGTTGAACAGGTAAAGTAGGTAAACATTTCTGTCTGTAGTATTATATTTTAATGTGAATGAAACACCTATTTTTTATGCCTGTGCTGGATTTTATTCTAGAAAATCTGTTATGCAAACTCCCTTGTAGTTCCTGACAAGAGATGCAATAAGAGCTTCAACACAGACGTGTGAAGTATTATTTTGACCTTCCAGAGATGTGCTCATACGCGATTCCCACATGTGCATGTTTTCCTTTATGCCAGTGGTAGTCAGATTGTTGAGTATATTAGTGAGAGATTTCTACTTCAAATCTGCTGTGCCATTGGGGCTCTGACATATCCCACAGACCATCTCTGAAGTGATGCAAAGTTTCAGAATTTGAGAAAATAAGTCAATGCATTGTGTTCTTTTCTATTTCTGTTTCTCTTCAAACTTGGCCCTGTGCACCTACCATTCATACTTTCTAGAACTTCCGTGCATCCACAAACTGGATTTTCATGGGTAAACACTGGGGTCTCACAAGGTGACTTTAAGGACTGAGTTTTGTTGGAATTGTGTCCTGGCTGTGGCTGTGAAGGAACAGCGGTAAGATCTTCCTTTTGAGGAGAGTTCCTAGTGGCACCATTTTGAAGGTCAGTTGGAGACGTGCATTGCAGCTCATCTTGAAGCAGTAAAGACAGCCCTTGGCTTGCAGTTCTAAGTGCAAAAATACCTAGCCTTTCATGAGGGCAAATCTATAAAATCCCCCCACATTATGTACCTATGCCCATTTCACACAATTTAGGAGGAATTAAGAAAAGTGCTTTCCCAGAGGCAGATCATAATTTGCATGTCACCATATCCTTAGAGGACGAGTTAAACTCCCAAGTGTGCCCCGTTGTCAGTTATTTGTGTGCTGTTGCCTCTTGCAGATGAATGAAACTTGGATTCATCACAGCTACTATTTTTATCGTGTTGGCTGTTTGTCTTTGCTTTGCGTGAATCTTTTTCACTTCCCAGTTGCTCTCAAACATGTCGACTTCCATTATTTATCCCTCTACCTGTTGCTCGGGTGACTCTGCAGCTTGCTGATCTGCAGCTACCATGGACTTTCGCTTCAGCTGAAGTGTACTGGAGTATGAAAGAGAGAGGCCATGGAAGGGCAGTTCTGGCTTCTTGCAAGCCCCGTGGAGACTGACTGTCGGTGCTTCCAGAGGATTTGCTCTTATGTGTATGTGTTGGTTCAGCAGCCACCTGTTCTCCTCAGCTGGGCTCTGTGGAGGGAAGGGCTGTGCAGTGCCAAGGGTGCTGATCCTTCCTGTCTAGGCATCACTACAACAGGGCAGTGTCCAGCTGTGCTTTCAGCTTACCTGGAGGGGCTTATAAAACCAAAGCTATCTTTTGAGTCCAGTTTGATGTTTTAGTGTTTCAGTGGTGTATCAGCATAGTTCTTCAAGAGTTTATCTTTTTATATATCCTTTTATTCATAATCCTAATGTGCTTTTAGCATATGGCAGTAAGAATTGTCAAAGTGACAAAAATGCCTTAAATATAAAATACTTGGGGGGATTAAATGAAAATTCCTTGCATTACTCTGTTTCTGTTGTGAGGTTTGTTTTGTTTCAAGCTTGGTTACCTACTTTTACTGCAGCTACAGCATTTATCTGTGCTGTTTTGTGCTGTGATCATGCCACAAATGATAGCAAATTGAGCAAAAGGACGTGCTCCCTGCCCTTGGCTGCTGTTGCTGTGGGTTAGTTGATTTCTCTGCAGTGCAGGATTATATCAAAAGGTACCTCAGTACTGTCCTGTTATAAAGACACCCACCTTTTCCCCTCTGCTCTTTAGAGTTGGCTCTGCAGTTTTTCCCTTCTGTACATGGAGAGCACTGACAATCCCAAAAGATGTGTAGGAGGTGGAGACAAGTGAAAACCTTTTGCTGATG
Organism: Cyanoderma ruficeps; assembly: GCA_008694505.1. Taxonomy (NCBI): domain Eukaryota; kingdom Metazoa; phylum Chordata; class Aves; order Passeriformes; family Timaliidae; genus Cyanoderma; species Cyanoderma ruficeps. The sequence continues at coordinate 31,447,132 of VZDJ01007753.1, forward strand.
ACCAAGGCATTGAGAGAGCACCAGAATTCCAGAGGTCTTCGCTGGTGTTCACTTTCCATTGTTGTATGATAACCACTTAGAAGACGTGTATTTACACTACCCATGTACTGACACCTTAGTTAACATGATTTTCTGTAATTTCTGTCCTGTAAATACTTCCTTGAGGCATTGAGGATTTTTTTTTACGAGTCATAAATGTAAATATGCATGAATAAAGAGATACTTCCAACCATAAAGTTAGTGGACATGCCCCCTAAACACCTGAGGGGGTTGACCTTTTTAGATGCCTCAGTCTATGCAGGTGGGGATTTCATGCACTCAAATAGGCAGAAAAAAGTGAGCAGGACATGGTGTGAGAACTGGATAGGGGAAATTAGGAAATGATGATGTAATTCGGTGACATGTGATGGAGTACAGTGTCTGGTTGTATTTCAGGAATTGCAATGTCTTGCTATGAACTAACAACATCATCAGAAATCGTACAGTCATAGTAGGACACTCCTCCTCATAAGGATTTCTGTAGGGTTGTTGGAAGAATAGATTACCAATCTCCAAGAAGATATTTGGCTTCAGTAGGTTCAGGGAAAAGAAGGTACTTGTATGTCTGGGCAGCATGTATAAACTAGAGCCTCAAAATTCATTAGGCAGAAGTATTTCTGAGTTCTCTGCCTCATGTCCCCTATCTTATGAGATAAAGGCTGGCTGAACTCTTTTATGGAGAGAGCTATTTCATATACTCAGAGAGGCACTTGAGGTGAGAATTTAATATCCAAAATTTGCCTCCGGATTTGCATGTAGATATGTGTATTAGCGATATTAAACTTCCTAAACACTCTAAGAATATAGTTGTTCATGGGGATATGGTTTGAGCCCGTTTCTGTGAGATGATTTGGATGCTGTCTACCCATGCTATGATATACTTACCTTACCTGAGCTTGCCATGTAGTTGTTATGCCCTGACAGGATGAGGGAGCAACCCTCCTCCCACTCTTGGCAGGATGACTCCTCCAAGAGCCTTGTGCATGGAATATGACTGTGAAGGGCAGTCTGCTAGGTTAGACTTCCTTGCCTTGCGCATAGTTTTTGCTTCTTCCTTCTGAAATGCTAAGCTAAAGTCTGATGAGAGCCAAACATTTGAAAAAAATAAGCCTGTAAGGCAGGTAATGAATAATATGCAGGTATCCTGCATCAGAAACCCAAATCCCTTGGGTTTGGGTGAGATATTTGGGGCATGAGGGTGGGTGTATTTATTTTATCCTTTTTTTTTTTTTTTTCAATCCAGTAAGATAATTCTGCCTGATGATGGAGTTTGCTCACTCTGTTTTTTGATCCCGTAGTGCAGCTGCTGCTCTATTTTCTACATGGCTGGGCTTTACTGCAGACCTGTCGAGCCATAGCTGCCTTTGATTTTTCTTTTCCATTTTTTTTTAAGAGAAGAGATTGCCATAAGCCAGAGTTATGGCAATGCAGCCCAAATATATAATTATCAGAGCAGGAAGGTGCCTTGGGCATCCCAGCCTGCCTGCATTTGACATCACTTGATTAGCTTAGCCTTGCTCCTTTGAATATTTCTCACAAGAAACTCAAGTCTTTTCTTTTGTGATAAGTTTGTATGATCTCTGTTGTTTGTTTACTTATTTGAGATTTTGGAAATAGTATTTTATTTTGTTTTTGATTTTTCTTTAAGTGGAGGGAAATGACCAAAATGAAGAGCTCATTAAGAAAAATATTTTTGTTGACTTTAATGAGCTTGTGACAAGGTGGGGGCTGCTAATCTCTGTTTAATATCTAAGAGTATTTTATGGTTGTTATGTAAGTTTTAAGAGTCATATCATGATCCTTAATTTAGCCTTATGGTGTAATCTTGGGCAAAGCATCCCAAAACTTAGCAAGAATCCTGTATCTCCATCTTCCTAACCTCTTTTTTTTTGTAGCATGTAGTGCTACAGGTTTGTGCAATGTCCAGTGAGCCCATAACAGGTTGGGAGGAAGGACAAGAGGGACTAGAGTGAATGCTTGTTGAAATAGGGAACATGTAGTTGAATAACGGTAATAAAATAGCTATTCCAGGACAACACCCTGAGTTGGATGACCTTTTACCACAGAGTGAGAATGTCACCTTAAAATTTAACCAGTGAAAGATTTGGATACTGTATCAGACTATATTGTGTTAGGTAAGTTACTTTAATTAACTGTTTGATCACTTTTCATTGCAAAGGCAGGGTAACACTTAGCGTAAATCTCTTTTATTGTATCCTGTTCAATTGCAGCAATGTGATAGTACACCTAAGAATATTCTGCTGTAACCGTGTCACATAGATTGTTGTTGTTGTATACTCTTGTCAAATAAAAACATAAAGTTGGAAAGGCTGAAAACATTTATCGATTTCTCAGTTGAGGCATAAAAGAAGTAGACAACCTTTCTAGACCCAGGGACTTAGATCTGAGGAAGAAGAGAAAGAAAAAAGAGATATCTTTGACATAGATGACACAAGGACAGTGGTTATGTTTCTGACATAACCCAATAGGTCTGAATGTTGAAAATGCTGTCTCTTGGCATGAAAGGAGAGGTATAAATGAGGGGAGAACTAGGTACTGAAGTATTTGCTGGCAATGCTTATTATAATAGTGTGTGTTTCACAGATATGTATCCTTTTAAATATTTTCCAAGCAGATGGATGAGGCTGCAGACAACCTATAAGCAGTGCCTTTGAGGGATGTTAGGACTGTGTCTGTTTTTTTCTAAGGCATACAGCTCCAAAGCCTAACAATATGAACTTTAAATATAGGCATAATTCACTCTTTCACAGCTGATTATTTTGGTGGGAACATGTGGTGAGTTTGAAATAGAAAAGTGGAAGACTTTCAACACTAATTTAGAGTTGAAAGTCATCCATTCTGTTGCAGATTTAATCTGCTGTTGCTGTTGGTCTTTCAAAGGGCCTTTTAGAGTAGATGCAAAGCTTTCTCTGAAAGCAAGCTTTTGGGGCTTCTCCTGGCTCTGCAGCGTGGGTTGCCTGCATCAAATAGTCATTAACATGCTGTTGTAGCACTTTGCTAACATCTAGTCCTAAATAAAATGTCCTAAGTATGGTTATTAATAACTGTTTTATTCCAGATATTTTATTTGGTAGATTTGTAATCGCAGTGATCCTTAGTATTAACATGCTTTCTATGTTTATGACAGCTGTTCAGTCCTGGAGACTGAAGGGTAATGTAGAGTCTTCAGGTCCCATGGTGGCATCGTGGCGAGTTGCATTTGCTCTTGTCTGGCTTTTAGAACATAACATTTGAATGTGTGGAAGAGTTGTATTATGCATAGAACTAGATCTGATTTAATCTGTCATTTTATGTAGGATGATTTCAGAGTAGTAACCCTCAGACATTGTCAGCAGTGTGCTCTTGCTGTAGTAATAGATGCCAGGTTATTTATTGCTGCCACCTTCCTATTAAAAACTGTGCTTCTTTTCATGGCATCAGTTGGTCTGAATTTGGGGGTAGTAGTTTATTCCATTTATGAAGAGGAAATGATTTGTACGGAGTCAGAAAACTTTGGTGGATTTTTGTTATTTTAAAGAACTACCTAAAGTCCTCCATTCTCAAACAAAATAGGATACAAAGCATAGACATTCCTCTCTACTCAGAGCACCAGTTCTGTCTGTATGTATCCTTCCTTAAATGTCACATCTGACAGCCACACCACACATGAGCTCAGCCAGACCTAAACTTCTGTCGCTCTCCGCCTGGCGAGTATGTTCTGCTCTCACGTGACTTTTGAAGGAATTGCATATCTCTAGTGTGCTGTGTTGTGTTTTGCTGTTTTCTGGATTTTTAAAAAAAATTCTAATTACTCAAGACCTCAAACAGCATGATATTATCCTTTTGTCTGAAGTGGAGACTGGTTTTCCACTCTGTTGTGTCTGCCTTTCAAATACTTGGGTGACAATTAAATCTACCAGTTCCACTGCAATTCAACCTATTATTGTTGTTGTTGTTGTTGTTTTAGGCAGACATCTTTCATTCTGTCTTCAACAGTAAACCTTCAGTCTTTGGTCTCCTCTGCCATCAGTTGTACGGGTTTAATTTAAGATACTGTTTCCTATAAGCCTTGTTAAGCCAGAGTACTCACTTTGGTTTAAACCTGGTTTTCCTCAGTTTTGTTGAAGGCAACTAAAAACACTTTTAAAGCAAAAAAAAGCCAGTTATTAACTTAAAATGAGCCAACCTTTATTAAAAATAAGAACGTGTGCATATTAGTTTCTCCTAGTTTAATTTTAGACAGACTTGTTCACAGGCATAACTGTAATGGTTTTAAGGAGTAGTAAAGACAAGTTAGAGAAGACATGGGATGTAGGGGATGAGTCAGAGAGATGGACAGCATAAACTCAAAAAATAGATCAGCAGGTTGGTTTTTTTATGTGACTTTGTACAAGCATGATTACACACAGGTTCTTTTCAACTTCTTGTTAACTATTTCACATCGTTTTCAGTTTAGAAATACGAGATGAAAGGAAGTTACTGTGCCTTGGGTGGCAGGAGCAAGATGCTATTTGAAGCTTTGGGTTGCTCTTTGTTTTCTTGATCTTCATCCAAAATAGAAGTTCCACTGTTCTCAAAAAGCTAAGAGTTGATGATTTTTTTAGGAGGAGGAAGGGGACCAGGCAGGAGCAGTTAAAGTACTGGGTTTTTTATTTCAGGAAACATAAATCTCTGTGCTTCTAAAGGACGGGCTTTGTGTGCGCATGAGAGAGAGAGTGCAAACACTAATGCATCATGGAGGACAGGTCATTCCGCTGAACGCAGTTCAGCTCCTGAGTGTTTGGAGATTAGAGGCAGCAATAATTTCTGGCTGCTGTAATTTATGTTAATGTGGCAGCCCAGGGTTGTATATTTGTGCTGAGCTGGCCATTTTTGTGAGGCTTCATTCTGACCACAGTAGAAACCACAGGGGTTTCAGGTATTGGTGTTTGTCTTTTGCTGATTTAGCCAAGCAGTGAAACAAACAATTTTGTTTTTATTATTTAATGATGGAATTTAATGCATGTTTCTTCTGATTTCTGTGGGCTAAAATGGTAAAAAGAACAGGTGGGAAGCAGTAAGTTCTGGGTCTCACCTTTGGGTAAATTAGCCCAATGTTAATGTAGGGTCTGGCACTCTTTCCAGTTCCAATGGATGAAAAGAAGCATTGCTCCAGGAGCTTTCCAATAATCCCTCAACCCTAGGGGTCTTGTGACATCACTGAGTTCCTGCTGCAGAGTCCAGTTTTCCCAACATCCTATGTACTGCTGCAGTCTGTCCCATCAGCAGGGAGAAAAGAAGTACGCAAGGTCAAGGTCAGAAAACACTCTATGGAAACAGTGAAGTAAGTGTCTAATATTGGAAAAGTGGAGAAAGCTTAGGGAAAGAAATTAAAACTGTTTTTTAAGGAATTGCTTTTAGAGGTATTACTGAAAGAGTTAGTTAATCTTGCTTAAGTGATATCTGGGAGAGAGAAGGGGAAATAGAGCTCTGCTAGTATTTGATGATCATAAATACTATAGAAAGAGACAAGATATTTAGATGACTACAAGTGGAGAGTAGAAAAATTGAAGGGTAAATATTATGGAAAACTTCCTGTCATGGAGATGTGTCCTTCCCCTGTCAAGCTCTGGAATCATTTCCCAGGGGAATAGAAGAGCAACTCCATGGCTTGACAGGTTTTGAATTAGACTTGGAAAAATGTTAGTCCATTCAGCATGTAGAATAATCTTTCTCTTGGCAGCAAGATAGCATATGAAAGGAGGAAATGATGATCTTGCAGAAGAAATTATGGTCTAGTGATTTATGTACAGAAGTGGGCATCAGGACATCTGATTATTTTCTCTATTTTATCACTGATTTACTTTATAATACTGGGGCAAGTAATTTAATCCTTCTGTGCAACCATGTTCTCATCTGTAAAAGGAATGTTTCATCATCTGAAGAATTTACTCCCTGGACAATGTTCTCATAGCTAGATGGTACTCTGGAGTGTTGTGATTATTTTTTAAAAAGCCCATAGTCTGGAGGAAACTGGAAGCTCCTTGCCCCAGGTGACTAACTGCTTAACCTCAAGACCAAAACAATTGGTTAGAGCATCCAGTCTTTCATTTCCTTCACCCTGACCAATTTAAGTCTGTATAGCATAGTTGATTGAAATCTCGGAGTCTGCCCTCAATTCTGCTGCATTGCTTTTGTCTGTTGTTGTTCTCACTGTAAACTGATACTAGCTTGGGAGACTAAAAAGAGAGGAAAAATCATTAGCTGTGTTAATTTGCACCCAGCAAGGCTTCAGCCTTTCCAGTGTGTGGCTCAAACCCAGAATGAAGCATGACATGAAGATACTGTTACACTGCATACTCATTACAGCAAATTACTGTCCTTCCTGTTTCCTCTAACAAGCTTGCTTTTCCAAATTACTAGTTCATTCTCCTACAGGAAGCCACTAGCAGTCATGCAAATTTCATCACTACTTTTCCCCTTGAGGATCTTTCCTTATCCCTTGGTACTGCAGTTCTGCCCAGCCTGAGCCTGCCTGCCATGGAAGGAGAGAGGACGCTTCCCTCCACCTTGATTAAAAACTCCTAACACACATTAAAAATGAGACGTGATCTGAGATGTCAAAAGTCTGGCATCCCAAGCTAGTAAGTAATGTCTCACTGGGCTCTCCATGGCATTTTCCTGCCATACTCACTGACTAGCCTGGTACCAGATTTGAGACACTCAGAAAGGGTTTCTTCAGCAGGAAGCAACAGCAAGACTATAATAGATCCAGTGGCCCTCAGGCAAACAGTCAGATAAACCTTTAGGGAGCTTGCTGGGCTTGTTTGAGAACACCTGGGGCTACTGTTTGTTCATATAAATAATATTCCAAAGAACAGCAAACCTAAAGTTCTCATTATTCAAATTTGGATTTACTGTGTCTTGATCACATTATTTATTTATTTTAAATTATTTGCTGAGACAATGAGGGGCTACATTAATGCAAGGGCTGGCCTTCTTACCATGAATCTGATGTTTTCATTTACACTGATGTGATTTCTCTGGGATTACTGTCACAATTGTTTATTCATGCCAGTTTTATTGAGAGGGCAAACAAACAGACCCAGCCTATCTATAATCCAGGAAATGGAATATAAGTGATTATTAAATCCAGGGACTTTCAGCACTGTTAAAAAGCTTCTTGATGTTTGGAGGAATACAGGGCCTTGTAAAAACCTTTGTCTGGAGCTAACATGACAATTTGCTTGTATGTACCACAATGCTACTTTAACCTGGATTGTAACAGCAGAAGAACCAGAAAAAAGTCCATGATTAGGGACCAAGGAAAATAATCCAGCTTCACTATATGACTCCCCATTGTGGAATAGCCTTTCTACACTGTTGAGTCTGCTCTTTGTCCAGAAAGTAATGTAAGTATTATGCATATGGAATTGAAACAGCTGTCATGTGCTCTCATAATTAGTTTCACAAATAGTCTGTAAGAGAAATCTGTGGCTTTTTGCCTCATTTTGGAAAAAAAAAAATACAGAAGAAAACATTAGTTGATGCAGGTGGAGGAAAACAACTCAGGAATCCCAGTGTTTTTAAAGTATGATTTTAACCAGCAAGATACCCTTGCAAAATCAGCTTTGTATCACTTGTTTCTCCAAGTCCTTCAAGAGAAAACACACATGCTGCATATGTCCAAGCTGTCTCCATGGCTCCACCTGCTCCACCACAGCTTGCTGGAGTGTGATCCTCCCACTCCATATCATCTGACTCATGCCACAGAATGATTTGTTAAGGAGGAAAAAAAATAGAAAGCCAGCTTGCAGAAGGCTTTGTTCCTTTGAAAAAATTTCCTCTCCCTGTGCTTGTTGAGGTGACAGTTCTCATGTAAATATTTTTTGATAAGAAGTGCACAAGATGGCACAAAGGTCCAAGTAGGAGGGAGCTAAATTTGAATCTTAAATGAGGGCATTCTCTGTCCCTGTTTTAAGATGTAGAGTTGAGAATGAATGTTGACCTCAAATCTTTCTGTCTATTACTGGAATTTGAAACTTCATTGTCAAAGATACCAAGCAAAGAAATTCTAAAAGAGAGAAATTTACCATCCTGACTCATTTCTTTCCTTCCTTACCTCCAGCCTATGATCTTCTTACCAATGCTTAACAGGGCCTCACTGGACCTTGTTAGTGTTTAAGTAATAGGTGTCTTGCTGACACCTGATACAAAATTCATGTCTTTTTTCTATCATTCATAAGATAGATTTTCTGAAATACAAAAATTACTTTAAGGTTTTGTGGGAAAGTCTGTGTCAAAGCACCCACAGTAGGGAATAAGTCTTCCAATTCTGACTTGGTAAGGGCTTTAGCAAACAAGGTGAGGAGGGAGCTAAAACATAAGGAAAGGAGATCACTATGGAGGTGCTGTGTACATGTTCTGTCCCTAGAAGGCCTCCTTGACATCTCTGTTGCAGGTTTTGTCCAAGGCAAAGCTCAATAGGCAGTTCAGGGATTCTCTGTCATAGTTTTGTTCCCATAGTGATGTTGCCTTTCTTCTTTTGACAAGTCAGCAGGATTTGCTGTTATCAAGGAAAGCATAAAGAGTCTTTATCCTTTATTGGATGCGAGTGGAAACATTCCCACAAAAGATGAGGAAAAGACTGACATGCTTAATGCTTTCTTTGCTTCAGTCTTTTTAGTTGGACCACCTTTCTTCAGGATACTCAGCCCCCTGAGCTGGAAGACAGAAATGAGGAGCAGAATGAACTCCCCATAATTCAAGGGGAAGCAATTAGCAACCTGCTGCTCCACTTTAATGCACACAAGTCAATGGGGCCGTACAGAATCCACCCAGGAATACTGAAGGAGCTCACAGAAGAGCTTGACAAGCCATTCTTCATCATTTATGAGCAGTTCTGGTTGAGCAAGAAGTCTTATAAGACTGGAGGTTAGCCAATGTGATAGCTGTCTACAAGAAGGACTGGAAAGAGAATCCAAGAAATTACTGGCCTGTCAACCTGACCATAGTGCCAGGGAAGGTTATGGAACAGATCATCTTGAGTGCCATCATGTGGCACATACATGACAAGTTTATGAAATACAGGTCCTGCTTGAGCAACCTGATCTCCATCTATGATAGGGTGACCCTCCTAATGTGTTGCGGTGTGTGGTATTACCCTCGGCACGGCCAGCCCCGACACCGCAGCAGTTCTTGGGGTTCAGCAACCGGGAAGCGTCAGCAAGACGATGGCAAGAGGAGGAAGGAGGGACACTCCAGAGGCTTAGAGCGAAACCGGGTTTATTGGGATCAGCACAGACCCCTCGCCTCGTGTCTGGTCCCTCAAGAGTGACCCCGAGCACGAGGAGAGAGAGGGTTTTGTTACAGAAGGTGGGATCTCAGGGAGGGTAGGAACAGAGCCAATGGGGTACAACATGGAGTGGTTGTTACCATAACATACACTGACATACATGAAGATAGGAGGGGAAAGGTTCCAACCCAGCCAGTCACCAAAGGTCCCTCTCAGAAGCTTCTGGACTTGGGGGACAGGTCTTGGGGTGACTGACAGGGCGGGAAAGTCTCTTGACACCTGATGGACAGGCAGCCAAGGCGGGAAAAGCAAACCAATCAGGAGCTGTATCTGGGGAAGGCTGTGGGGAAAAGTAGCAACTTAGGGTTACAAAGAGAAACTGGGGTACAGCAAACTGAACAAGGGTACAAAGAAAAGCCATTTTGTGCAACCCTAGACTTACAGCAAACTTATTGTGCAGAACACACCACCACACTAATGGATGAGGGAAGAGCTGTTCATCTTGTCTATGTGGATCTTAGTAAAACCTATGACTCTGTCTCCCACAGCATTCTCCTGGAGAAATTGACTGCTGGCACATTCTTTGCTGGGTAAAAAATTAGCTGAATGGCCAAGCCATAAGAGTGGTAGTGAATGGAGTTAAACCCAGTTGATGGCCAGTAACAAGTGGTGTTCCACAGGGCTCAGTATTGGAGTCAGTTGTGTGCAATCTCTCTATCAGTGATAGGCCTGAGGAATGCACTCTCAGTCAGTTTGCAGACAACACCAAGTCGGCCAGGAATATTAATCTGCTGAGTAGGAAGGCTCTGCAGAGGGATCTGGACAGGCTGGATAAATGGGCCAAGGTCAGTGGTATGAGGTTCAACAAGGCCGAGTACCAGGTCGTGCACTTGGGTCACAACGACCCCAGGCAGTGCTACGGGCTGGGGGCAGAATGGCTGGAAAGCTGCCCAGCAGGAAAAGATCCAAGAGCATGTAAATATAGAGGACCTGGGGGTTCTGGTTGACAACCAGCTGCACATGAGCTAATGTGTGTCCAGGTGTCCAAGAAGGCCAGTGGCATCCTGGCCTGTATTAGCAATGGTGTGGCCAGCAGGTCCAGAGGAAATGATTGTCCCTGGAGAGCAATCTTGAGCAGTCTTGGTGTTTCACTTACTTAAAAATTAACAAAGAACAAGAGAATAGTCTTTGGAAAATAATTCTTCCAAGCTGAAGGAGCTGGTGACTAGCCATTATGTGACAGTTTGCCTAATTTCATCACCAAGTACATTGCCCCTTACACACCTGCCTAATCATTACTCAAGTAGTAAATGCTTTTACCGTCTGTAATTTGGAGATGTTGTACAGATAAGTAAGATACAGCAAAGTGCAGTTATCCTTATTATAAGAACAGGATCTAACAGATTTGTAAGGATGTGTAGTGTGCTTAAATTCCTTTAAAAAACCCATTTTCTTTAAAGATTTTGTATGTAACACACAAGTCTGTGGTGTGGTAAAAAGCTGTACCTAGGTAGTAGAAAGCATGATTTGCCAAAGGATTTCATTAAGGCCAAGAGTTTAGCCAGATGCAGAGATGACACTTATGTTGATAATCGCTGTAACTTTGGATATTCCTATTAACAGGGACAGGGAAATTGGAAAGGGTACTAAACCTTATGGTTTAGATCAAGATTGGAGATTAGGATATTAACTTTTATGTTAGGATCTGATTGCGTTCTTGCTGCCTACAGCAGAATCTCCCTGCATGTTCATGTCAATGGCTGGGTCTTGGCAACTATTGCTGCATGAGCTGGGCTGTGAGCACACCAGCCTCTATATTTGTGTCTTTCTTAAGGTTCAGGTTTAAGCAAATTCTAAATTGGCTTCTCACTAGATTATCCTTTTCTTCTTCCTTCTCTTTTGCCTCCTGCAGATGTTGGTTGTAAATTTTCTGTCACTCTTATGAAATTTTTGTGCTGTTCTTTTGCCTCAAAGTGGCTTCCTTGCTCCATTTAGTTAGTGGTATGTATACAGGTGAAGCAGCACGTGATGGCCAATATCTTAAAATTATTTGTTCCCCATTTTCCTTTTCTTTTCGTAATTTTCATTCCTTGTTGCATTTCTATAATGTCAGTTTCAGTTAGCAATCTCCTCCATAAAACAAAACCTTATTAAAATGTAACTACTCAGATGTTTGTATTTAATGTAAATAAAGATTAGTTTCCACGTTTAAAAGTTAAGTCACTGATTAAGTAACCTGTAGACTTTTTGGAAATCATGTTAATAAGAGTATTTGTGAGGATATGGTCTGTATTTAGGGAGAATTAATTAGTTTAGAAGTAAAATCTATATAGCTGAAGGAAATAATTTAGCTCTTTTACAGAAAAATAAAAAAGGCTGCTAGTGGGGAAGAGATGTCACTATCATCAATTAAAAATTGAAGGACACGTTTAAGACTGAAATGAAAATAAGTCAGACCTAAAAACATTGCTGCTCCATGGACTGTATCCACTCCATAGATAACACAGGACATCATCTCCAGGGCTGTCAATCAGAGATGGTTTCGTGAGTACCAATCTCAGTAAAAAATAATTAAATTGACAGAAGCTACTGAGCTGGATTATCTCAGTGTCTAGAAGCCTCTCACCTCTGCAGAGCAAGGTTACTTAAGTCCGTATTTATAGGAGAAAATGAATGCATTGGTCTCTTTCTGCCTAGTTCCTATTCATTTAGTTACTAAAACCAGTGTGATAGTTCAGCATGTTAATTTTTCTTGAGAAAAAAAATTGCAACTTTTCCGTAGTAGCTGGAAATGCACTGCTACGCTGAATGAGCTGATTATCTGAGTATCCTGATCTACATGGGGCTGAGGACCAAAGATCAATAGCAACAGAGTTTAAGACAGATCAGAACTCTGCTGATGGAATAGGTTCTTTGTAAACCTTATCAGTCTCAGCAGTATGAACATTTATATGTGGCTCATTAGCCTAATAAAAAGAGGCAGGATATATGTCAGAAAGCATGACTGAAGCTAGGAAAGATGTTTTTTAAATCTTCTACATGACCACCAGAAATTTACGCTGCCTCTTTATATTTTCCAATCAGTTGAATGGTGTAACCAATAGCTTCTTCCAGAGATTAGGAAGCAAAATGCATTTGTAGGCTGACTTTTCAAGCGTTGAAGGTAGTGCAGATGAGTAGAACAGATGTAGCTGTAATTATTTCATACATTAGTAGAAAACTGAAGAGCAAAGTCAAAGGTAGCTTTTTTAATTGTTGTATATAGGACTGAACCGCAAAGGCTTTTTTATCATTTGCTGATTGTAATGGAAAAGAATGTTGGAAAGAGTCAAGCACCTTTTTTTTCTCTATAATTAAAATATATTTTAGTGTATTTCTGTATGTGAATAGGACAAGTGCTTAGTTACTATTTTTACTGACTTAAAATTTTAGACATTTTAAATGGAGAGTTACACTTTTTTATGAGAATGTAAAGACTTTCTTTTGAAACACTACGTAGCCTTTTTTAGATTGTACTTGACATTATTTTGGCTGGAACAGTTTGAATATTATTTTCATTTGTAGTAATTTCAGTTAGATTGCATAGGTATTTTTGAGGGTGAATGAAACATACAATAAAGTGTTGCATGCTTGTATTAAAGACTATTATATGAATGGATACTGTGACTCTCTGTAGAAGAATGGGAAATGTAAGGGTATCTAACCTATTTTCATTCTCCGTGTCCAGAAAACTCTTGCTTTGACTGGTGTGACCTGAGCCTTCTGACAAAAGGAATCTAATCAGGTCATTTCATTTAAAATGGATGTAAACAAAGAAGAATTAAAAGCATCAGCAAAACAATGATGTGAAAGCTACAGACAGAAAAGGATCATTGTTAGGGAGAAGCCACAACTGCTCTGTAAAACTTGGTGCTGTTTTCCAAGTTAGACATTAATGGGATGGATGATAAAATAGGAAAGGAAGACTGTATTTGAACATCCCAGATGAAACTAATTGGGAAGCAAAATCTTTCCACCTCTCCTGCTCCCTGGGCATTTGCTAATGGACAAACCTTGTATGAAGGCATTTTCTTGGTACTTATGTCAAAAGCCACAGTATTTTGAAGGTACCTGAGGGAACTGAAATTACGTAATTTGAATTCTATCAATAGTCTAAAAGGAGAGAGCTGCTGAGAAAGGGAGACTTGGAGTCTTACTATGAAATTACCTTTCTGGGTATTGCTCTGACAATGAGATTGAAGAAAAGTCTCAGCCAAGTTGTGAATTGGTGGGTCTCAGTCTGGTTGAAAAAAAAAAAAGACATGACCCTAATCATGCTCAGGAGCACAGCTCACTCTCTTTTAGGAATCTTGGCAGCTGGAATACTCAAGCAGTGAAGAAAATTATGCTAACTTGATGTGAATTAATCAGAGTAACTTTTAAAGATTTAATCTACACCCCCATCAGTACCAAAAAAGTCCCTGCCTACTGGCCATGGTGCTCGTCTCCAACCCACACACATGTGGAGAGACACTGGAGCTGATTACAATCTGTAAGAATATTATTTTTAACAGTTGTAATAGTCCACTCCTGAATAATCATTAAATGTATCTTTTAAAAAAAACCCTAATCCAAGCCAACAAAAAACCAAAAACCCAACCAAAACTAGAATATATGCAGATGACTAAAATGCAGTTCCTTTCTTCCTACGCAGAACTATTATGTTCAAATATTCCCAGTGAAAGCATCTGCAGCAAATCACAAGCAGGATTTTAACCGTTTAGTTGTCTGATGTTCAGTTTCTCTGATCATTGTTTTGCAGCTTGGGGAGTGTGTTACCAAGGTAAAATTTTGAAAAGCTCATTACCTTGCTTTGGAATAATTGAAAATTCCTTCTCTGGGTGGCTCAAAGATATGTCAATGACATTAATCCTGTCTACCTTTAGAATTCTCTATCAGCCTATCACTTTTATAACAGAGCACCTCTTGGGTTAATAAGCTGGCATTCTTCTTGCTCTTTAGAGATGTGGAGGCCAGGCAAATCAAAGGAGGCTGTTAAATTGTGTAGAAGAGAAATTATGAAATGTGCCCTGGAATGGGGTCTGTGGCATAAATTGGGAAAAAGAGACTGGTTGAAGATGGTACCACGGCTCTGTATTCCCTCTAGCATGTATTGTCCAACTCTACCCAGTTGGTGGAGTGTTATGTCTAGAGTTATGGAGTTTTATGTCTAGAATTGTTTATCTTCCGTGTTTTTGAGACAAGTTTTGGATGTTCATTTTGGCTCTGATGGTGAATGTCTGTGCTGTTAACACTATTGGGTTTCAGCAAAAGGTTCTATTATATGTTGTTCAGAAATAGTTAAAGGATTAGAGATGTTGGGGTGTTCTTTTGGCATCATGTTCTTTTTGCATGTTGTATAGTACACATTTTATTTGAAACAAATCTCTCTAATAGAAAATACACATTCCTGGACCAGAGGCTCAGTCTTTCTTTCCTGGTCCAGATGTGCTGCTGCACTATGCCAAAGGCTGATGCTGTCTGATCTGGGTTAGCTGCTCATTGTCAGTATTTGGGAAATAGTATTTTACAATCAGCAGGAGTAAAGAAGCCATGAGGGAGTTGCTCTCAATGAATTCCTTTCTGTGAGGTATCTCTGCAGGTCCTTAGTTCATGGCTGCTCTTGTTATCCCCCCTGTAGTTTCTGTTTCAAACTGGAATAGCTCAAAAAATGACCATCCTCTTTCGTTCTGCCAGACTGACCCCACACACAGGCTCATTAAGCCCCAGCTTGCTTATTGTTTGCACTCTCAAAGCTAATGCAAGTCAAGGGAGAGATCTGTGCTTGGCTTTGGCTCAGAATGTTGAGCAAACAGCTGACTGATTTCTAACTAACTCATTTAGAAGAAGAAAAGCAAACTCTGTTTTTAATGTTAGCTTGGTCTAGTAGCAATTTTTATGGGGCATTTTTCTCTGTTGGATGAAAATACAGAGCAAGGATGAGTCTAGTTAGAAGCTTTGGTGTTTGTACTTTCAGGCATTAAATAGAGATGCTGGAATGGAATAGAAATCCCTGACCTAATTAGGCCCACAGAGAGAAAACCCCAGATTTCCTATGTCACAATGTGGCAAACGAAGGCCTGTATGTGGCAAAGCCTACAAAGCAAATCTGGCAGGCAAGGAGAAATGAAGTATTGCTCTTGATAATGGTAGAGAAACAAAGTATTTGTGACATGCTGTGCTGCTGAAAATTCCTATTCTCAGGTCCATTCCTTCATCTCTTTTTCCCCACATGCACGTACAAACAAACCCTTTTAAAGATGGAGGAGAAAGCAAAATTAGCCGTCTTCTTCTCTGACCTCTCCCTGGAGGCCAGGAAGGTAAAGATATAGCCAAAGTTATGGCTTTCCAGCCAGTACTCTCTTCCCCTAGATCAGTGTGGAAAACATCAGCTTGATGTTTCCTGAAATACGTGGTTTCTGAGGATCAGTATGAAATCTTTAGAGTTTAGTGAAATCTAAAGTTTGCATATGCTGCAAAACCAAGGAAAGATCATTATTTTTCATTTAGTTTAGTTTAGGAGCATGGTTTCAATGCAGTCCTAAAGAGGAGGCAGATGATGCTTGCAAACTTCTGTCAGTTGTAACTAAATATTCCAGAAACCCCAAACCAAACAAGTCAAACATTTATTTATCCAGCTTCTCACCATTGCAGTTTCGCTTTATTTTAAGCCTTCTCTCAGGGGCAAACAGTTGAGTCACACTGGGGCTTATCAGTTACAGATTAGGAAAAAGCACAGGATGCTCAAACTGGCCACCTCTCTCACCTTCAGTGGGGGTGTTAGCATGAGTTATGTGTTTGCCTGCGGAGGAAGGATGAGTGGGAAAGGAGAGTGGCTGTCAATGGCAGACATTGAAAAGTACCTTCTTTCTGTGATGCAAAATGAGTCCAAAGTCAGACAGCAGCAGACAGAGACAGGCTAAGGGAGCGTCTCACCTTTGGGTTGTTGAAGAGGGAGGAATTCAGATGTGAAAAGTGGCAAAATGAACAAAAGATCCCAGAGCAGCAGTTTCTTGAAGATTTCTTGGTGCATCAGATTTTGGTAGTATATTCAGATAGCTGTAAAAGAAAAACAAAAGATGTGTGTCTGAAACTGTGGCCTGTACTCAGCAAAGTCACCTCGTCCCTGCATTCAGCAGCAATGTTTTGGTGTGAGTGTAAGAGATGTCCTACTATCCTGTATATGTGTTTTGCCACTGGAAGATCATCCCTCTATAGTCCCATCTTTAAAAACCCAAGACTCTCTCATGCAGTATCCTTTTTCCTATGTCTGCAAGTCTTTTGCTGCAATCACTCTCCCCAGAAATAGAAAACTTACTTTATGCTATTCTTGGCACCAGTGAGACCCCTACAGCTTTGTTTTGCTTTGTTTTCAATTGCTTTTTCCATTCTTCTGTGTTTTAATTATGTGTCCTTAGTGATGAGATTTTATCCTCTGAGAAATGAAACTGTTACTTTATATTTGTGATCCAGTTTTGAGATTCTGTGGAAAACATTGTAAAGAATAAATAATAATTCCATGACATCTTTTCAGTTTCTGCAAGATTTCCAGTCTAAATTTCTTCAGTCTATATATTTTTATGCTTTTGAGTTGATTTTTATAATTATGCATTGATCTTCCATCTTTCCTTTACATCTCACATTTGTAGATTTTTATTTCTCTTCTTAGTCAGCATTAGCCCAGCATTTTTATATTCAAATTTGAAACTGTCTTCCTAAATCAATCTAAGATAGTCACAGATTTTCTTCATGTCTGTTGCTGCTTAGCACTGTCAAGTGGAGCTTCGTAGTATTTGGTAGGCAGTCTGAAATAAAATGAAGAAGCAAATGTAAGAGTCAAACCCACTAGCAAAGTAATAATGAATAATCAGTCCTTTACATATTTACCCAAGCTTTTTTGTATTACAAGACAAAAAGAAGTTAGCTTTGAATTCAGGCTTTTGTGTAAGATTTAAAATGTGCTCTTTTCTGAATTCTACCTACATTAATTTTCATTCAATATCTTTTCTCTTTCTATGCACAACATATAACTATATATTTATTTAAAATATAAATGTAGTGTGTTTTATATAGTGCTTTTGTCCTGTTCTTAGATTTTGATTGTAAGTCACTGTTCATTCCCAGTCTGACACACTCTGTCTGAAGCATAGGATAATTTTTAATGATACCTATATTGTAAATTCCTTTCAACATAGAATGAACTATTGAGTAGTGTCAGTAGAATTCTAAATTAAGTGCACATGAACCGTGTGCTAGTTCTGGTTGCCTTAAAATCTGAAATAACACTTTCCTGGAATGCTATTTCTGGGAGTGTATTTTTTCTTTGTGGAAGGCCCTTGCAAAACTTTATGAACAGTATTTTCTCTGTCATAATGGCACAAAATATTATGACTGGTTAGTGGCAAAATACAGCAAAGCAAAGAATATTGTCTGCAGGGGAATTTTATGTAACCAAGAATACATTTACCCAATGAGTAAATATAGTCAGACCACTGAAATTCTTGCACTAAGATTACATATATCGGGCTTAATATTTTGTGCTGTTTGTAATAGTTTTTGAGAGCTGCACTCAGGACTTCTCTAGCTGTCTCTGGGATTTGTTCCTCAAGAAGTTCTCTACTGATAGGATGCATCAAAGACCTCTTCAAGTCCCATTTAATTCCACATCTGTTTTCAAAACCTGATCTTGAGTGGTTGTGCATGTAAGGAGACTTGGTCCCCATTTTCATTGTGGTGGTTTTGCACGTACTCTTCTCCTATCCTTTTCTTGGCCTTCCTGTCCGAGCATTCATGTTTCTCTCTGTGCTCATTTCCCTGTGAAAACACAGAAGGATGCAGGATGGAATCCCCTGGGATTTTAAATCCCAAGCCAAGTCTGAATGAGAAAGGCAAATATCACTCCCACTCTCAATGCGGCTACTGCCTTGATTTATAGATTAAATCTTCTCTTTTGTTTTAAAGTCCCCTTGCCTTTGACTCCTTTGCAAACCCCAGCAGCTTTGTCTTTGCTGACCATAGAGGCACATCTAGTTACAGAAAAGCTTCTCACTTTCTGGTGCTGTCTATGAAGACATATGATAACCACTCAAAATACTCCTGACTGTATGTGTCTGTATGGAATCTAGTTTAAACAAAGAAAAAAAGCATAAGAATACAGGTTATTTTGGGAATAAAAACATGAAATTTTCTCTGCCACAGTGATCCTTGTAGTTGAACACATGGGTTACTAAAAGAGTCTGGCTTTACAGCTGGAGCAATGTAAAAATAGTTTCAATTTAAAAGATGTGAAAAAATATAAAAAAGCATCCCAGATGTTTGTGTTTCTTAATAAAAATCTGAAATTTAGAGAGACCAGGATGGTGCAGCTGGCTACAAAGTCATTGTTGCTAGTCAGTTGATAAGAACTTCATGAATCACTTGGCTTTTCTAGGCATGAATAATCGCATATCCAACTTGTACCAATAAAACCTGTATACCATACCCCACAATATTTTGTTGTCTTTCCTTAATTAAATCATAAACTTCAACTAAAATATTCTGCAAATTTCTCCATCTGGACCCTGTTACCAGAGTAGCAGTAAATGATTCACTGTCTACAATAGTTTCATAACACTGAAGAAAAGATGCAGTCCACCCCTTTTTTATAGACAAAGAGCAGAGCCATAAGGGTTTTGTGTCTTTCTCAATGTCACCGGGTTTGTGACTTTCTCAATGTCACCTCCTAAGTCAGAGAGAGATCTCCTGTATGCTAGGCAGGCAGCCTAATGACTGAGACATCCCTCAGCCCAGTGAAGATTGTGACCTAGATAAAAGTTTGGTGCATCTGGCAGCACTTCAGCAGTGTTTCTGCTGGGAACATCTGTAATGTTTGGCTGTCTTGCAGGTATTTTGCCTCTGTGCACATCTGGGGAGCTAGCAGGTATGCAAGCATGGCCACTGTGACTTTCTGGAACCAGGAGCAACCAACAGTTAAGGTTTCAGGAAGTAGTGTATTATAATATCCTTGCAAAGCTGAGCTGGGTTACCTGTAATAGCTGCAGTGAATTTGCAGAGAGCTTTTGATAATGGAAATCTGCCATAAGCTGTCCAGTCAGTAGGTGGAAAAGGTCAGTTGTGTATTCTGTTGGAGAAATAAAATTGTGGTAAAGGTCAGAAGAATTAAGACGTTTTCAGTCTGCCTCAGTCTGCCTCAGTCTGCCAGTTCCTCTGGTTCTTTACTGCAGTGCATGTTTCATAGAGTAAGAGATATAATTAGAAAGCTGAGAAACTCAACAATGAAAGCCCATCTCCAATTTTTATCTTGAGTCCTTCAAACTGAGATTAAGTTAGGGAATGAAAGAAAGTTTTTAATACTATCCTCCCTTCTCCCTTCAGAAAAACATAAGCCACAGAGTACAGTGTGTTTTCAATAACCTAAGTGATGTTAATCTAAAGTGAAACACACTTTGTTATTGAACACAGCTCTCTATCGTTAAATACTGAAATCACAACACTGGCTTTATTCTATGGTGTGCTCTAGGATTTTCCTGAGTGCTGGTGGATTTTCTCTTATTTTCTTGTAAGTAGTGTCATTAAGATGCACGGGTTTTAATTGATTATGTATCTGTACTGAGCACAGTGAGACTGTGTTAACTAATGAAGATTGGAATATATTGTTAACAGTGTGTATTTGCGGGTGATTCCCAAAGAAGCTGTGTATTTGAAATCTAAGGAAATACTCTGTTTTCATGTCCATAACAAACCTCTGGAACTCATTGCTGTATGGTGTTGTGGAATCTTAAGTACACTGGAAATCTCTAGAGGGCTAAAGTGTTCTATGGAACACTATATATAACTGATGAGCAATCCCTGACTGATAAAAGTTGTTTGGAAAACCCTATAAGAAATACAAAATACAATACTTAGAGAATATAAAAAAACCATCAAGTAAGAGAGTAATAAGTATTTAGGCCAGATATTCAGTAGCGACCTACCAAAAGCATTCTTACACTAAAGGAAATGTTTCTGAAAACTTTAAAGCACGTTCTTGCTAATACTGCTAAGTGTCCATGCTTCTCCTTTCCTCAGGTACTGAACATTCACAGTGGCACTGGCCATGAGGCAGAATTGAATGCTGGATATTATCAAACCATATTCCATGCAAAGCTTAACCAAAATTTCAAACCCCTCCTTTTTAGTATTCACTGGCTTTGGTCTGCTAATAGTAGCCTGTGCATTTGCTAGCATTGATATGAGAAAAAAGGGCCTTCTCTGTTATTATTATTTATTTTTTTTAATGATGCAATTACTCAATAACAAAGCACATGACATGTATCTCTTCTAACTGTAGCTGTCTGCCTCTGTGAAGAGGGAGTTGACCCTTTGAGGCTGCAATAAGAAAGGCAGTGTCAGAGTGACAGGGTCATGGTGAAGAGCCCAGCTCCATTGGGACCAAGGTGGCTGCATGTCACCATCTCTCTAAGAACAGCCAAGATACTTGCAACAGCACACATAGGACAATAAGAGCTAATCAAAAGAAAAAATGAGCTTCATAAACTCAAGGTTTAAATTTGATGGTGTAGTCCTTAGGGATTAGCAGATACATTGGTTAACATGGAAAGCTTTTAAAGTTTATTTAAGTTTCTTAAAATATAAAGATGAAATGTATGGCAGAGAAATCTGGGCCTTTTTGCCCTAATGTTTTGCTGTGGTCCCCATTACTCCTACCACTTCTGCCACTGAGTCATCTCTTGCAGCAACGCTCCTTGCAGCAACTTTCACTGGTGTTCTCCTGTGTGGAAGTCTGCAAAACTGGGCTTAGGGTTTCAAAGACAAATACTTGCTGTGCAATACCTGGATCTGGCATTGCTGTGTGAATCGTGGCATTCTGGGAAGTTGTGCCATGCAGAGATACCAAGATTCAGAGACAGCTGTTTCTTCCTACACTGTGAGATACAGAGAGCAACTCCTCTGTCAGTGACAAGAGCCATACACTGAAATTTGTAGCTAAGCATGCTTTTCTTCCTTTGGCCCACCACTATGTCTGAGCTCCAGCTCACAGGAAGCAGGTGACTGGCCAACTGTCAGTCATTCAACGCTTGATCTTGCATAGTGAACAACAGCTGTCACTTTCCTGACTAAACTCAGTCTTCCAGTTTTCATAATTCTGTTAATCTCTTGCATTGACTGTTATGACTTTCTTCCTTTGGATTTAGTGGTGTGCAGTTCATTCAAGTGGCTGCTATAAGACAGCAATCTGCAACCATTTCTCTGTTAGTGCTCATCTCCCTTGCTTCCCATTTATTTCTGAACTGCCCGGTATTTTTACATTTCATACTCAAATCATATTGCTTGTCATCCAAGACACCACAAAATTCTTTTCTTCCTTCCATTTCTGCTTTGTGTGATTCCTGTTCAGCTCTTATCAGACTCCAGAATCTTATTATTTTTTTGTTTTTCCACTCTTCTGTTGTTACCTCTTTAATAGCTACTTGGCATGAATGCCATGCCTTGTCTTTTTTTTGTGTGTTAAACACTGGTTTCAAATCATTCAAGTATTTCCTTCCAGTCTTTCCCACAACCTCTTTTTCCCTGAGTAAGTCACTGCAGAAAGGAAAATTGTAGCAACACGTGAAAAGGGAAGTTTCTGGTCAAAAAGTAGTTAAGAAATTTAACTACTTAAAAGTCATTTATTATCAAGTCATTTATTATGAAGTCATTTATTATGCCTTGAGAATTTATTTGTAGTTCATGTGTCGTTGGGCTAGGTAGGAAATGAAAAGGAATTTTTGCTACAAAAAGCTCAGAGGTGCCACCTTTGCACTGGAGCATTTTTGGCTCAGATGAGCTAAGGAGAAGTTTGCAGGGCTTTTTGCTGACAAATGTGCATTCGGAATTGCCTTGCGTTTGGTCAGGTTGATGAGTAAACAGGGTGGTCTGGAAGTCAATATAACTGGTTCTTTGCTTGAACAAATAGGCTTAGCCTCTGAGCAGCTTTTGAGCCTCTGGGAAGAAGTTAGAGCTGAGTAAGCAAGTCCCTCTGTGCATTGGATTCAAGAAGCGTATAGCATCTCTGCTACAGCAGAGATAGTCTTATTAAAATATGAGGGGCTTATGTGGGTAGCTCACAAAGGGATGTGACCTCACCAGAGGAGGCTGGTGGGGCAGAGGGAGTGATGATGGCTCCTGTTGGGAGTCACATGGGCGCTCTGTATGAGATTAAGCTAAACTATGCTCATGGGTGACCTAGTAGGTGTATTTTTTTCTGGGACATAATGTTGAAACAAGATGTTTAAATGCATTAGTAACTTTGGAATAATTTTCTATGTTAATTACCCCGTTCTGTATCTTTGGCAAGAGGTCTTTTACTTTATTTCCAGCTATAAAATCTTAGATAATTTTGTTTGTTTGCCATTGAATGATGGTTGTAACTGTCCCAGAAGTGGCCATATTTATTATTTAGCGAAAGAATTTGTAATCAGATTATCTCTTGTTCAAGATAATAACAGCTCTAATACAAGCGAAATACCACATTTGAGGAAAGCTGAGAATTTGACTCTTTGTAAGAATATATGAAAAAGGTAAATGGAGTAGACAAGTAGGGAAATGTTTTTATAAAATAAGCTATGCAAGTATGGTTGCTTTCACTGCAGCTTCAGTAAGATGTTGTCACATCTGATGACTTACCTCTCATTGAGGATAATTTTGTGTGGTTCTAGTATGCCCATTCATCAAGTACTTGCCAGCTGTGTGGGACACTATAGTTGGGTACAGGTGCAGGCAGTTTCTAGAATATGTTGTCTTTGCTGCTGTCTAATCACTGAAGCTACAGGATGCAGCAAATATTTCAAAATGCTGATGAAAAATGGAGAAGAGAGGTATGTTAAGACCCTGATTCATACTAAGAGTTTTGTTACAGGGTATTTCACAGAGATAATATCATGATTTTGGGTTCAGAAGAGGCAGAGAAATTGTATCAATGAATTAAAATAAATCTTCTCTATACTGACTATTTCACTGATGAAACTATCCTTAGTGTGGTTTTTCTTTTAAATATTATCTATGCTGTTATTTTGCTTTTACCACGTATGGCTGTTATTATGCTTTTACCACACAGGGGAAAGCTGTTTGCCTGCTGAGGCACAGCATACCACACAGTTGTGTGTATTTCTTATTAATTTCCCTAAGCTGAAGGAGCTGACATCAATTTCAAAAGATGTGACTGAATTCTACTTGGTAACATTTAAGTAAACAGATATATCCTATTCACATTTTTAATAAATGTGATTGACATTGATAAGTATGGAGTCTATTCCACTTATATGATGCAGGTTTAAATACAGAAACAGTCACACAGAAGCAATGCAAAACAAGGAATTCATTCACCACCTTCTATGGTCAGGCAGATTCAGTAATTCCTTAGAAAAGCAGAGTTCCATCACATATAATGGTGATTTGGGAAGACAAGCACCGTCATTTTGAACATCTTCTGTGCCTTCTTCTTCCCCCACATTTATATGCTGAGCTTGGTGCCATCTGGTCTGGAATATGCCTTTGGTCAGTTAGGGTAAGCTAACCTGGCTGTGTGCCTTCCCAAGTTCCTGTGTACCTACAGCCTGATGGGGTAGTGTGAGGAGCAGAAAAGGCCTTGGCTGTGTTTTAGCTATCTCTAGAACAGCTAAAACATCCCTATATTTTCAACTCTGTGTTCAGAATAAATCCAAAACATAGTGCCATACCAGCTACTATGAAGAAAATCAACTCTATCCCAGCCAAAACCAGCACTCTTTTTAATTTGATTCATGCAACCTTATATCAATTTCATCCCTTCTTCTGCTGGAGCCTCAGGGTAGATAGAGGTGATATGGACTAGGTCAGCTGACACTGTTGTTCACCAGGTGCTTTGATAGTCACTGTAATTAACTGCCAATAAATAGTACCAGAAAATTGGTGAAGAAGGGCAGTGGCTTTGTGATCCTGCTCTGATTTGGGCAGTGTACTTTTCAACTGCAATTGAAAATTTAGGACAATTAGTATTGTACATTTTTGAGAATATCATATATATGTGATGAATTAATTATAGCAGGTCTTCCTGAGTAATAGAAGTTTACAGTCAGGAACACAGATGCCTAAGCTTAGGCTCTTAAATCTGTTTTCAAGCACCTAAAGATGTGGCCTGGTTTTCAAGATTTGAGCATTTTACAGCTCTTGGCAATTTCAGCACTTCTGAGAATGAGGACGATTCTGTAGATGCTTAAATATGGATTTTGAAATGCCTAACTTTGGACATCTATTTTTGAAAATGTTGGCCTACATTTGTGGAGAAAATCTTAATCTTTAAAAGATTCCTATAAGGCTCTCCTTGTGCAGGTGCATGCGCAGATACACGTGTGCATGGATAAGTACTTGGCACCAGGAGAGGGTTCTCATTGCTAGTCCTAGCTGGGCTGTACTGGGTGTTAACTCAGTCCTCCCCAGCAGTCCCCTTCCCCGACTTAAATGACAGCTACGATTCTGGAGCTGTCATCACTGCATGTGGCATCCTTTGTGCTTCTGGCTTTTGTTGTCAATAATGCTAAAACCAGGATATGCCTGTTATGCCTGTGGATAAGTAATGAGAGAATTAGGGCCAGGAAATGGGAATGTAATTTGTAGTAAGTGTTCATTAGCTTATGCTTAACTAACATTGCTGTTGTTAAGAATCTTGCTTGCAAAGTCCATTGAACACCCAAATCATTTGCTAGCTGTTTATTTACTGTACTGCCATGAGGAATTCATTGTACTTGAACGTGCAAAGCAGCCCTGTCTTGAGACAGCATCCATTCAAATGAAAGGTCTGTCAGGAAGAAAATGGGATGGAGTCGTGTCTTTTAAATCAACATCCCCTGACTAAAACCTTACAGTAAGAAAGCCATGACTTTTGAAGTGATGATTTATATAACTGGGAATTACATCCTGTGAGGAACCTTTTGAGAGGAAGAATAAGGAGTCCTTTGTCTTTCAGATTTGTGTCTGTTAAAAGCTTAGTTGAACTTTTGAGACTATGTGTTCGGATTCTGATACTACTGGAACTGTTCCGAATGTCCATACTGTCTGTGGGTCAAATTGTCAACATTTTTCCAAAATTAAAAAATACTAAGAATTTTCTTCCTAAATTTCTGTCCTCCTGGAAGCAGTCTTTCTACTATTTCCCTTTAAAACAAATAGATGGGAAAGTTTCTACAACATCAGTATCTTTCTGAAATAGAAACTACTGTGATTTTTCCAACTCAAAGGGACTGTTTGTAACCCCAGAAAATACGCAGAGTTTTTAACAAGGTAGTATTTTTAAATCTACAGCGTTCCCTGATGACGTAGCTCTGCAAGTACCTAAGTGCCTGCAATGCCTTGGGAGCAATGTCATTCTTCATTCTGTCCCCTTCCAGCTTTTCTTAGAAGCCAGAGGTTTTACCAGATATGACTGTTCTTATTTCTTATATTCATGCATATTAATAATAAGATAATATCTAAAAAGCTCTCACTAATAAAAAAAATTAAAAATCTATAACATGTACAGCATATTCCTGTGTATGTAGCAAAATGACCTGTAACAGTTTCCCTAGGA
The DNA here is from genome assembly GCA_008694505.1 of Cyanoderma ruficeps. Classification (NCBI taxonomy): domain Eukaryota; kingdom Metazoa; phylum Chordata; class Aves; order Passeriformes; family Timaliidae; genus Cyanoderma; species Cyanoderma ruficeps. The sequence continues at coordinate 31,473,066 of VZDJ01007753.1, forward strand.
CTTCCATCCCTAACTAAAGCAACGTGCACTGCAACCTACATCCACTGCTGTTATTCCGTGTACTCTGAACTCTTTCTTCCTCACTGTTGCTGCAAACCTTTTATTTGAAGAGGAGGAGGAGGGAGAGGAGAGCATGACTGTACCCATGTGCAACACTGGTGTTTAGATGGCACTTTGGCTGCATCATCGTTTTCACCTTTCGTGGGGGAGTATCTTGGGTTTCTTCCATTTGCCTGAGGTTGTGGCATGGCATCCTCTTAAATCAAGCTTGAAGGGAAATTGATTGAAAAGAGAACACCATTATGGGAAAACAATTTATTCCTTTCCCCTTGACAGAAGGCAGAGTTTTGTCTATACTGTGGAATAAATATTATCTGCCTGTTTGCTTTAAGAAGTGGAAGCTACTCATTTCCGTATGGTGGCTTTGATCATTATTTGAAATGGGATTTTTCTTCTACTCTGTGCAGTCATTTGATGTCAAGAGCACATAGTAAGGATCAGATACCCCATGCCCTGCTGAATCCCTACCTTTTATTTTCTTTTGTGTGTACACTCACACAAATGTACCTCCATTAATGTGCATCACTATACGGAGGAAGACATTTTTTTTCTGCTTGATTCCTTTCTATTTGCCCTTAAATGATCCAACAGTCTCTGCTGCAGTGGTGTCTAAGCAAATGTAGACTTGTCTCTTGGTATCCTTTCGTGTCCACTCCTTCATTTGACTCCTGGAGTGTCCCTATTTGGGCAGACAGGGCCCAGTACTGTTAGTGTTCCTCAGCCACAGTTACTTCTAAGTCTCTGGGTTGCCTTTTAATTTTTATAGGGTTAAGACCTTCTGCTGAGGCTGTTGATTGCTGTAGAAAATTTGCTCCATTGAAGGACAGTTCTGGGGAAATGCTGCCATTGAGAACCTAAAAATTCTATCAGTCATGCTCCCAGTCAAGAAGCAACTATGTCAGATTTGTATTTTATCTCTGATTGTCTGAGCACTCATACAAGGCTTTGGAAGCTAGATACTACCAACTAGTGCTTGACAAAACGATTAAGTGCAGACTTCACAGCACTATAATATTTCACATAAAAGTGCATTGTGATCAGGTCAAGAACCCTAGAAAGGAGAAAAAAAAAAGGAAAAAAAATATGACAGTCTTGAGCCAGTCAGGCACCTGATTTCCCTGGGTGCTGTCTCTACGGGTGGGGAAAGGGAAAGGGGTCTGGGAAGACTGAGAGTAGATGCAGGGCCTGATGGTGTGAGAAGGAGAGACTGCTCTCTTCAAGGAGGAGCCTTGAGGGTGGCAGCAAGGCTTGTCTGTCAGGGACAAAAGGATAAAGTTCAGTGCTAGGCTGAAAAGCCAGGCATACTTTATCAGGGTGGGGTAACAATTTGCCCTCTCATCTGCAGGCTTCATGTAAGATTCAGCTGCCTGGCAACTTGGAAATACTTGTCAGGTAGGAAGGAAATGCTGGCAACATCATCTTCGTTCTGTGGAAAGGTTTTGGATGAACTAGTATACTCAGAGCCCCAGTAGACATCACAATGCTGAATGCCCATATATTAATAGTTCTGCAAGTCCAATGAATTTTCCTGGATAACATTTTCCTCTATGTCTTTGTCTGAGTAGTGGCTCTGTAGACTGTGTATCCTGGACTATTTCTGCTGGATGTCTCTAGTGTCATTCTCCTAACTGTTTGCAGAGTATCACTGGTAATTTCTATGTAAATTTGCTCAGGCTAGCAATTGAGCAACTTTCTGTTGACAAATGAAGGAACATCTTAATGGCAGAGAGGCCACTTAAGTCTCTTTGGAGGGAACTGAAGTGGCATCTTGAAGGTCATGAGAAGATTCAGTTACTGTAGCGTGGCTAAGGGGAGCCCTCTCTGGAGTGTCCTGATTGACTTGATGCTACTGCTTCTCAGTGAGGTTTCCACTCTGACAGTCTTGCAAGGTGGTCACTAGGGTGAACCTTCTAGACTGCCTTGGTGCTTTAAAATGGTGATTAGTTTCAAGTGGAGGGGAAAAATGTGTGGATAGAAATTGATGGAGTTTGAACTTTTTGCTTCCTGAATGTAATTCAGGGAGAAGTGGTGGGAGGGCTTATTGTAAACAGAAGTTTCCAGTGGAAGGTGAGTGATTTCACCCATAACCTTGAGCCCTGAATCTTATTTGAGCATGCAGACTGATTGACTTGCTTAAAGTATGAAACTGCACTAGGAAAGATATATACATTTATGTACTTGTGACAGTACTCTCAGCATCATCTCTGCAGGTTTTGCACACCATCTAGTAGTATCCATATCCTTGTCTCCTATTTATTTTGGGGAGAAAATTTGGATTATTTTTATTTGCTCCTTGTGAATTGGATTTGGTTTTGTCTTCCTTTGTTCTTGGATATTCCTACTTGAGCTATCTTTGGAACAATTGCAAAAAACCATCTGTGGTTGAAGTTATAAAGTTTTCTACAGTAGATTGAGGGCTGAGTGAGCTAGAGGTCAAATAAAGCAGAACATTATTTTAGATGTGTTGGAAGATGGAAGTTTATCAGTTAGATCTGAAGTTTTCATTTTTCTTCGTTGTCCCAATGTAGATGACTTTCTTACACTTGTGCTCTCCTGGAAGGCAGCTGCTAGGTATTCAGGCATTACCACAGATCTAAATAGCTATAATAAATTACCCAGAAAACGATTTTGTGTTTTTCTTCTCCCAATGCCATAATCATGAATGAACAAATCATGATGAGATTTGTCTCAGATGAGACAAAACTTACCTTTACTACTCGTTTATTGGGCCTGGTTTTGATCACTCTCAAATTCCTGTGAATGTCATGGTCCCAATGTCCCAATGCAGTCTGTGTTGTATGAGTGTATATGACAGCATGACTGTGAGGAACTTTCAGTCAAATATAAGAAAACAGTAAAAAGAGTACAGCAAATAGGAAAAAAAGGAGTTAGAAAAACTGTGATTAGTACAGATACAAAAATAAACAACATGAACAAATGGAAAGTTTCAAATTAGTTGTACTTATTTATTACATGCTTGATAAAACAAGATAATGAATCTGAATCTTATACAGACCCCCAAACAAGCATACAAATGAAATAGGAGCATTTTATAACCACCAAATTAAACTAAAAAGAAACATTGCTGAAAAAATTAGAAAAACTCTCAGCATCTTCCCATCTAGAAAACTTCTTTTACTCCAACACATAAGCAAAAAAACTGATAGGAGAGAGACAAAGTCAGTGTCTCTGCCCAGTGTTCTCACTTAACAAGCTGCCAAAATTCAGCCACAGCCTCAGTTTTGCTGTCAGTGACACTGATGTGGCATTGTGCTTCTGGGATATGTTTAACCCATTAGCTTAACAAAAGAAACTACAAAAAAAATCAAATGTCTGTTTTTTGATTCAGTGCATAGTAAATAGCTTATAGATTATTTAACCACTTAAGTCACTAATGCAATAAACATTTTTAAATTGATAAGGTAGAGAAGAGAAGAATAATCATGTGAACTATTGGTACACCTCTTTAAAGTGGAAACATGCAACTCAACAGAGGAAATATTTTCTTGAAGATATATGATCTGGGTAGGAGAAAATCAGAAATTAGCCACACTTCAATTAATAATGATAACAATAATAATAATTACTGTTGTTATTATTCTTTATTGCATGCAATTTTTTTCAGTGGTTTCATTTTGTCTGGTTTGGGTTTGTTTTTTTTTTTTTTAAATCTGATACACATCGTCCTGAGATTAGAAATGCTGAGATTCCAAAAATAAAAAGAAAATTCTTACTACGTCTTGCATAGAGCTAGACCAGGGAATTCATGTTCTGTATGAGTTAAAACAATTTGCTTTTCAGAATATTGAGATTGCAGAAGAAGGCACATAGAATAATTATAATGAAAGGAATATTTTTAGATAGTCCAGTAATAGACAGTTTTAATTGCAAATGAAGGACACAAGTAAAGCACAGTAGAAAGGGTAAATGGGGAAAATACAAATGGAAATATTTTGGTCATTAATGAAATGAAGCTGTGAGGCAAAAAGAGGCAGAGAGAAGACAGAGACCAAACAATGGTTCTCAATCCCAGTGTTAGGCACCATGTACTGATTTCTTGGATGGTGGTAGGAGTAGCCAGGACAGTTCAAGGAAGCAGGTGCTGCTTTGTGGTAGCTGGCTGACAGTGGTAACACAGAGTAACCTCTCTGATACCTTTGCCTGCAATAGAAGGAGAGGAACTGGATGCTGGGGTGCCTTGCAGTGCCTGGACTGCAGGTTTCTACCACTGAATGCTTTGTGGTGGCCAAGCAGCCTGGCTTTGGCTGCAGCTCCAAAGCCCGTGAGGGGTGGTTTTCTTAGGCACCTACCTTTCAGCCAGAGATTACTGCTGCTACTGTCACTCCAATGCCCACATAAAATGGGAAGGGACAAGGGTGCTCAAGCTCTTACGCCGACAGCATTCCCAATCTACTTTATTTTGGCTTTAAAGTTTCAATTTTGGCAGTTCAGCTGAGAAATCTTGGGCTGGTTTTAGCAGGGAGAGGGAAGGATTTTAAGTGAATTTTGCTGCAGCCATATTGCACTAGAAATTTACTTGATGAGAAAAAAACAGGTAATTTATTTTCCAACTTTTAAAAACTTCTATTCTTTTACAGCTGCCCTTTTTCCATTTCTGCCCTCCTATCTCAACTTCTTGTTATGTCTCATCTCCCTTTTCTCTCACTTTATTTCTTTAATTTTTTTTCCTCTTCAGTATAGTGCTATTTTCTTCTCCCACTTCATTCCCCCCAGTTCCCTTCCTCTTCCACTAAATACAGTAAGTGATATTTTTAACATTTTTCGGCATTGGCTGTCTGGACTGTAAAGACTGAGGATTCACTGGCAGTAGGTAATAATGTGCTAAATTGCAAGTTAGCCTGCAGGTAGCTATTGTGTTGATGAAACTTGGGTCTGGCACAGGTTGATTAGTAAGAAACAGTCATTTTCTCTAAAAAACAATAAATATATTTATTCTAACAGAGCATCCTCAAGCAGGATCAGTCAAAAATGTGAAACTCAGGTTGTTCCAAAGTATCTCCCAGGGTCCTCACTCTCACTGGCTGTGCTTAGTGGTCTCTCTCTTTATCAGGATCTAATTAGCTGTTTATTGAAATGTAATGGTAGAAAAGTAGGCTTAGGCTTTAGCTTCACTATAAGGTTGTTTGGAAAGTGACTCTGATATAGATAGAAAATGGACCAGGAGATAAGTGAAAATGCTGCAAAAAATGTCGAGGAATAGACAGAAGGTTATGGCTGATTTTTGCAAGTGCTTTTCCAGACTCTGCTGTTGATATGTTGTGCTTCAGTTCTCCCACCTGTGAAATCTCTGATTTTTTTTTTCTTGTCAGGCTTTTCAAGCAGAAATGAAACTCTAGTTTCATCAAAAAGATTAAATCTGAAAAGGAGTTTAGTTTGTATCTTCACCAAGTTGTCAAGTAGATGACCTACACTTCTTGTCACTCACTTCCCAGTGAGGTGGTGTGTCCCTCTGGGGTTTGGGAGTACCCTCAATCTGGAATAAGCACAATGGGAGGGTGGTGGAGGACTATCACAAGGACAGCAGAGTTTTCAAAGCACTGTGGCAGGGTTCTTATAGGGGGAGGTGGTTTTTCACTGTCGTTGTTTGTGTCCGATGCAATTAACAGGTTACTTTTAATAGATGTTGGAATGGCTCTTAGCCTGTGGAAGTATCTGACACCCCTCGTGTCCCTCTCCTCAGCAATGTTGCAAATCCTTCCCCTCCCTCTCTAATCCCTCTACACATACTGAGGCACAGATGTCAACACTAAAGGCTGTAATTTTTTTTTGTCTTTCCTTTAAGCTGTCTCAAGATATATTAATTTCTCAGAGAAGGGATATATGCCCCTTATTAGCATGCTGGATTGTAAAGACTAAGTGCTCTGTAACATAGACTAAATGAGATCTGAAGAGGTTGGCACACAGCCTCATCTCTTGTTCTCTGTCTGTCTTCCACCCTAATTTGCTTTATATATAAAATAAAAATGTCAACTGACTCAGAGACAAACTGTGATCGGCATTTCTCGCGTCTCTATAAAAGCTGTCTCGATTATTCATCAGGGCGCTCTGCGTGCAGCAGGAGGAGTGATGACATGTCATTCCTGTGTAAGCACCCAGCACATTCCCTTTGAAGTGAGCATCCAATCGAAGTCCCCATCAGCCCCGGAGCTTACAATCAGCCCTTAACTGTAAAAAAATACTTTTAAAAATAAAGAGGGGGTGAGCACTGTATTGGCAAACAAGAGGGAGGATTTTGAAGAGCCAAGGGGGTTAGGGTAGCTAGGCTAAAAGAAACGTAGGAAGTTTGTTGCCTTTAATTTTCTTGATTTTTGGCTGATTTCTTATGACATTAGTTACAGCATTGGGTATTTTGTCTTTTTTACTGGCAGTTCAAAATTAAAATGAAAAGAGGACTCAGAAGGAACAGATGTTGTTACTATAGATGGCTAGAGTGGTACTTATTATATCCCATTTCTGACTTCTGTCAACTCAAACAGCTTCTCGTGTATTCCTCACCTTAAAAAAAATTAAGTCACCCATGGCAAAGTCATGGCAAAGCCACACCCTATCAAAACTCAGTGTTGCAAAAGCTCTCCATCAATCAGCCACCCAAATGTCACTGTGCAACCATCACGTGCCGCAATTCAACCATGGCAGCAGAATGCTGTTATCCACTCACTAAACTATATAATATAGCATCTCTCCTCTTTCTGGCACAGAAATAGCATAACCAGCTTTTAGCTATTGAGATTGATGCCAATAAATTTTCGGTCATCTCCCTTCATGGCTATTATTATGCTTCACACTGTAATCAAAGAGAACTTTGCAGTGATTAGTTATCAGGTAGTAGAAAAATGTGGGTGGCTTTTTAGCGTCACAGCTTTGGGTGGAAGATTACATTACTCACATATGTATACAGCACACAAAATGGGAAAAGGAAGTGGTGATGATTACCAATAGAGAAGGTGCAGAATCTGCTTAAAATTTACTGAGTTTCCTTGGACATGTGTCTTCTTTCCATTTGAAAAACAGCAATGAATTCTTCAGTACAGTGTCACTGTTCAAGAGTTTAAAAACTCATGCATGGATATCAAGTTGCGCCTTAATACAGAAAGAAATTTGTAAATAATTTTAGAAATAAAGTACTGAATATGATTATAGCTGTATGGGGGGTCAGATTCTTCCTTTCCCAAAAGCATTTGTAAAAACATTTCTCTATTTCATAGGTTTCATAGACTTCAAGGTGAGCATGTAGCCACGCAGTCATCCATCTCTGAAAGCTATTTATTAACAGTGATTTCGCATTTGCTGCTTATCACTTCCCCATTTGAAAACTTTTTTTCCTGTAGTCAGGAACTGGAAACAGTACTGTGCTACCACTCGTGCACTGTGAATAGCAGATAATTGAAGTGAGCAGCTCGCAAGTGTTCTGGAGGCGGAAATGTGCTCAAATGAACTATTTGGTGGATGTTTCTGAATAACAAATCCATTCACAGAAATATGGTTCAGTCCATGAGCAATAAAGAAGGGCCAAAATTGCATGGATTTTATTTTCAGTGAATCAAAAATCTAACTGTAATCCTTATTACTCAGTGATTTATACACAGTATGATGATAAAAGGGTTTGTAAGAGTTAGAAGCATTGCCTTTTGCAGAGATTGTGCAACCTATGCTGGCCATAAGGAAGAGTTGGTGATGAGCCAGAGCAGTGTGCATCACAACTTTGTAGTAGTAAGGAACCCTCTGGCTCCATCTGGGTGTCTATTACAAGAAAAGGGTCGAGCTATGAAATGGTAGTGCAGGTTTTTAACCATTCACCCATCCCTCAGAAAGACTTGAAATGGAAAGGCTGAGGTTTGAAATTTGGTTATGATAAATGTACAAATGTGCACAAGCCTTCGGCAGGTTTTTCTTCTGAATTTGTTGACAAGGACTCAGACTATTGGACGTTCATCCTTACCAGAGATGAAGCAGTGTCACTCAAAAAACGTGTCACCAAAATATGGTCCAGTGCTTCATAATTCCAGCAGTTCCATATATATGTATAGGGTTATGTTCATAGTCTAAAAGGAGCAGAAGTTATAGAGGTAGTTGCTCTGTACTTCGTGAGGGTTTAATAAAAAGCTATTTCATATCTTGTAATGCTTTTTAACCCGTTTTATTGAATTTGGAAATTTAATCTGTTATTTGTCCCAAATATGACACCTGTTCTACATGGTTAAATTCTGTTCTTTGTTGCAACTTTTGAAAGGTAAGCTCAAGTGACAATTAATGCCCTAACTTTTCATGTGACTTCACAAAAGTTCATATCCTACTTTGGATGTCTTTGTAACTGCAGCAGTGGTAACATTGTGAGCTGAGAGCTGAAAGGGGCTGAGGTGGTATCATTTTTCAAAAGAAAAGCCTCTGTACCAGAAACTGACATTACTTTGATTATGGAAAAAACCCAACTAATCTCTTTGTTGAGAAGACTTATGAACTTAATGTAAAGTCTCACCAGTTTTCTCAGTGTGTTTTTAATTTAGAAACTTAATCATGTTTCCATCGCTAACAAATTTGCTGAATCAAAAGGTATAACAGTAATCAGATCATGTCACTGAATGAATTATGTTCATGAATAACTTTAGTAAGAATAACCATATATTCTGGGAGATAAGTGGTTGTGGATAAAGTCATAAAGAGTGTCTGTTTTCAAATTATCCTTGGTACTGTGATTTGTGTCCAGTCTCTGTGATCTGAAAATGGGTATTTTCTGTCACCACCTAGGATTTTACTCATGTTGTAGCCTAATTCTTCTTTTCATTGTCCTATACAAATTCTGGTTAATTTAATGGGAGTGATAGAAGAATAATGGAGTAGGGGGAGATTTCCAACCTCGAGGGGGGAAAAAAGGAGGAAAAGAAAGAAGAAATTGCTTCATGGAGCAGAGCTTGGCATTAATGCTTAAACAGATGGCTGTGATGATAGGACTGCAGGCACCAGCAAGTCAAGGTAGAGCGGACAGAGAATATTTGTTTTGTACATGTGCATGATAAGTGGGAGCAGTCACATTGCTTGTTCTTTTTATAACGTGAGTCATGACAAAACTGCTTTAGCTTTCCGAAATTTTAAAGAGAATGAGGGGAGGAAAACACTTGGTATCTGCAATTTAATGCTTTTAACTAGAGAAAGAGTGGTAAGCTAATACTCAAGTGTTTCACGTGTGCAGACACTAAAATACCCAGAGAGCAGTTAAATACTCCTTGGAGAAACCTCACAGCCACCTCATTCTCTCCTTATTATGACAACCTCACTTCCCACAGTTAAAAAAAAAAGAAAAGAAAAAGCCCCACCCTGAGTTGCCAGTAAGGTGGGAGATGTGTGCATCATTTTTCAGGTCTGCTCTTTTCAATAGCTCTTCTATTTGCCTTCTCTTCAGCCAGCACTAAGATGTTTAAGTCATTATCTATTAATTTTCTCTGTGTAGTGTCTCCTCAGGTATAATTTCTTTCAGGTCAAAGGAAATCCAGAGTGAGTTCCCAACAGCTACTATCCCATCAAAGGAGTCCCTACAATACAGCATAATGGCACTGGACACAGGTCTGGTCCCGTTCTTCCAAAAGCCAGTGGCTATCCTACCTGGACTGCAGGAGACCCTCTGCTCTGTCTTCATAGCCTAAGCACATGAGCAGTGTTGCCTGCTAGAGCAGCTCTGCTTCTATCCTGTGGGAGCACCCATCTAGACACCCAGTCTCCCATAAAGGAATCAATTACAAATTCATCATTACAAAAAACCCCAAACCAAAACACAACAAAAAGCAAACCAACTAACCAACCAACCCCAAAAAACCCACAAAAAACCAAAAAAAACCACCCCAGAAACAAGAAATGTGTTTGCTGTTTTGCTGAGAATAATAGATTACAGAACTAAGAGATGGAAAAGCCTTGCTGTATTCCGTTTAGTCAGTTTGCTTAAGCACAAAGCAGAATTATTCCCCAGAAGTGTAACTTGCAGGGTTTTTCTGTTATGTATAAAGGTAGTATTTATTACATATTTATTACTGCAGAGCCACTGGGATTTTCATGTTACTGTTGCAGTTAATGAAGTGGCACAGTTCTACCCTGAGGTCTGACCTAGGCAGCTTCTTGGGCTCTTGTCTGTTTTCTTGCCAGCAAATCATCATTGGCTAACTTTGTTTTCCTGAAGGGATTGCTCCTGGATTCAAAAGCATTTAAGGGAAGAGTTATGAGGATGAGAGAAGACAAAGGATGAAGAACAGGAAAATAGTTTCTCTGCTGGGAAATATAGTTGAAAAGGGGATTTGGGGGAAATATTGGCAGCCAATTATTCAGTTCATTGGTAACCAATTAGTAACTGTTGGGAGTATATCAAATTTATTTAACTCATGGGGTGCTCGTTAGCTTGCAGGATTGAGTGTGTGGTACTGAGATTCATAGGTCTTAATTGTCAGCAATTCCTAGACACATTTGACTGTGAGTCATGGCAAGCAGGGCGCTTCTGGTCTTGAGTTCTGCCTGTGTGCCTGTGTACTGAAAGAGATTCTCTCTGTCGTGCATAATGACAATGTTTCAATGACACAGCTTTAGGACATCTCAGATAAAACCAGAAAAGCTGGGCCACATGGCACCAATAAATTTATTCTCCTTTCTCAGATTTGTTCAAAGAGTTTTGGTGTGCACTTAGAGACTTTGTGCTGGATCTTGGACTGTCTGGTTTTGCACCTCTGATTATATGCTGGGTCAGGTGCTTTCAGCCCCAGCTGACATGACAATAGCCTTAAATGTTCTGTCATATTCTCTGGCTAATTTTACAGAAGTGAAGCTGTGGGCTTATACCTGATATGTATCAAATTAGTACTGTTAGAATGTGTGGATATCTGGTATTAATAATTGTGCAATCATACCCTCTTTTCAGAGAACATTTAGGGACAGCCAGCAGGGTGTGGTATTGGAGAAGTCACAGTGGTCTCCACCCTAATGGATTAAGGATTATTACAGATGCTCAGTTTGTGTTGTGATTTTATCTGTCTTGTTTTGCCCTGTCTCTCCAATTCATTTTAGAGACTTTTTGCTCTGTTCCAAGCCACTATCATGAGTGTGCTCTCAAACATATGATTAGGCCATGTCCAGCTCCTGCAGTAAGGAGTTCAGAGCCTTCCTTGTGGTCTCAGAATATTCTTATGCAATATCCTGTATAGGAGAAAAAATGGGATTTGTAAAGGATACCTCTGAGGAAAGCAGAGATGGAGAACTTCCTTTTTTAGTGAAAGCCAGCATCAGCTATGTTTAGTATGTGAGCAGTTTGACTGAGCTCTCTGCAACTCTGTGTAAGTTGCAGATACTTTTTTACATCGCAGAAATCAGTTATTAACTTAGTAAATTGGGTTGGTGTTAATTTTTGAGAGGTTATTCAGATAAGTGTGGGTGTGGACCTGGACTCAGCAGACAGAAAATCATTTGTTCTTTTTTTAAATCTAAAAATGTCTTTTGGTATCAGAGTCTCAGGAGGTGCTGGAACATATGCTGTACTAGTGATTCCTGTTGGACTCCGTTCAGAATGGAGGTAGATTGTCTTATCATGGAGTAAATATTAAGGAAAGAAAGACATCTCATTGTTATGTTCCCTCTCATATATCCATGAGGGACAGTGAAATGCTGACCTCTGATGATCCACAGGGATGAATTTACTCCATCCTTTATAAGGGAACTCATCTGGAAATTTGAGAGTCCGATTTCCTAAACTATTTTCTTCTTTGTTAGTATGAGTTTTGTGCTCTACATTATAGCTGTAAAGAGGGGTTTGAAAGCATATGCTAGGCATCAGAAGGCAGCTATTTCTGAGTTGAAACGTGACAATTTTTTAGATCCTCAGGTTCTTTTACTCTGTCCACTGAAGTTCCCATTTTGTTCTCTCTCTCTGGTCTTTTAAGCTTTGTGAGTTTGCTCCCACTATTAACCTTTTTCTTAGCAGCATTTTCTGTCTCTCTGCTGCTCACATCTAACTGATCTTCTGTTCACTCTTTTTAGGACTCATCTTTTTCCCTTGAATTGCGCTTGTCTATTGCTACAGTATCTGAGCCAGGTCTCTTTTCAAGAATAGAGGGAACAGCTTTTTAAGTGAGAGAAACTCAGAAAACTGTGAGTGACTTTCCCAGAGCTCACTTCCCTCCACTCTTAAACTGCCAGAGGTTTCATCCATAGTTAGATAGAGCAGGGAGAGATGATTGGAAGAGACTTCTTCCTTTCTGTACTAGGAGGCTTTCCCCTAGGATGGGAAAGGTGTACCTCTGCATAACAGAGTAGACCAAGAGGGAAAAAATCTCCAGGGAACTGTTGGATTTCCTCTGTCTCTCTTTCTTTTTTTTTTTTTCATCCTGCAATGCACACAGCTTTGCTTGAGGCAGGATCTTTGTTATGTTTTCTTGCTTCCTGAAGGTAAAAAAGGAGTAGTTTGAGTTCTGAGTTTCATTCTAAATGTAACAGAAGAGCTTTTTGAAGTCAAGTTTACCTACAGTTCTCAAGAGTTTGTCTTCCCTTCCACACTGTGCCCTCAGTTGGTGTGCGTGAAGCCTCTGGCACCCTAGAGGGAGGAAATGTATCCTGGAGAGGTAATTCTTAGTCTTGCATGAGTATAAAGCTGTTCCCTGAAATCCTGAATAGAGAGTTGGCTATGGTCCCAGCTGGAGATGAGAGCATAGTAAATTCAGTCTGTGAAAAGCCCACTTACACAAGGGGGTAGCTTAGGTCGCTTACACTCTTTTCTTCTTTTTGCTGCTGTGATGCAATGGAGACAGGAGCAAGTCATCAGAGGACCAGTGTCCTGGAATGAACTTGGATCTAGAATTGACCTCTTCTCCTTTGCTTTCTTTCCCTTCTCTCTTCCTTCCATTTCCTTCTATTATTTAATTTTATAAACAAACGTCCCCCAGTGTGCATTGTGTAAATATTGTCACTGAATTACTGTCTGTTTGCTTAGCTCATTAGAGAAAGCCATGATAAGCTTTTTAATTACAAAATTACCTTCACCAAATCAATTTCTTTCATTTAATGAACTGAAGAAAACTGCAAATGGGAGGGGTAACATTCTGTTTTCCCCTGAAGCATAAACTAACTACCTCCAACCCCCAATTTCCTACATAAAATCAAGGTAGCCAGGAAATAGATTTTCTAACCTTTTAAAAAAGTGTGACTGGAAGAGTATCTTGAGCCTCTCTTTGTTTTCTGTCCTGCGCAGTTACTCCTTTGGGGGGATTATTTTGTGCATATCTCTTTTGTTTTATTCTATGTATTTATCTTCACCTTAGAGCACCAATCACAGAACTGAAAGCAAAACCATTCACATAGCTTTTATACCATACTCCTTGGTGAAATGCTGCTCTGGAAGAACAGCACCAGCAGAAGGAAGGTTCTTAAGCAATTCCTGAGGGAACTGGTTGGATGGAAAAAGATTGTTAGTGGCTTTACAGGCAGTTTGTGTCAAAAGAATTGTGGTTCAGAAAGGAAGGAAGACAGACAAATCGATTGAATTGGTCAGTGGCCTGATGAATGTGTTTGCAGACCACAGTTTTGCTGTAAGACCTTGAATTGAATAGAGTAAAATGTCAAAAATGGGATAGCCTGAATGATTCTAGGACATCCACAGGTAGACTAGGGCAAAAATAAGTGTATTTAGCATTGCATTTCTCAGTTGTGGACTTTATTTTAGTGCAAATATAGTTATCACTTTTTTCAATGGAGTGACAAAGTGAGGGGGGGTGTCAGCATTTTCACAACTGATTTACAATCTAGCAAATCAGGTCAATTGATCAGAGGAGAGGGTTTGTGCTGATTAGGACTATAACCTAGAGCAAGTAAGGCATGGAATAATTCCCCATTTTGTTTATTTACTTTTGAGGGTGGATCTCTCTAGTAAAATGGTGGGATGGACAGGTGTTTACAGTAATGTGTTAAACTGCTTGAGTTACATTTACCAAAGCTTATCTGTCAGAATTGTCTATTTACTTGAGTCTTAGAACTGGGACTGGCAGTAAGGGAAAACACTCTCTGCATATTTGTGTAAGATTCCTTAGTATTCTTGTTTTGGTATATTGTCAGAATAGGTAGTCTTATCCTCAGGTTGATCTTTGAGCCTAAAAAGTTAGCTATTCCTGCTAATGTAGTCAAAAGTGAAGTAATTCAGAAAGCTAACTTAATTTGTCACCTGTTACACTTCAATATCAGTGTTCTACAGAACCCTGTGAGTACTACCCACACGTCTCATAGCTTGCTCATTCTTACCTTATTTTTCTGTGGGTTTTTTCAGTTTTACCAGTGGGGCGGATTTTCTTAACAATTCTGCTGAGTATGACCTTATTATTTCATTCCTTCTCAGTTCACCCAGTGTAGAGAGTTAGGAAATACTTAGCATCGTGGCATTGAAAAGAACCAAACTCTAAACAATATTTTTGAACCCTTAAAAAAAATCATTTGGGGCTCAGATGAAAACTATGGCAATGAAAACTACAGCCAAAGCTTTTTCAACCAAATCAACACTCCAGTTTCTTGCCATCTAGGTGGTTGCTTAGATAAGAGAGCATGACAGCAATCATAGGACATACAGAGAGGAGGAAAAGCTAAGTGTTCAAAGCTTCTAGAAGGGTTCCCATGACATATAGAGGAACTCCTTTCAGCAGGCCACTGAAGCCTTGCATGGACATAGGGAAGTGGCTGTGTTTGTTACTGTGCATCATCTCTGTTCCCTACGGCTGAGAAAGCTTCAGCAAGAATATCAGAAAAGATGAGCCTGGTTTTCTCCTGATCAGTATTGCATTGGACTTGTTTTTAAACATAATGAATCAAATTTTGGAGCATTTGTCTGCTGCTTTCATAATATAAAGTTGGTATTTATTTTCTCTCTTTATTTATAATGAAATTCATTTGTCATAGTGCTAATTTCTGGCTGGCGGAAAAATGACCATGGGAGTGCTGCTATAGAAGAGGTGGGCATGGCTATGACTGTTCTCAACTTCTTGCTTCTAATTGCAGGGATAGCTCTTTGAAACTATAAATAGGCTAACAGCAATCAAAGCAGTTTCTTGGAGACTGAAGGGCAGCAGTTAGCCATTTCTACCTTCCACCCTCAAATTGCAAGCACAGTTTTTCTGCTGCTCTCAGTACAATCAGAATGTGTTTGCTAAGTGAATCCGTCTCCTGCAGATGAACAGGTGTCCCTTATGTCAGATTACAAAACATCCTAGATCTGCAAGGCCCCTGGTCTCCTGGGGAGTAATAATGAAAGAAAATCCAATCTTCTGTATTTAAGCAGTAATAAGAATCCTCAGTGAAGCAGAACCCTTTTCTGTGCCTCTCTCCTGCTGCCTGCTGTTTCGCATAATGAGTGTGCCTACTGAGAGGATGCACCCAGGACTTCTTAGTACAGTAGTCTGGCTACTTTGTGGTGAAGGCAGGGTGGATCCTTGATTTCAGCCTATGCTTTTCTATGCTCCCCAGTAGCTGACTGATCAGAGAGGTGAACAAGAAATTTGAGAGGTTTTGTCCTCTGGAACTCAACTGAAGGCACCTCGGTTTAAAGTGCTGTAGAGTTTTTAATAGCAAAGAGTAGCATTGTGAGAAGCATGTGAAGGTCAATGAACACCCATTACTATGTATTATTACTTCTTACAAACAAGATCCAAACCTGTGTTTGGAGTTTCACAAATACCCTGAGGCAGACAAGTTAATGAGAAACAACTGAACCCATGCTTCTAGATCAACCTAAAAGGTTCTTTCTCCAGTTAGTATAGGACTTACTGAAAGGATACTTCCAGAGTGACTGACCCTTTCTGAGTATCTTTTTCTGGAGACCCGTGTCTTCTGGAAAGAAAATCCCTGGTTTGGTGAGATTTTCTAGGAACCATTTCACCTAAAAGATAGTTAAAGGCATAATACGAAAAAGGTGAATAGCTTGTCAGAGCCTGCTGAACTTCAGCAGCAACCTCTCTTGATGATTTCTAGTGAAGATGGGGATGAACTATTAGGAGCTGGAGAAGCCATTTCCCAGTACTTAAAAAGAGAAAAAATTCAAGTAACCCGGTTATTTCATTGAGAAAAATTTTGAGTTGTGTGTCTTTGCAATGGATCAAGTTAATGCATGATGTAAGAAGTTTTGTTGCCATTGAGTTCACATGAGTTGCTCCTCAGAAGAGACCAGGGAGTGGGCATACACTCGCCCTCCTCTCTCACATTCCCACTTGCCTGCCTGTGCCTGCTTGTGTAACCCTGCAGCTTCTCCTCCTGTAATCCTGCCTGCTGATCCATGCCTGATGGTGGTGTCAGGCCTCCAATACCACCAGCTCTCTGATTGCTGCACTTTGTGCCCTTTAATATGACAATTAAAAATTGTTTACAAATAGTCCTTCTAGTTCCAAATAGAGAGCAGCAAGAGGCTGTGATCCTCACTGTGGTATCAGACATCCATCCACCTGTTCTCCAAGGGCTGCTTTGTTAGGGCACTCTGTAGGGCTGGAGGGATGTGTAGAGCTTAGTCAGCCTTCTGGAGAGAGGGGCCTATTAGGGGCTATTATATGGATATACCTGTATGATGGGAGAAGAGTTTGCAGGAGGGAAAGTGCTGGCATGGGAACTGATTATTAATTGTCAATCAGGGATGACTAAACAGCATTTACTCTTTGTTATTGTCAGTATTCCTCAGAGAGAAAGTTGGATTTGTGATTGATCCATAAGCATTTTGGAAGTCATTCATGCGATCTAATTCTGAGTAACTAAGCTTTAAGGCACTGTATGGGCTCTGAAGAGAAATGAGATCTGTCACAGGGTTTTGGAGTACCAATGTCAGCCTTCATCCTGAATCACATTCTGAAGAGGGCTTCTAGATCCTGCAAACACAGCATGAGTTCCTGCTCCTCTCATGTTTATTATGCTGAGTAACTTTGTCTGCCTAGGACAGATCTGCGGCTCTGTGTTTGGGCTCAGGACAGGTATGGCTGATGATGTCATTCCCAGACCTGATGATCTGACACCTTTATCAAATAGTTTTGTTTTCTTTTAGTTTTTTTATGGTCAATTATGTTTCTAGCCTGTGACAGAAACTCCTCAGAAAGTCCTGTTTATGTTTACAGTGAATTCAGTCACTATCTCTGCAGCCACTGACTTGCATTAAGGTAGAGGTATGCTCTGCAGGATAAGGTTTGCTCTGACAGGAAGGATTAATGACAGGAAGATTTTTTTCCAGTCATTACGGATTGTCAGTGAAGAAGAAGAAGCTGGAATGATATTTTGTCCACCAACAGTGGTCAAATCAATCCATGGAAGTGAGTACAAAGTACAAATGATACTTCCCTGCCTATTTCTTTCTCCTGTTGCATATATTAGCTCAAGTTGGGTCAAAAAATTATGTAATCTCATGATTTATTTCAATAGGAAAGAGCCCATCTCTAATCTTGCATTCTATTTACAGTAATCTCTCCTCCCTTAAAATTCAGTGTCAGGCACTAACCAGCATCATCTTCCTCTGCATGCTGCTCTGACCACTGTCATGACTCTGGACACAATGCTCTGAGAGTGTGAGCAACCAGGACTCCTAAAGGGATAGACAGCACTGTGTAGTGAGTGAGGGGAAACCACCTAACCAGTGCTGCTGCTGGAAATGTAATGCTGAAGAATCTTCCAATCAGTCTGATTATTACTAGCAAGGGACACAGTCATGCTGTTTCTCAGGGGTGGGTACATGACAATCCAAACTGTGTGGCTACCACACAGTTCACCAGAACCTATTTAGTGTTTCCTCAGCTGAATGTGGTGCCTTCTGCTGTCAGTGACAGATTAGGTCTGTTACAGAAAGATTTTGCTGCTTTGAATACTGAAATGGAGGTCCTAATTGTTGTTAGTTCTACCTGGAGGGACTATCAGTGGTCATTACTCTGAGGCTTGTTCACATAGAGCTTATTCACGTTTGTGAGCTGCAGGAAATTTATTTCAGCTACATACTGCTCCCTGCTGCTCTTGAAAAAAAATTGGAAGGAGTGGAAAATTACATTCAAAAGAGAAATAAAGGAAAATACCATAAAGATGTGAACAAGATTTGCATATCACACTGGCAGGAAGCAGATGATATGTTCTTATGTTGTAGTGGCCAGAAACTGGCCTACTCAGAAAATACTTATTTTGGGCAGTGAAAGCAAGAAAGAAAGCTGGAAAAAGGGACTTAGACTGTATTAAAACAATAAACATAGCTGAGTTACAGCTTTTGCAGATGTATGTATAGGTATAGGGTCAAACAGGGTCAAATTTGCAGTCAAATAGAGTAAAAGAATCTAGTGATCTCAGACTCCTCTGCTATAGATTCCAGCCCCAGAGGGGGCTTGAAATACTAGAACAACACAAGGTTCAGCACAGGTTCATTGGTGGACCTGATTGAGTTACCTTGTGGAATAATTGCTACAGGTAAGGAAAGGGTGGGAATGAGTTCTGAATAGTGTGACAATGTTATTGCAGTGCCTAGGCCTGAACTATCTGAGGAGCTGAACATCAGGACAGAAGTGTTTGAGAAAACAACGTGTATCACTTGGGCACAGTTTGTTCAGTTCTGCTTGATGCTTTTAGTCATTCTGTGCTATAAACTCTGGAAAAGTTTTAGGTATTTAAGGAAAAATTATGCATAAAATAAACTGCAATGTTAATTTAAATGAGAGAAAATAATTTGGACCTTATATTTCCATTTTCTTACCCCATCACCACCACCAAGTCAGGATGGAGTATTTTTTTTTCATGACATAAAATATCATGTCCAATATGTCATAGTCAAATGTGTGACGTGCCTTGACATGACAGAGAGCGATATTGTAGGCCAGGACATGGAGCACAATTGTTAAGCTAATTTAAAATGTAAGTCAATAAAAAGTGAGGCAACTACTGGATGTTGGACTTAAAATGCAGTTTTCCTCACAACTTTTTAACTCTGGACGTCTCCAAAGTTTTCATTATTCAGACATCCATGAGTCCTCACTTTCAGAACACTTGCCCCATATGAAAGATGCTGCTACTACCTTAAGGAGCAGGCAAATAGGGATGGAAAGAAGTGATATAATGTACCCAAAACTGACCCACTTGTAGAATTGGGGATATAACTTGGTTGAGTTGCAGCTTGGTTTTCAATCCCATCATAGTACTTTTTGAGGGATGGAGAACCTCAGATTTGTAGCAAAAGGAAATTGAAATTTAGCAGTGGCTTTTAGGGTGGTGACTGAACAAAGGTGATATTTATGGTAGTAGTTTTGCTAGGTAGAGGTCATATTAGGTGAAGTTAGGGTTCCAGTGTAGTTCTTCAAAAACACTGAGTTTCTACATGGCAGCATGCATCCTTGGTTGTCTTCTGCAGGTAGGAGAGCCTCTACGATAGCTCTGTATTTGTAAACACAAGGTATGGCAGCATTTCAGTTCTCTTTTAGTGCAGGCATATAGATCCTGAGCAAGAGTTAAACTTCATTTCAGTGCATGTTGCTCAAATCAGAGGAGGTAATTAATTCAGAAAATGACATTCTCATTTTTCTGCTCCTCCCATTCCAGCAACATAAAAACAAGATCAGTCTATAGAGCTGAGGCGTTTGCAGCATTCACAAGCGAAAAGTTGTCAGACACTGAAACACAGGTAAATGCTTCTGAAATTACCCTTAATTACAGTGTTGTGTGTGTCTGTATCATACACATTCCCTCCCTACCACCCAACCTTCTTCCTACCTCCCTCAGCTCAGCTGTGCTTGTTAGCTCCTGAAGACCTAGGTATGTGCACTGCAGTCAACAGAACCTTTTTCATCTGCTTAGGCAAGAGCAGGATTTGCAGAGACTTTGTGATGAGGCTGTTCATCATGGGCTGTGTTAATCATGAAGGCAGTGAGAGAAGCAGATTGTGCTTCAGGGCATGTCTGTGTCCAGCACAGCAGCCATCATGCGGAATCTTCTTGTATAGCTGTCACGGCTGAATTTTGTTTTTCCACCAAGACGATGGTGCAGGCTTGCCATCTTGTTATTCCATAACACCCTCTTCAATACCAGCGAATCTCTTGCAGTTGGAGGGGGAAGAGACGAAGCAGTTCCCTCTAGCAAAGGACTTTGAGGAAAGATTTCTGCTGGTCAGCCTGATGATCTGAGAAACAGGTCAAGTTATGAGTTTAGTGCCCTGACAGCAGAGTTTCGCCTAGATAGCTGACATCATCACCTGGTTGTATCTCATCTCAAGAATGGCCTTTTCTTGTCCTGGGAATTATTTACTATATGGAAGAGCTATCCTGATCAGACAGTAGGAGCAGGTAACATTTAAAAGTGTGTACAGAAGGGTTGACACGTTAGCAGGGCAGTGTGTTATTTCAGGATGCTTTAAACACAAACCTTACATGAATACATCACTGTGAATCAGCCTTGGCTTTGGATCTTGTGTTCCAGTCCCAGGCATCTTTGAAAACATGTCTCCTTTTCTGGGGGAGATCATGGCAGCTTTGGATTTACTTTTGCATATTAAGAGTCACAAGATGGTAGGAAGAACCAGAGCTCAGGACAGGGAAAGCCTCTCTGCAGGTGTGACATATTCTATTGAGGCACAAATAGGGCATCTTTTGCATGCCTGACACATGTTGCAAAGATAGTGTAACAACTTGCCTTTTTTATTTCCCCTAGTTTAATTAGTTCTTTCCAAATGACCCTTTTTCTTTCTAGTCCTTTGGATTCCTCCACCAGGAACCCCACAGCCATGGATAGCACTTCTGAATATGCATGAGCTGATAAGAGAATCTAATGTGTGAATCACACTTAAAACAGACCCACCCACTCACTCCCTGACATCAGCTTTTTCAGAACTGTGAAGAGAGAGCAATTTTAAAATTAGAAAGCATGTCATCAGGAACTTTTATCAGCCCTCAGAGAAAATAAATAACCTCTCAAGATGTGAGAATGGATTTAACTAATGCAGTTGTTTATTTATTTTTGCAGTTAAAAAAAAAAAAGAAGCTTTCATATTTCTTTAATATCGATGCTCCTCTTCAAAAAATGAGCAGTAATTGTAATGACTGTCAGAAAAGACGTCTTCTTCCACGTCTCCTGAGATCCTAGCATGCAGTTTTCGAGGGCTTACTTTTGCATGTTGTATATACGCAACTTATTTCATTGGGAAGAACAAAGGGAAGAATTTCTTTTTTTCTGGTATAAGTTTTTCTTGAACATTTACAGTTCAAAATTAAGCAGTGTTGTGTAATTTTTAGTGTGGGTGCATCTTTAAGAAGTGGAAAAAATCAACTCAACTAGGAACTTAAATTGCCAAGTTTTAACAGAATAAATAAGTGTAGAGGAATCTTATTTTGATGATAAGATGATTCATAATCATCTTATTTTGATGTTTGTTATTTTTTTAAATGTGGTCTGAGAGGTTTTTACTTTTTCATATGTTTCCGGGACTGAGATATGTGCTAAAAAAACAGGGCAAGAGGGTGGTCTACAAAGGAAATTAGTTGACTTCATGTAGCCTCACAGCCTTGTGTTTCAATGTCACAAGACTTCAAATAGCATCAGTTAGGCCTTAAAGAAAAGATCTCCAAAACACCCCAAAGCAAGAGCTTTTTGCAGGAATTCCTAGGGATGACTTGGTAGATGGTCTTTTGCCCTTTGAAGTCGTACTGATTCCATTGGTCTTTGGGGATAAACATAGGTCTATTTCATGAGTGTTGGTGTTTGTAAAGATCTTCTGTCAGTTTTCACAATTGCAGATATGTTAAATCCAGGGTTCTGGTCTAGTTCCAATTTGAGGAGCTATTTTCTGCTTAGTTTCTGCAGCAGATTTGTATTGGCTGCGATCTCCTCCTCCATTTGCTGTGTTACATTTTCATGTTTGCTGAGCTTTTTTAAACAGCCACCACATTCTCCTTCTGTGTGTATTAAAAAATACTTCTGGAGTGGAACATGGCAGCACAATATTATACTTCACTTAAGAGAAGATGTGATGATGCTATAACAAATCAAAGCCACAAAAAAAAAATTCTAAGGTAGACAGAAACTAATTACTTAGTTGGAATTTTGCCAGGGTAGTGGGATTAAAAGGCTTATGCAGAAAGACTAGAAAGCACTTATGAATGAAGTGAAAAATGCCTTAGACACAAGAAATGGCAAACACCTGTGCCATCTAGTCCTTCCCTTGGCATTTGCTACAAGTTTGTTCTTTATGCCACAATCACTAGTGATACATCCAGTTTAATTATAAATGACTGTAGCAACACAAATTCCAGCATCACTCTGCCGAGGCTGTTCGAGGGACTTAGTTGCCAAATAGAAATACATCTTGACAGTCCTCTGGTGTGTTCCTTTTAGTCTTTTTCTTCCTAATTGCACAACCTGGAATTATTTCCTTCCCCTTCTTCTATTTCTCCCCTTCTGCATTACATACCCTTCAAAATCTCATAGACATTTAGGGAAGCATGCGTTTTTCTCTGAGATTGCCTTTCCAATCATCAGGCAGGTTTTGTTAAACAGCCCCTGCGATTGCTTGTAGCCTTGTCTACAAGCAGTTTGAACTGTAACATTGACTTAAAATCACTGCCTCCATTGGATGCCAGAGTCACCCTGAGCTGGAAGGACAGGAGATGGGTTATGAGGTACAAGGAGGCCAGATATATTCACCCACTGGCCCAAGTTCCTTTTCAAGCAGATTTTGTTCGTGCTAGCTTAGATTGCCTGTCATTGGAAGAGATAGGCTGTTTAACAGAAAATGTTTTTAAAGATTTGTTGGCATATCAGGTTTTCTGGAGCTTTGCTATTAACTGTGAATGTTAGTGGCAAAATATTCTCCTTGTGTTATAAGGAACTTAACTTTCCATTGTGTATCTGCTCTATTATTTACCTTAAGTAGTACAAATAATAAATAAGCAGCTGTAAATGTAGTGATTAGGGACTGGATCTCATTTAAACTCAAGAAGTGAGGGTGGTTTCCAGGAAGGGCTTTAGTATTTCAGACTGCTGTTGTTCCCTTTGCTCTCCATTCTCTCAGGCTGTAGCATCCCTTTGTCCTGAGTATGCGCATCCTGTTCCCTCATAAGCCATGTTAGTTTTGATTTATGGAAGGTGGCCATATTTGCAGATTTTCTTTTCACATTGTCTTCTAATACTTGAAAATAAGCATAGGGGGAATTTTGAATTCTTCAGCATGTCTTGATAAAAGTACCAAAAGCAACACATATGTTTTTCTCAGAGCTAAAGATGTTTTCCAGTAGGGCAGGCATTTATCTTTCAGTGAGCTGTTCAGGGAGGCCTCTGCATCTACAAATCTTACAACTACAAGAGCACATTATTTAATTACCTATGTATTCTAAGTTAATGTAATACATTCATTGGATATTATTAACATTGTTTTGGGAGGAAAAGAGTGGCTGTTTAATTTCTTTCTTCCTTCCTTCTAATTATAGCACAAATTGGACTCCATTAATAACTTGTCTTTAGAAAATGGATAAAAGGTTGCATTTACTAAAAAGAACACAGTAAACAAAAATGGTTTTGATTGCTTTTTCTGACACATTGTCTCAAACAGAATTTGAAAGTCAGAATACATCAGAAAATCTGACAGAGCCAAAACTAAACAGGTTGCTGGTTTTGTCCGCTAGGGGTTCGTGTTCATTTTCAGAGTGTGTGTGATCAAATAGGACTAGTCAGGAGCAGAGGTAGAAAGTAAGATGAAACACAAGTCCATAAAGGGAAAAGAAAATGAAAGCTTCCTAAGTGAGTGTCTGGAAAGTAGTTTTTCAGATACTGGGATATCATGCGGCATCCCTGGGAAGCTTGGGGGAGTGTTACTAAAACTAGAACTTCAGAGTGTCTTCAAGTTTTATTTTAGAACAATGTTATCAGACCTAACTCAAGCCCCAGGGAAATTTATGACATTGCATTTGTTATAGGTATGTCCTTTATTATTGTTTAATTTTGCTTTTCAACCCTAGCATTAACATTTAGAACATTATAATCGAAAAGACTTTGTGTTTGTGTTCTACAGCTGAGGCTGTCAATCAGTCTGTTGTTATCAGGTTTGTTCCATAAAAGTTAGTCAGCTGGGGCCCAATTATCCTATCTATTATGCAGTGTGAATTTGACAAATAAAGGTGCAAGTTACAGTAGATCATTCTGGAGTGAGTGTGAGCTTTAGGAAGATGGTATCATGTTGTTTCAGAGGAGCCAAGGAATTTGAAGACATATAAAAAATTCAGGGCTATATGATACAGGACTGTGCTGGTCTTTAGTTAAGGTGTGATGAGACCCATATGGTTCATTATCTTTTTCTCAGATTTCGATCAAAACTGGAAAAGCTGAAGCTGCTTCAGGTAACAGATCCCTTGATCTGTTTTATGCACCTTGTTTTGATTGTTAATAAGGGAATGCAAAGCATATTGCTACAGTACTAATGCAGGATTCTTCCTGGGCTTGGCAAATGTGTATGATATACTTCTTCATGGAAAAGGTGATTGATATTGTAGCTAAAATAATGCTGTCAGTTTAATTATAACCAAATTTTTTATTTTGGAAAACTGAACTTTCAGCAGCAACTGCATTGTGTAACTGCATGTGGGAACAGGGAACTTTGTCTAAATGGACTCATTCAGGAACACATTTTCACTTCTATATTGGATGCTTGAATGCACGATGTGCTTTTATAAATTAATATTACCACATGTGATATCTCAGAGAAGCACACCTTTGAAAAGACACCAATTTAAAGCAAAGGTACATGCCCAGATTCAGCAGACAGAGAGCAGTGATATTTAAGAAACGGTACACCACAAAATAGGGTGATTCACATCTGCCCATGCTTGTCCAAGTCAGAGAAGAATTTCTTATGTCTCTGATATGTTTAATTTATTACAGATGATTATCTTGTAAGGAATAAAATGGGAAGACATTCCCACTGTGCACTCAGTATTAATATACTAAGCTTATCTCTGTTATGTTTTACCATCAACTGCCCTTGCCATTTGCTATGAAACCCGAAAGTTGTTTATGTACCTGCAAAACATCTTTTGAGTTTCTCATAGGAATACATAAATCTATAAAGAAGATAAAAAAGATCTAGAAGAGGGCTGTTTGAGAATATGGAGCACTTCCATTCTGTACCATTCTGAACAAGTAAATGGACATTTTTCTTAGCTGTCTTCAGCCTCACTAACACTACCTGATAAGATGCAGGGGTGTGCAGGGGGTGTGAGATGCATCTTACCTCCCCATGGCTGGGTGACTCTGTGGCTTTTCCTGGTACCGCATTAAGGAGTTGTTGAGATCCCTGTTTCTGTATCTAGACAAATTCAGTGCCCTTACTATTGCCTCACTTTTTCAGGTGAGCCCAGAGTTTGCTGATACTTATCCCTAGAGAATTTTAAGGGAATAAAATACCCTAAATCTGAAAACAGTGAGTTCATGCCACCTCATAACAATATTTTTCACTTCGACCTGAAATCTCTATAGTATTGCTGTTGGCCAGTTCTCTGGAGAAGAATAACTGATGTTGCATGGCCACATTTCTAGTGGTACCAGTCTTGTATGCTCTATCTTACTTGTACAGGTGTAACAAGAAGGTAGCTCACACTGAAGTAAATATGCCTGCATGGTTGATCTTTAGGGCACCACACTCATAAAAAGTCAAGTCAAGCTTTTTCCTTCACTTTTTCCCCTTTTTTCCTGCACTGTTCTTTTCATTCCTTTCCCTTCACTTTTCTCTTTATACTCTTCTGTATATCCTTTCTTGTTTTCCATTTTCATTCGCTGGCAATGAGACCCAATTGCACAGCACAGCATGCAAACATTAGGTAAAAGGACGCCGTGTTCGAAGAAGAACATGAGGTGACCAATGTGTTGGTGTTAATACTAAGCAGACTTTTTGTTTCGCCATTTATCCTCCTGCACCTGTCTCCACTCAGATATCACAGCTCACTTTCTGCTATGCGTTTGAGGACTAAACTTCCCTACAAGAGCTGTTTGTTCCCTGGGCTGTTTTGTTTTGTTCTTATACTCAGCTAGTCAAAAAACCTAGTGATCCATATATAAAAATCAGCTTCCTGCTTTGAACTGTAAATGCTGGCTCTTTCCAGAGAACTTGGCATTACCAAAATTACTGTTGATTATATAGAAAAAGGATTCTGTTGGTTGATGTGGTGTTTGGATAATAGTTTAATGATGTTGGCATAAACAATTAGTTGATGTATTATTAGAAGGACTTAGCAGGTGCTCATGTGTGCTGGTGGGGTTTTTCCAGCTCTTTGCTTTATAGAAAAAAAAAAAAAAGCTGCATGTTTCATTGTTAACGGTGTTTTGGAATTAGGACTCCCTTCCTCTCTCCTACTCTGTTTTTCTCCCTTCCCCGTTTCTTTTTGCTGCTTTCTTTCTCCTTTGCAAACATTCCCCCTTTTTTTTCTCTCCCTCAGATAGAAAATGATGTTTGCTGCATATGGGGTATTGATTGTGTATTATCAGCCAGGCTCACACACCGACAATTACACGTAGTGCCAAGGTAGCCGTGACAATGAGGGCCGGTTGCCATGGCAGTGAAAGGGGCCCATTGAGCTACCAAGCGCCTGCTCCATAGCGATAATCGTGCTGCTCATTTCATTTTAATTGAAATTTGAAATCATATTCTCTGCGAAGAAGCAAATGGACCTTTTCTCCTTTTTTCCTTAATTTTTTACCCACCACCAAAAAAAAATTACAAATATGAAAGATTTGCACATTTCTTACAGCAAAATATTAACTTCCTGACAGTCAACACTGAAAGACCGGAATGAATACAGAGCTGTATAAAGGTAGTTTTTCAATCTTTCTCATTCTCCTTCTAATTAATTCCCAACTTTCATTTTTCACTAGTCTCATGTTCCGTTTGCTCTGCTGTGTTCTTTTTTTTTTGGTACCAGCTGATCCAGATAGTCAGTTAGTTCCTTACAAAATTCACTGTTTTCTGGAAGCTACCAACTCAGATTTGTTTTAGCAGTGAATAAAAGAACTTTTCCATTATTACTAAAATAATTTTTATCAAGTTTATTGTCTAGTATAAACAAAGTTTTCCACTGTGTAAATTGACACACCTCCGTCAATGGAAATAAAGATACAGTAACTCTTGTTTTCAGAGAAGTG
Organism: Cyanoderma ruficeps; assembly: GCA_008694505.1. Classification (NCBI taxonomy): domain Eukaryota; kingdom Metazoa; phylum Chordata; class Aves; order Passeriformes; family Timaliidae; genus Cyanoderma; species Cyanoderma ruficeps. Next base: position 31,500,264 of record VZDJ01007753.1, read on the forward strand.
AAAGATTAGTGAAGAGGTACAAGGTGATGATTTTCTTGGGGAAAACAAAGAATTTGAAATCTTAAGAGTAGTGAGAGAAAGAAATACAGAAAGGTACATCCTGATGGCAGGAGGTGCAAAGGGAAAGGTTTTCTCAGTTGTAATATTAAAAGTGGAAGAAGGACAATGACAAAACTGAGAAATAGAAAATTAGTCACTCTTTTCTTGATGCTATTTGGATGAGGTTAACCTCCTTGGAAGCTGAGAGCTAAAGATGCCTGTTTGCTTGCCTCCACTTTTGGTTCTGCACAGTGTATCTGGCTTTCCCACAGTCTCTCAAGATGGCCAAAACTTTGAGTTTATATATTGAATTTGTCACTGTTACCACTTTTTTTTTCCTGTTTGGGACCATGGATTCAGGGAATCTCCCATGTGTGCCAGTCTTGCCGTCTAGTATTGGTAAAAGTTAGACACGTTACACCTAAAAAATTATTCTTTTTTTTTTAAGTTCTTTTGGTTCTTTTTGGAATCTTTTGGGTTTCCAAACTAGGAATGGACACTACAAATAGAAGATTTTACAGTTACTAGCTAATGCCTTTCAGATGTAAGGAAATGTGTGCAAAACACACTTTGTCATATCTGATTTTTGGATGAAACTGAAACAGTATTTTTGAATTTGAATCCTATATTTCAGAAGATAGAGAAACTTTTAAAGGCTTGTCTTTCATCCAAAGTCTTCTGAGCTACACTTCAAAATTTAAGGAGTCTAGAATGAAAAAGTATTAACTGCCCACAGAGTTCTGTGTAACAGTTCTGAATGTGTTAATGTTGTGAAGGAGCCTATCACTGGCTACTTTCTTTACAGTAAAGCATTTGGCCTCCTACCTCTTAATAGTCAGTCTTTGCCACTGCTGAAATTGAAGCTGAGGCTCTGAATCTGCAGTGTAATCAAGCATTTTAATGCGAATCTGGCTAATGTATGGTCAAGCTACGAATATCCCATCTCTTACCTGTGGTATTGCTAACCTCAGGCATTCCATGAGAAGAGCAGCAAGCTAGGGCTCAGTATGTGCTTTGTGATGTGGCTTTAGCATGTGAAATGACATTGGGTGCATTTGCCATGTGCTTTCTTTTAACACTGATAAACTAACTTTTACCCAAGCAGATTTTACCCAGAATTTTTTACCAATTTGTTTTTGCTGTTTCATTGTATGGGTTTGGTTTTTTGTTTGTTTGTTTGTTTTGTTTTTTCTAAATTGATGTTGTTTATAAAGGCCACTTTTCTTTCTTAAATGGTATCGTTTTCAAGTAGCTCACACTTTTTAATTTCCGATATGGGCCAAGTAAAAACACACTGCCACCAAATAATGCAATGTACTTGTCCAGGTTAAACTCACATTGCTGGTGTTGACCTATTAAGAAAAATATTAGTGGGTTAACCTTGCAATGAATGGAAATATTTATTCTATATCAGATACTCTGTTCTTTTCTAACTTTATGTGAGAATGGTCATTATCTGTTTTCCCTTAGCCAGATGAAAGTCTGTACTATCAGGAAAACCAATATAAGATCTGAATTTAGTGGACTGGTCATTCAAAAGAAAAACAACTGTCTTTTTGCCACAGACCTAGATGACAACTTGCACTGGTGGGTGATCCCAGAGTGCCTGGCAGCGTTTTTCAGAAGAAATCCATTACCCTGCAGCCAGCAAAGACATGCAGGCACTGTCAGGATGGGTTCTGGGTCAGGGGAAGTGAATCTGCTCTGGGTTCCTTTCACTTCGGCAGCGTGTCTTACCTGCACAGGTCTCTTCCTCAAATGCTGCTGAACCTCAGGCTGGTTAATGTTTAAGGTCTGGTGCACTTTCAGCTTGAAATGTTATGCTTTGAGCCTGTCTGCTGCTGCCTGCTTTGGAAACATCTGTCTGAAAGTAAATCTAAGGCCCTAGAGGTGTTTTGAAGCCATTACTGGTGGCAGGGCTAAGATTAAAGTAATTAAAAAAACTCAACTGAAGCAAGTGGTTAGAGAGACAGATAAAGTGTGAGATAATATTAAAGTAGGGACAGTGAAGGAATTACAGGTCCATTTGTGCCAGGAGTTTTAACAACCTGCACACTACAGATACTCTGTTGCCCCCCTCCCCCCACTCCCCAACTTCCCTGAATCCTCACAGACCAGCAGAGTTCTTAATTAAGTGTCAAAGAATTGATTAGCTGGAGCTCTTGCAAGGCAATTCCATTGATGAAACCATTTTGTCAGGCCGACTGATATAATTAGACCAAACAAGATGTGAAATCTTCAGTGTTTTGGGCTACAGCCCAGTAATTATTTAATTTGTAATAAAAAGGAGCTGGGGAGGGAGATGGAACAGCAGCAGAAGTTAAAAAAAAAATTGAGAAAAAAGTTTACAAAATGTTTTCCTTTCCCTCTCTTCCTACCATTCTTTCCTCTCACGGGAGCTTGAGAATTTGCAGAAAGCTGCTTAGTGTCTGTGCAGAGGAAGCCTTGGTGAGCTGTCAGCACTTGTCCATTCCTCTGGAGACGTAATATCGCCTTCCTTGCAACTCATCAAGCTGCCAGGCCTGATTTATACAGAGCTAAACATACCAGTGCTGCTGGGATGATCATTGTTACTGAGATTGCACTGTTCATTTTCCAAGCTGCTGCTAGTGTGTCTGAAAGAGTTAGGACAGAATCATATTTTTAACAATAATTAGCACTTATGTGGCAGTTTTCTGTCGATCTTTGTGTTTTATGGAAGAAGGCCAATACATGCCCATTGTATAGGTGGAGAAACTAAACTTCAGATTATTAGTGTGATGGACATTCTGTTGGAGAGAAGAGGCATGGCTGGGAATAAGACCACATCTCCTAACTGCCAGCCCAGGCTCCATCCTACCAGACCATGTTTGCTATTTGTTTGAACAGCAGCAGGGTTTTTCTTCCTTCCCACCCTTTGGTGAGATAGTGGCTGAGCTACCATTAGTAGAGCATGGTGATGGACTTCTGCCTTGTATTCTCATGTTTTCCAGACTTTTCCACTGTTCTGACTCTTTGAATACTCCTTTTTGCCACAGCACATTTCCTTGTACAGTGCATTTGCTACCGAGTCCTACAGGCTTTCATCCATTAAAATGAGTGAGGGATGTTACACAAGTATGGAATAAGGGTATTTCAAGTTTTCCCTTCTAAATTCTGGAGAGGAGCAGTCTGCAAACTCTCCCAAGGGCTTTTACTACTGAAGGTGACCAAACAGCAAATCCACAAGAATTCTGAGAGACCAGAAGCCCTCCATCTCTGTCTCATATTTGATCCAATTTGTGTTAGCTGCTTTCCTGAGCTATTCTAGATGGATTTTAAGAGTTTTCTTCTTGGTGAGGTTTTTTCATATGTTTGTTTAGGTATTTTATTTTGTTGCAAAGAATGGGAAATAAACTCCCCTTTAATAGAAGGAGGATACTCCCATGTGTTACAGGTTGGCAAAAGAAACAGGGATAAGGAAGAGAATATAAAAGAAAATCTGGTTTTCAAGTGAAAATCACATTCCAACAATGTTTCACACCTTGCAGTGCAAGCTTTTCTCCCTGAGCTGTGATTACTGGATGATAGCACTAGCCCTACTCCATCCCCCGCATACCTTCCTCAGGCTATTATGGAACAAATACGCCCTGCCTTCCTCCTCTTCCTCTTACCAACTCTGCCTTGCATTCTTCTTTATTTGAGGGAGAGGTACACATCTGTCTAGGGGAAACAAATGAGGCTGACAGAATCAAAGACTGAACAGAAGAATCAGCTGAGTATCAGGTGATACTAAGAACAAATCCCCATGTGATTTCTGAGTGTGATGTGCCACTCTTCTAGAGGCAAGGGTCTGCCACATTCCCATCCACAGGGAAGGAAATATTATGTTGTCTAAATAGCACCTGAAGCAAAGGTAGAAGGTGAAATATGTATTTATACAGAAAACAGCCACAATAAGGCCAGAACAAAATTATTGAGCTAAGGTAAGGTGGTGGGTAGGCCAAGCTGCAGGGAGAGCAATGCATGGTCATCTTCCGTTCTGAGTTGTTCCATAGAGTGATGTCTGTGCTGATTATTAGAGGCAGAGAGCAGAGCCCCTGTGGAAATGCAGAGCTGGTCTCTATCACAGTGAAATCTAAATTCTGGCAGTCACTAGGTGCTAAGGAATTTCCTTGGAGAGCCCAGGTGTGGAACCACATGATAAGCTGCTAGGATGCGGTCATAAGAGCAAAAGTCTAAAAAGTGTGAGGATGCTGTTTTTCATCCTTTAGAGGAGAGTGCTTTTCACTGAGCCATGACCACAAGCATAGTAATCCGGAGATACATTTTTGTGGAATATATATTGGTTGTAGCTATGCAATTTATCAGGATGCAAGACCCATCCTGTCAAGGCTGTAATTAGTTTCTGGAAATTGTTGAGTAGAGATTATAGCCTTTGTGTGTGTGTGTGTGTGTGTGTGTGTGTGTGTGTATACAACTATTAATATATACACATGCACACATAGAGGGTATAACCAACAGCCACTGCAGCCACTGAGTAGTTCTGAGGGGGCTGGGTCTGAGGGGCGTGGTTTTTTTTGTGGATCCCTTTTTAGTTTTTATGCACTGGGACAATCCATCTGCCCACAGGTGCTGGTCTTACATAGTCACACCATCAGCTTATCACATGAGGCCCCAGAGTATCCTGTGTAGTTGCATATTCACCTGGTACCACCATCTGATGTCGAGCAGAAGTACTTCCATGTTGTGTGATTAGGACAAAAGTGGAGGGGATTTTGCACAAGTCCTTAAGAAGACAAGTTCAAGCCTTTATAACACAGTCCGCAAAGATGAAAAATCAAAACCTTTTTGTTCCTTGTGTTTATAGCACTCCAAACTACTCCTTAAACATGAGCAATAACACGAAAGTTGCTCTACTTGTTCTCTTTCTCATTCTTTGCTTTCTGCCTTCCCTGTCACTATCACTTATCTGCTGGAATGGTGAAATTTTGTTTGTTAATTAAACAGCTAAGAGTAGTGATGAGCATGACTGTCTGAAGCCACTGCCCCAGTGTTCACTCTGCTTCTTTGGTTTCATAGCCCATGCACACTTCATGCAGTGTGTCAAGAGATGTTTGTTTCTTTCTGTTTAGGCAAGTGAAGTGTATAGATCAAATGTTCAAAGCCATTAAAAGTACGTTAAATCAGAGACACTACTGATGTAAGGGTATTAATGAGGGACAACCCATAGTGTTTGGCAGTATTGATTCTAGTGTTAGGTGGCCGTTGAAAACATTAAGCATCTGATCCATACTTTTTACCAGCCTAAGCAGAGTGGGAATAAACATCTGAGCACACATTAAATGACAAGACTTTGATGTTACTTTCGTGGATATTGAATGTAGGGCATTCATTTCTCTTTCAGTTTGTGTTCTCTGGAGTTTTTCAACCCAGTGCAAAGAGCACTGAGAGTTTATACTTGCTCAGCATGGAAGAGACATAGGGCAGCAAGGTATGGAGACATCATCCTGTTTAAGCCCCAGGATTAAGAATAAATTCACCATATAATTTCTGCAGAACTTGTTTACTTTCTTCTGTCAGTTAAACACTATGATCTCTGTAATCATGGTTTATTTTTGAAGTGGAAAGTCTTTCTTGTACCTTGTCTAGTGTTTCTGTTTCATTTTTGGGCAATTGAAGCAACATAGTGTTTTTGGTTTCTTAGGCAATTTTCACTTTCCGCTTTGAGTTGTGACTGTATTATCAGCTGCAAAGATGGAAGAATAATAGGGAAGAACTGAAAGTGTTTTCTAACATTTGAAACACTTAGTTTGAGTATTGGGGCAAAAGGCAGGAAGGTCTTCTCTTGTCTTATAAACTATGCATTTGTATATAGCTTCCTCTAACAGCTTGAATCAGAACCGTTCAGCTGTGTCATACCTCATCTCCATTGATGGAGGTTCTCTATTAGTTCAAGCTCAAAGATAAAGATGTGTCATACAGTGTGTTGAATTTGCACATAATAAAATACACAGTTTCTGCCTCAGCAATCTTGTGATCTAAATCTCATTCCAGCTATTGCTCTGGAGCTGTGAGATGGACACAGGGTATAGGAGAGTTCCAACCTGGTGGTGGCACATCTGTTGTATTTTTCTGCCTCAGAGCCTTTGTCCAGACCTGGTTTAGAATGCTTGGTCAGAAGCTATCACTGTGTAGCCTAGACAGCAGTGGGATTCCTGTGGGTGTAATATGTTCAAGCTGTGAGTTGGTGTGTCAATCATAATGACTGACAGCTTCAGATGATTGAGAGAAAGTGTTGTCAGGCTTCATTGTCAGGCCAGGAAGAAGGATAGTGGCTATAACTTGGAGGCTTACCTGAGAAGAACAAATTATGGATACCTGCAAGGAGGGGTGAAGGGGAAAGCTACTCAGGCATTTGCAGGTACATTTATTTTTCTTTGCTTGAGAGCAGATTTGGGTGCTTTCAGAATGGATTTGATGGCAGGAGGCAGCTCTGTGGAGCTTAACTGAGGCACCAGCTGCAGTGAAGGATGCTGAGAGCCAGTGAACATGAAAAACGGATGCAAAATAGAACAGTCTTTCAAGCTGGCTTTCATTATGTGGGATCAATGAATAAAGTGTGTCAGGGAAAAGACAGGCCCTAGTAGTAGTACATATTTTCTGCACCCTGAGCTGCAATTTAAAACCTGGTGCCATTAAACCATTTTCAAAAAGGCACAAATCTATAGAGTTTTCCTTCTCTGGAATTTGAACCACGTGCTTAGTGAGAAACCCTGATAAAACAGGTATTTCATGTTAGCATGAAGACATTTAAAAGATTCTGAAGAAAGTTTACCTTTACTTAGAAAGTGACTCATTTTTCCTGAGAAAGTGTGCATACTTTGAGGGTGACAGTGTTTATGTTTTGAAGAGATGGGACCATTTTTAACATGATAATCAGGGCAGGGAGGAGCAGGGAGATGAAAGTGATGCCATTTTTAGGAGTTTAGGTATTGCACGTTTTCCATACTTCCTTAGATGAATTAAGTGACCTTGAGCAGTGACTGGCCTTTCTGTGCTGCACAGCTGAGCGTGGTGCAGGGTGCATTGGCCCAGCTCCACGAGTCGTGTCTCTGTAATGTGTGGAACAGATCCATGCAGAGATAAGTGCTATTCTCCTCCTAGCAGTGCTGTGTTATCTGTACAGCTGTTGGTCTCTGCCTCTTAGCAGAGACACTGTGCTTTCCAGATGTGCTGCTTCTGACTCTAATGCAGCTTGGATACAGCTGGTTCATGGCTTTCTGAAAGATGTTCCTCCATCCATCACCTTATTTTCAGGACATACTGTAGTGTGACATCAGTTATGTCCTTCACATTTTGGGAGGATATGTACGTTTGAAGGTTGTAAAATATTCTGCTAACAGGGGGGTGAAAGTCTCTGTGGCAAAAGGTTGTGGTTGGTATCCACAAAAGCACCTTGGTGGTAGAAGTACAGCTTAAAAGATACTGAAAATTCTGCTTAGGCAACATGGCTGTCTGGGACACTGTATCTGCATTTTCTGGTGAAATTTTACTAGGAGGTCTTCTACTCTGCTCTCATGTGTGCCCAGAAGTGCTGCCAACTTTGCTGTGCTGGATGTATGCAGAGTTCACTTTTTGGATGTTCTCGTGCATAACTCCTCAGGTGAAGATAACAGGGTGGGAGGAGATTGAGAGAGGCCACATAGATAGGTCTGCTTTTTAGACACCCTACAGCTATTAAGACTTCTGAATACTTGTCTTTAAGCTAACAAAATCTTCATTCTTTCAGGGACTGTGTAAAAAAAATTGTTCCCAGTACTGGTCCTCTGTGTCAGTCTTTATTCTGGATACTGCAGAGGCTCATGGTTAGTGTGTACTGGGAAAGTGACCTGTATTTTAACTGCAGTTGTCATCAGTGGCGCTAATCCCCAACCACTGCTAAAAGCAATATTACTATTAATGGACACAGGACAAGTGGTTTTCAGTAGCTGCCACAGTGATTGAAAGCCGTTGAAATATGATCTCAAACATATTTGCTCAAATAATAATCACAATTTTTAACCCTTGGTGAATTAGAACTGCAGGATGTAGAAATTAAGGTGCATTTAATGTATTTTCACTTCTATTAAAGTCAGCAAAACTTTTAGAGAAAAGAAGTGCATCATTTTTCATGGCCTACAAGTTTTCAAAGGATTGATTGTGAAGTCCAAAAGTACATTCTTTATTTCAGATGATATATGAGCTGGAAGTGTGTCGACTTTAGGCCAGAGGTTGAGTTTATAAGGTTGGAAATCAGGGAAGGTAAACCCAGCACTTTTTCTTGAATACTGAGTGTACATGGTATGAGACCCATAATTACATTCTAAATTATTTTAAGTAGTGTGTAAGGAGAGATCAGATATTGGCCTCTTTAGCAATAAAGGTAGGTTTTCCAAACAAAATCTTTATCTACTTTTACTATGGATATCACTTTAAAAAATCATGATTTCCTGTGATTTGCACTTTGGAAGTATTTAAATCCTCTGCAACCATTCCAGTTTTGCACAATGTAATTGTTCTCACAGTCTGTAGATGCAATGTGTGTATTGGTAACTACATGTGCAACATATCGCTTATTGTAAGGCCAAAGCTACTGTCAGCCCATGAGATTTGCCCAGCAAAAAGCTCTGAGGCCCAGGGCAGCACTGTGGAATGAGAAGGGGCTGGATGGTTGTGCAGGTCTGAATTTTCAGCCTGCAGGGCTTCAGGACCCAGACACTAATGCTTGCCTCATTGAACCGATGGTTCTCAGGGAACTTGTATTTGCTCTGTGTATATAGAACAATATGACTCACTGTCCTCTGGCTTTTACTGTCGCTGACAAGCCTGGTAATTAATCAAGACTGTACAGTGGCTGACTCTTTCTTATTTTTGTTTTCCCCTTTCTGAAGTGAGTAATGAAAAATGATGTCTTTACTTCTTCACCTCCACATCTCCTCACCTGCTGAACACTTGAACTAGTCCCATTGACAAGCAGCCTGCACCAGGGAAAAAGTGCCACAGATGAAAAATGTGGCTTTGGAGTTTGGCAAGCATAAGGTTGGCTTTGTGACACTTCTCCATTTGCCACTATCAATCTTTCTCTGTCAAAGTCCTTTTATGCTGTCATTGTTGCTGCTCATTTCACATTATGTATCAAGTCCTGCCTTTGCCAGCTGGAGACTGTACCTTCTCAGCCCACTTCTAACCAGTGGGGCAAAATGCCTTAATGATGGGTAATAGGGGTCAGTGCTGCAGGTCTAAAGAAGCTATTAAGAAGGAAGACAGAGAAGAGAATCTCTCTGAATTTCAGATGCTTCTCCAGTCCCTGCTCTCAATCTTCCTTCTCTGCACAATAAAGTTAAAAGAACCTTGAAGATTAAAATCAAATCAAAATCTAAGTCCTGATGTAGAAACCAATAAGTGTTTTCCTTTCTTTTTTCTTTCACACAAAGATGTGAGATTTTAAAACGTAGGAAGTTTTCACTGTAATAACAGCATCTGCTAATAATTCATAGTTTCTACCCACATATCACAGTTCAGATAATTTCAAGTCATCTGAGAATTAATTCTCAGAATCCCTCTGAGGTAGATACCGACGTCATCATCCTCATATTTGAAAGGAAGTGGGACTGAAGCACTGAAATGGGAAGAGATTTTAGGCATCACAAAGGTTCAGTGGCTAGGGAATGGGAAATGAGGCCTGCCAAAACTACAGGGATATTTTGTAGGCAACAGTTAATTGAAGTATACTGAAGTACATTGTATAATTGATTCCTATGCTATCATGATATAAGAATGGGTTTCCATTAAAGAAGCAGAGCTAATCTGTTCATGGAAATCCTTGGGTTTAGGTTCACTTATTAAAGCACCTGGGGTGTTGGGACATTTTTGAAGAGAAGATTGTGATTTGATGTACAATCAAGTCCTTTATTGACATAGTTCACAGCCAGACAGCCAGGAGGGACAGCCCTGTCCTGGGGTGCATCAGGCACAGCATGGCCAGCCAGGCAAGGGAGGGGATTGTCCTGCTCTGCTCTGCACTGGGGCAGCCTCACCTTGAACACTGTGTGCAGTTTTGGGCACCACAATATAAAAAAGATGTTAAGCTATTGGGACGCATCCAAAGGAGGGCCACAAAGATGGTGAAGAGAATTTAGGGAAAGTGATATGAGGAATGGCTGCGGTCACTTGGTCTGTTCAGTCCAAAGAAGAGCCTGAGAGGAGACACAGCTTCCTCACGGCAGGAGGAGGAGGGCCAGACACTGATTTCTTCTCTGGGGTAACCAGTGGCAGGACCTGAGGGAATGGCCTCAAGCTGTGGCAGTGGAGGTTTAGGTTGAATATTAGGAGGAAGTTTTTCACCCAGAGGGTGGCTGAGCACTGGAAAAGGCTCCTCAGGGAAGTGGTCACGGCATAAAGCCTGACAGAGTTCCAGAAGCATTTAGACAATGCTGTCAGGCTCATGGTGTGATTCTTGGGGATCATGCTATGCAGGGCTGGGAGTTTGACTCAGTGATCCTTGTGGGTTCCTCCCAACTTACCTTATTCTGTGATTCTGTGATAGTTTGCTAGACTAAAGTGAATTTAATTGTTCTCTAATAACCTAAGGTATTCACAGCTGTCCAATTAGTGGAATAACTTTGCAAAATCAGAGAGCTGGTATTTTCACAATGGTGCTATGTAATTCAGTACATTAGGAGGTTCCAAACAAGGTTCTGCATGTTTTGAAAAGAATATGTCTAATTCTCTATACACCAAAAAATCCAGAAGAGGAGATCCAGTTCCTGTCTAATATTTCCCCAGGGGTATCATTTTCCCAAGTCTTTGTTTAAAGGATGAGTTCACAAGGCAAGACTTGACATAGATAAAAGGGTACAAGTAATTGTGGCCATAGCTTTTGGCTGTTGCTGTTGAAGAACTAGACTCTTTCAGTTTAAACTCCGATGAAAAGGAAATGTCACAAAATGTGGCTATTTCTTACCCATAATGACATAAGAAAGGAATAAAAGAGGCCTCAAAACAACAAGTAACAAAGGGTATGAAAGCATCAATGTAGGTAACTCGCTCTAAAAATTTGGATCTCTTCTGATTACAAGCATAATCTACATATTCAAACTCATTGGAATTTATTGAGTGCTATTTTCACATAATTTATCTTGCTTTATTTTCCAGCGCTCAGCTAATTCTTCTTGTTATGCTGTTTTCTTTTGGGTAGAAAAAGCCTTTTAGCTCTCAGTGTTTTCATCCATTGAACATATTTACACTCGCACACAAAGCATTGAGAATTCTATAGACATATTTGTATTACGTGATTAGAGCACTCAGTGGTTCCACCACTGGAAGTGGAAACGTACTTCAGTAAATCCACACATGATGCAAGGATTATGATATTGCTTCTGCTAAATTTGGTATGCTCAGATTTTTGGAGAGTTTTTTATTAAGCTGAAAAGACAGGAGCAGTGATAAGTAATCATACAGATTAGAAGTGCTCCACCTTCTTTCTTTGTAAATCTGACTCCTGAATAGTCAGTGATCTTTATATATGACTGCCTATGTTTTACCAATTATGAATCTCATGAACTGTGTTTCCCCTATATTTAGAATATATTTGACAATATGTAAGATAGACATAGAACATTCAGAAACTGGCTTTTTTCCTCTGTTCTAATTCTTCAAACATATGGCCTCATACAGTAAATACACCCTACCATGTGCCAGAACATACAGTGTACGTGTGTGTGTATATACACAGACACATTGAGGGACAATCTGTCATTTTCTTCTTTCACTAAAAGCATTCTTTGCCTTGTACATCTCCTCAGGGAGCCAAACAGTTGCATGTGGGTTTAAATGAACAAACTAAATGTGTACAATTTGACTAATTTGTGACTAAGTAGGGATGAGAAGATTATTAGAAATCAAAGAGTGAGAAGTGTTGCTTACAGTAAATCATAGGAAAGAAGGTACAGCAAGGGAGAAGAGACATCTTAAGAATGAAATTTTCACCTGAATATGGCAGAGGTAAAACCTCATGGCAGTGAGATCCACCTTGGTGGTATTTTTACCTTCTGACTTGGATAAAACCGCTGGATAATTCTTGCTCACTGGTACACAGTGCTGTAACTCCCATGAGTTGCAGGGATTCCCTGCTATCCTAGGCCACAGTACAGAGTAATGTGCTTGCTGGCTATGAGATGAGGTTATGGAGATCGTGTTTAGCTGTTGTAGAAGCCAAATTGCATTGTGACATTCTTCATGTTCCCGGCAGTACAGACAAGCGACCTGGCTGGCTGGCTGGCATCAACAGCCGCTCAGGAAGTGGCTTTGTCCAGGTGTGCTGTGAGGTGACAGCAGTTGGGTGCTAGCATCAGAGCACATAATTTGGCAGCTCTTCACTGTTGTTGGGAGACAGCTTCTGAACATATTCACTAGAGGTGTTGACAGTGCCTGGGAAGTGCCTCCTGACAATATTTGCTGTAGGCATTGACATCAGTCAGGGCCCAGCAATTGTTTCAAGGACCATTTTCTGATGAATTATAAAACATGAGTTGTTATGCACTCAGGCTGATAAAACTAGACTGGAAACAGAAAATGGTTTGTCTTTCTGGGGTTCTGTGAGTTAATGAGCAAGGCTGTGCAACAGTTACACAAATAGAGAATGCACTGAAGGGAGGATCAGCAATGTTGCTTCCTTAGTTAAAAGTGGAAATGAGGGAGGAGAACAGATGTTTGCAGCCAGACAGATCTACTCATCTCTCTCATTCTGTGTGTACCACAATGAGAATGATACACTGTTTCTGAGTGGTAGAATTGCACAGAATCCTACATTTTCCAGTCTTTGCTAAACTGGAATGTATGAATAAAGTTGCCTGGAGTCTCTGTGTGAGCTAACATGTCATTACAGGGAAGTATTTCACCTCCTGAGTAGTTTCTCCTGAGACTCCTCTTAGGGATATTTAGTCTTTCTTTTGTCATAATTTTCCCCATGATTTCCCTCTGTTTGCTAATTTACAGTGTTTAGGGAAGGAGGTATTATTATTTATCTGCTATGGCTCATGAGTTTCTGTGGCCTACAGCAGTAAGCTGGAGATCACTAATGTGCCTCTAGCTCTTTAGTTTTCTCTATATTTTCAGCAAAAGAATCTGGAGAGGTACTTTTTACTGCAGCCTTGTTTTTACACTCTCCATGGCTGTTTTCCAGCTTGACAGCCTTGTGTGAATGTGAGTCATTGTGCTCTAGAAGATGCTACACATTGTTCTCAATCTAATTTTATCTTCGGTCCTTATATAATAAAGTGACTGGTATCTTCTAGGTGGACCACTGCCAACAGCGTTTGCTCCAAAATTCTTTACATTGCAATGTGAACTTCACTGTTGAGAAACTGATACCTGTGTGGCATGCATCAAGCTGAACAACTTAGGGTTTTAAAGCTCATTGCTATGCCCAGTGGAGCTATCTCTACTTCTCTTAATTTTTGACAACTTTTTCTCTATTCATATTGCAGCAGACTTATGCTAGTCAATGGCTAAAACATGTTGGAGACAGATGTGGTTGCTTTCCCAAAGAGATGCTATTCTAAAATCAAGTTGGGAGATGAAAGTAGAGAGGATCAACAGACAAGGACAACAGACTGATTAAGGTGATAGTTCCAACCAAGGTAAACTGCTGTGACCACAGCACACTAACCTTGCTGGAACTGAGACAGTAATGAACACTCAATCTGTGGTAACTTGCTATTTAAGCAAGTACCTCAGAAAATCCTGACATTAAATAGAGAAATGCAAGAAAAGAGGAAAGTAATCTTTCACTTCAACTGCTTGGATGCTGTAATGATGAGGGCAGTATCTTTGTTGAACAGAAGCTGATCAATGTGTCTGACATCAACAGCTCTGAGCATGCAGTCAGTGTGGCCAGAGCAGTCCAGTGTGTTTGCTAAGCCCACACCAGTCCAGTACAACTGCTGGTGTATGTTTATGAGCAGATACAGAAGTCTAATGTGCTTTTCTAGATATCTAGATGAAGCCTTATTTATTCATGGGAGGCAGCTCTCGTACTGAAATTTTCTTTACTGTTCTTCAGTATTGGTCATCTGAATATTAAGCATGGAATGCAAATTCTGCAATAATATTGTATCTTCAATTGATTGTCATGCCACAGTGTAAGTTAGTAGTATTGCTTTCATTTCTAATGTAGCATAATTATATATTGTTATATGCTACATTATTATATGGTATTATTTGTTGTCTATATGTTATTGTGTGATGTATTATTATTACATATTCCTATATAATGTAAACATTGAAAGGTGATAGGAAAAAACATTTGGTAGTCACTGAAGATGTCAGGGAGGAACTAGTTTCCTTCAGCAGGAGATGCCAATGCTGCATTGTCAGGCTACAGATTTTTCTTGGTCAAATTTGTAGAACAGAAACACTTGAAGATAAAAATATGCATGTCTTTGCAAATAAGAGAGAAGGGAGGTTAATTAATTTGGGTGTACTAACTTCTCTAAATGTGCTTCTGTTTGGATTTACAAGGATTCTTTCTATCAAGTGAGATACAGTAAAAAAAAATTGTGAGATGGTATCAGGAGATGTCAGCGGGACACAATGAACGAACTGTCATTTCAGGAACACTTGCAATTTGGGTTCTTTTATTAGGTGCTCTTGAAACTTACTGCCAAGACTCTCTCTTTTCCATAAAGATTATTAATCTTTATCAATGCTGTATAGGAGAAAAGTGATCCATAAATTAATATCCTTAAAATACCTTATTATGAATATTTCCAGCATCATAGTCCAGTCCTACACTCATTTTTAAGAAGGACTTGGGATTTGTTTATTTGGGTTATATGGATTAATAGTAATATAACACCCTGGTCATGTACAGCACTTCTTGTATGAAGAACTTGAAGCTTTTGTCCCTTTTATAAACTATGAAAGGGATGTAGGAAGACCTGTAAATGGCTTGCTGAAGATGAACTTGCAAAGCTGTGGCAGGTTCAGGAATAAAAATCAGAAGTCCATCTGTCTTTCTGGCCCCTTGGTCATAGTGTGGTCATTGTGTATAACATAATGTTTAGTACTTGTGTGTCATTTTTTCTTGTCTATTTTCTTTGGAGTTCCATTGCTATTTTTTTAATCTCTGCAAGGTTTATAGCAAATATGAAAGAAAAGAAGTAAGACTGGACATTATTTCTGTATTATTTGAACACAGGGCTTCTCACCTCAGCATCTTCACCTCTCCCCACCTCTGTTGCCTCTATTTATGCCTCTATTGCTGTAAAATTGCTTTGAAATTTGACTTCTGCTTACTATAAAGTGAATATAATTCTCTCATCAGTCCTGGTGGGGGAAATTGAAGCTGTTAGTAAGAAAAGTAAGCAAACTTCCTCCCAACAAGACTCACAATGACATATTGGGGTTCAGCTTGAGTCTCTAATAATTACCCTTTCTTATGTTTTGCTTGTTGGGACTGACCTTAATAATTGTCTAGGGGACAAACTGTACTGCATGAGTTTTGCTTTTCCTTTGCTGTGGTTTTTTTGTTGTTTGTTTGGGGTTTTTTGTGGTGGGTTTTTTTGTTTGGTTGGTNTATGGAGGTCATTTAGCTCCTCCTTTGTCTTTAGAAGGCAAACACTATTGCCAATACTGAGGTGCTGGACAGAGAATTCATCAAGTCAGGGGCATGTGCCATGTAATAACTGATTTTCCCAGGTGTCACAAGCAGAGATCATAGATGAGGCTGGAGAGGACCAAACCAAAAGAACAACATATGGAAGTTTGACCTGGTTTTATTTGGAGATAGTCTTCTTTCTGCCCTGGAGAATGACATCCTCTGGAGACAGTGCCTTTTTCTGCCCTGTGTTGTACGTGGGATCTCTTTGTTGCACTGGCACAGCAGTGCTGGAGCTGCCCTTGGCATAGTCTGGTGTCAGGAAGGAAGCCCTTCTGTTGATTCCATGGTTCTGGGTTTGTGGAGCTGGAAGGCTCAGTCCAAATGTCCTTCATTTGCCCTTTTGCAGAGACAATGCCTCTCACCTTCACAGGGGAGAATTACTCCCACTCATCTCTCCCATTAGCATTGTTCTCTTTAGGCTTTTGTGATGTGATTTCCCCTTTCAGTTTGTATCCTAAAAGTGGCTCCTGCTACCATCCCTATCTTTAGTTACCTATGAAAATTTGGTGTGGTTTAAATTACTTTTATACTGGTACACAGAATTCTAGACCATTGAAGAGAAAAGAAGGTTCTTCAGATGCCACATAGGAGGAAGCTACTCAGGGATTTGGCCATAGGAAAGCTCAGTGGACTTTATAATTAGGGGGGTTTATTGGTATTATTTTTAAAATAAGATCATACTGTATTTTTCCTGTAAAACAAGTCAGTTCTGAAATGCAAATGAGCTAACACAATCAAAAATCTTTTTCTTTGAACAGCTTCTGATACAAGTTTAAAATCATTCTTTTTACCCCTTTTTCCTTTTTTTATTTCTCATTCCACATTACGTGTCACTTGCTATAATATTCAAAGAAGGAAAACACAGAAGGGACTCAGTGCAACCAGCTCTATATTTATCTACCTGAATAATAACAAAATTTTGGAGGTGTTTGTCTAGTCCTATATTTAATAGCGAGATCGAACAAAATATTTTTGCATTTTCTGTCTTCCAAATATCTCAAAGCACTTGATCATCGTCATTATGAGACAACCTTAAGTCCAAGGAAAGATGTTGTGAGATGTCCACAGCTGACATCCAGTAGAAAATAGAGCTGAGAACAGGATCTATGTCTTGAGCCCTCAGGCCACTCTGCCATTCTCACTGCAACAACTGTCGGATATGTGTTCCCTCTCCTCCCCTGTCCCTGCTGTTCCAAGGTCACACACGAATCAGGGAATTAAGCTTCAGGAGCAAGCAGCTCTGCTTGTGAGGCCCCTTGAGCTGAAGCCTTGCTCTGCAATGAGTGCCGCCTCAGCAAGCAAGCTCAGATAGTGAAACAAAGAGAAGCCCTTGCAAATTGCAGCCATTATCCCTGTAGACTTCCTTCCCAACCCTGAGAGCACCACACAGTGCTAGGATACTGAGAGATGCAGGCAGACATGGATTCACTTGTCCTAGGTTTGCTGCAAGGTTGCTCAGGATTATCCATCTTGAAAGGTCAACCTGCAGCACCCAGGCATCACGATGTTGTGTTAGGCCCACTGAGTGCAGTGCAAATACTACAGTGTGGGCACTTTGCCCTGAAATAGGAGATTAAAGGTAACAGACCATGGAAGTATCTTCAAAGCACTGATCACTACTAGGAAAAATTATTGATAAACTGACTTTTTATTTTAAGTTGGTGGATTCGTTAGTAAGGTATAGAAAAGATCTACTGGAGTGCCTTTAAATTTTGACTAATAGGTGTGAGTGCTCTACATCTAAATTATATAAAAAGTAACTAAGTAAAGCAAGATTATTGTAATTTGTCTTAAAGCTGCTATGTAGAGATCTACAGGAAAGACCCAAAATTTTTGGAGTGCGTACAAACAGAAAGATTGAAATCCTTTATAATTAGCTCAGCAGTCTCCTGAAGAATGTATCCTTGCCTCCTCCTAGTTGTGAAAGTCCAATGTAAACAAAGTATCTGCTGATCTAACCCAGAATTGTTTGTGTGGTCATGGAGCCGTAGTAATCATCTGTCGTAGATGCACAGGCATGCTGTGCCTCTAACCTTTTTACAGTCTTTTGGGAATTTTAATTCTTAGTACTCAGCCACTGGCCTTGACTACTGTTCAGGGGAAAGCTGTGAAGCTCCCCTGGGCTGTAGCAAGGCTAAAGAGGTGTAAGACCCCACCAGGGACTCCTTTTTGGTTCTGCTTAGCATCTAATAGTAGAAAGAACAGCCTTGTCAAAGAATAATAGATTGCTAGCAATTTCAAAGGCAGCACTGGAAATTTTCTAGCTAAGAAATAAAAATGAAAGTATGCACATGCCTATTGTGTTGTGGTTGGTCGTCTTCATCTTACCAAACATGGAGCATTGCAACTATTTATTGCAGGGGGAGCCCAAGTCCTTGTTTCTCCACTGCAATATGTAGCTCAGGTGCTATTTCACATTCAGACTTCTCTGACTGTGTTTTGTTAAAAGTTAATAGCTACATGATGGTTTCCAGTTAATTTTATTTCTGCAGTGCAGTAGACTTTAATCAATCAAGTCTAATTTACTATGGATTCATTACTAATATGTAATTTGACTATACAGTTTCAGGGGAGAAAAAATTCTTTGGTCACAGGAGGTTGCTGTTCAGAATTTATTGGTAAACTGAGGCATCATCTTCAATGAGATACTGAGAGCATTTGCTACTTCTTGAAATAAAGACCAAAAATGACATTTTGAAGGTTTAGCACTATGACCGATGTGATAATTTCAATTTTTCAAGCTTTCTGTTTCAGAAGCTTCACTAAGATTTTCAAAGTCTTTTGGGTCTCCACAATGGTCTAGGCTTGGTTGCTTAAGCAAAGGTATTTCAGACACTGCTGGGCTTGCATAAGAGATCCGGACAGTTGCTTTCCTTGTGATATCTCATAATTTATTCTGTAGTTGCAAAAGACTGGGGAAGTGAAATAAATCACAAGCATAATGTTGGAAAAGCATTATATACTATAATTGTGGTTTTTATTATTATTTTATAGTTTTCCAGGTGTTCTAAAATCTGGTAAATATTTTGCAGCATTTGAAGCTTTTCCAAATAGATCATCCTATCTGAAATCGCAGAATGGCATTGGGAGGAATATAACAATGCATATTGTAGTGCAGTAGCATGGAAATGAATTGCAGTAGCAGAAAGAGAATTGGTTACATCTTGCTCAGAAAATTTGGCACTTGTCACATTTAGACGCAAGAACAGATGAGCCATTGATTTGATTGAGCAGAGAAGTTCTTGTTTCATTCTTCCCCTGAAAAATTTTCATTTAGATTATGAAATTTGATAGGCCTCTTAATTAAAGATAACTGCTTTTTTTTTTCCTTCTGAAGACAGAGTTTCATTTTACTTGTATCCTAGCCTTTTGGCAAGCACCATTTAACATGAGGATGTAAAAGTGGCTTCTCTGTACATCTCTTGATCCAACAGAAGTAGCATTTCTTGCAGCATCTTTTCAAAGGGAAGATTGAAAGAAGCATAAAAAATTAAATTCCTTACATTGTGGTTGTACTTCATCACAGGGATTCTAGTCTTTCTGGAGCATAGCAGTTTTTCTCAGGCTTCTTTAACTAAATGTCACATTGCCAATCATTGCAGCTGTGTGTTGAGCAGTTTGCTGTTTCCATGGCATTGTAGGGTATGAGAAGTCCACCACCGGTCAGGAATGAGAAAGAGTAGGAAAAATCTGCAAAACTTTTGTCAGTTATCTCCTTTGTACAGAAATGTATTTCAGATTGTATGTGATGGATCTGGATTAGTTAATATGCTGAGGTTAGACCTATCTAGAGCTCTGCGTAGATGATCTATCATTTAGCATCAGCATGGGGCTCATCTGGGTGTCAGAAAGCCATGATGATACAGTTTCCATAGCAGCTAATGCACTTCAGAAAAGAAGGAGACAGGAATCAAATTCATGACTAACATGACTGTCCCAAGCTCATGATGATATAAACTCTGGCACCCACATTGTCACGGATCTTTCACTGTGTGGTATGGATAGGAAAGTTACTGAGTAGAACACTAAGGTAATTAAGCTCTCCTTTTTCCTAAGAGACTGTTCTGATTAGTCACAGCTAACAACCTTATCTTCATTGAATTCCTGAGGAAGAGCTGGTTTTATCAAACTAAGTCCCTGTGCTCAAAGTCAATGCTGGCTTAAAACGTACACTGGCTGAAGTCTCGGTGCTGGAGTTCTAATCTCTTGTTGGAATTAGTCTTGATTTTCAGTCATGGAATTTAGCGTTATAACCGGCCACTATGTTTACTTATTGCATTACTTACCTTGTGTGTATGCTAAATTTTGTAGCAAACATCCTGGTGGAGCCAGTGTGGAGTCTGTACCCATTTTCTGCTGGCAGTATGCATCCATACAGGGGAACATCTGATGGAGTATGTTACCATTGCTGATCTTTGTGGCACACAAGTGTCCCATTTTACACTAGAGAGGACTTTCTGTAACCTTTCATTTTAGCTCATACTACTTGAACTTTATGTGTATCTATCTCAGTCCTCAGTTCTCATTTATTTGATTGAGAGTCATTCAGTAAAGGATGTGTCTCTTTGCTGATATGCATTAAAATTTGAATTTCCATTCTGAAGGTCAGTGTTGGGGGTATGTGAACTTGGTATCTCTCTCCTCTTTTTCTAAAATGGACATCTCAAAGACATCAGATGAATTCAACCTTGGAAATATGCCTGTTGACTCTGAAGGAAATCCAACTGTCTCATATGCAAAGGCTCAAGTGATGATGGATGAGTCCTGGGCAGCATGTTTGTGACGCTGAGGCAGGATCAGACAGTTTTAATTTTGGCCGGTGTATAATGGTTACCCAGTGGACTGCTGATTTGTTTGTTTTCGGCAGCTCTCACTAGAAGCCACATATTACACTTGGTAAAGGTTGGGTAAGAGTGACAGATGTTCATGGGGCTTTTTCTTGTATGAGTGCTGACAATTCATGCTTGTTTCTCTTCATGTATTCCTATATTCTTCTGTATACAAGGGCTGACACTAGCTCCATTAATTGTTTAGAAAAAAGGAGATTCCAGTGCATCCTCTCTGACATTTTTCTATAGACCTGTGGGGTTGTCTTTTCTATGTAGCCATCTACAGATTTTTCTTTTAAGTGCTTTATAAAGCATACTTTCTTGGAGAGGATGCTGGCCTGACAACTAGAAAATCTGTTTATAAGTTTAATTCAGCCTGTCTGTTGTTTGATGCTGGCTTCCTCATTTCACATTCTCTTTGCTTTAATTCTATCCATTTCTTTTTTTTTTTTTTAATGGAAAAACTATTTCTTCCCGTTCCTGGTGAAAGATGTTCCCTAGGCATTATCATCATCACTGTTGGACCAGTCTGAGGAGGAAAGAGAGTCTTTTGTACTCCTATACCATCTATTTTGCTGACACGTTACAGATGAGATTTTGGAAGAGAGGGGAGTGTCTAAGATTTTAACTTCAAGTCTTTGATTTTGTTTACATTTTTCTCCTCTCAGTAACTCATGGATACCCATTTCTCAGTTCTAGCTTCATCCATCCTGAAACAACCCAATTACACCAGTTGAACAGATACTAGAGATAAACAGACTGCAGAATTTCCCCAGGGTTTAAAGGCAGGTGGGAGGGCCATTTCTCACCTACCAGTGCCAGAAGCTGCAAGTTAGACATGAATCAAAGTACTCCTGAGACACAGCAGAGGTACAAAGGAGCCAGTAGTGAACACTGACATGAGCCACTCAAGCCTGGAGGTCCAAATTTATACTCCCGTGTCTTCCTAGGAGATTTCATGGCCACAGTGATGAGGACAGCTCTTTTCAATAAGACTGAAGATGGAAAAGACCTAGAAGGTCTCAACTAGTTAATTCCTTCTGCAGCACTGGTTGTCCTGCTGCAGGATAATCCCAGTAGCTGCGTCTCTTGTTTCACCTTAGGCAGGGAGGTTTCTGGCGTATGAATTCTTTTTGAGTTAGAGCAGTATTCCCTCTCTAAACAAATACTGCAGTTTTTTATTTGATCTTTTAGTATGTTCCCTTCATATGATGACCAATCACATCACTTTTCCTGCATCCAGGACAGGCTATCCAGCTCCTCCTTTTTCTGCTGCTTAAGGAAAAGTAGATGTCATTGTACAATCATGAATTCCCTGAAGTGATTAGCACTTTTACGCTAAGGGACTCTGCTTTGATTTTATTAAAACAAAGCTGTATTGAACTGACAATGAGCATCAGGAAGACTTTTAACTTACTTTGGAGGTGAAATTGTCCCACAGAATGAAAAACCTTGCTTCTTTCTGTATTTGCCTGAGCTGCCGAATAATATGGTTCATTATTTATGTGGTATATTAGAGATAATCATTGACTGGTGCCTGTGCTTAAGTCAGAAGAAGGGAGATTAACATGCTTTGCATCTTGAAATAATCTTTCTTCAGATTGTGCCAGTTCTCTTATTTAGTTGAAAACAGGGAGCCACACTGAAAGTTGTCAGTTTTTGTTCCATACTGCAACAGAACAGGCTGCTGCAGGCCTGCCCCACACCGCACATATACACAAAACTTCCTGAGGAGGGAGTTATCTGCTCCAGAAGAAAAGGAGCTGAAGTAAACTCACTGGCAGCTGAACATGCCATCTCTCTGGGGCAATATGCTTGTGTTACCGAATTTGCTGATATAAACTACAGTCTCTCTCTGTACCAAATTTCCCTAAAGATTGGAATGAGTCTATGTTGCGAAAGCAAGCTTCAAAGCATCCCTGGTGAGCACAGAAGATACAGTAGTAAAGAAAGAAAGCCAAGGATGATATAAGAGGGAAGGGAGCCAGAAAGAGAGTGAGGCAAGAGAGAAAAAACATAGAGAACTGTGTTTGTAAGTAGGTGAGAAATTCTGGTGAGGGTACAGTCTGACTTTATGGTCAAGCACATTTCCCAGGGCAGGACAAATCAGTACCTCAGTGGGCAGCAGCAGGTCTGTGCTTGCTTGTAATTTGCAGCAATCTGTCTTGTCCTTCCACCCTCTTGTTTTCTTTTCTCCCTTTCATTTTCCCTGCTGGTTTTTAGCATGTTCTCTGCCACTAATGCTGCAACAGGGTCTCTAATATGACTGAAGACCTACTACAGCCAAACTCACTGAGAAATTATTTTTAATGAGCAAAAGTGTTGCACTGAAGCCATGAATTCCTTCTCCAACAGAAAAAAAAAAGATCCTTATGGTGGGAATCCTGCAGTTGAAACTCTTCAGATGAATTGCTTGTTAGAGGATAAAGCAGTTAGGTGAATAAAAGCCTGATTACGTACCTGCAGGTAGAATGTAATATGAATCAGAAGAAATAAATTGATAATTTGGCTGCCTCTGACTGAGGCAGTTTTATCGAATACCCGCTTTTGAAAAAGAAGTAGTATTACAAGAGGCAGATTATTCAAGCGAGGATTTTGATCTGCATATGACTGCCTGCTCATTTGTCTTGAGCTAGGACTCTAACCTGGGAAGGAGGCATCTCAAGCTGTTTTCATGAGTTGGTCAGTTTGGACAGGGCATGTGACATCTCCAGTTGCTCTGCAACTCTGTGATGTTAATGTGACAGAATGACATGACATCTCTGCACAAGCTGGCAGTGTGATGGAACTGCATTAGATAGATGTGGTAGGGGAGTGCTTTCACCCTTATTGTGAACATCATGTTCCCTTTGGTCAGATGGAGATAATGCTCAAAAATGCTCACCACACTGCTGAGCTCCCAAAACTTTCCCCTGGCTCCAGCTTTGAGAAGCTGCTGCCTCCCCTGAGCTGCCTGCTCTAATCACAGAATCACAGTCCCCAGGCAATATTTATTTAGCTTGGAGTAAGCATTTGGTGCTAACCTCACACAGACTTAAGTACTGCTTACGTACCACTTCCATTTATTTATTCCTTTTTCTCATTACAGTTTTGCCCCATTTCCCCTGGGCTCCTGTGCAGCTTTTTTTTTTCTTTTTTTCCTTTTTTTTTTTATATTCTGTCAAAGTCTTTCCCTCCAAGCCAGCAACCACATAGAGAAAAGCAGGCACAAATGTGAAAAGCTCACATACCCAATACCATCATTTTATTTGGTATATGCTCACTGGGTCATTGTAGATCATTCCAGATCCATGCTATCAAGAAAAAATCAAATCCTGGAATCTATTTCCAAACAGGGAAGTATTGTCTCTCCATTTGGCAGCACAGGGATATCCTTTGCTTAAGTGCATCCAAAAAGCCCAGTGCCAACTGAGACAGCCTCCCCTGTGCTTGTGACCACTCTGCTTCCCACTGTTATCCTGAGTAATTCCCATCACTACCCTGCTAGAGCTCCCAAAATGGAAATGGTGCTGCCACCTATTTTAAATGACTAGTAAGCTGCTGTATGCAGCCTAGACTGTTAGCAAAACTTCTTTGTCCCAATTAGTTCATGAATGGCTCTGTTTCTAATCCAGCTGGATTTCTCTCCTCTTCTTGTTGAATATATTTGGACATTGCATTTACAGTGTGGGTTCTGTTTGGCTGCAGGGATAATGTCATCTCTCTGCTAAAGACAAAGTAGTAATTTTCCCCAATGTCTGGTACATACACAGCAGTCATCTTTTATGTTTTCCCCATTGGTAATTGCTACCTTCTCTCTCTTCTGGGTTTTTTTTGTTTTGTTTTGGTTTGGTTTTGTTTTTTTGTTTTATTTTGTTTTTTGGGTTTTTTTCAGACAAACAGTATTAGGAGATGAGCTTTGAGCAAACCTTAAATGAAAGATGTCATTGCTTGCGCCTGTTGTTTTGCAGAAAGCCTCAGAAGTTTTAGCTGTTGTGGGTCTACTTGTCACAGATCTCCCTGCTATGCTAGTTATCAGATAGTGTGACTCTGCCTGCCATTTTTTAAAAAAAAACAACTTAGTAACTAAAGATAGCATAGTATTCACTTTATTAAGATAATTTAATATAAATCTATGATGACAGTGCTTTTTCTTTAAGATTTTTTGTCTGATGGTCTTAAATCACATTTTTACACACTAATGAATTGACTGTAATAGCTCCCACTAGAGGAATATAAGACAAGAGATTTCACTAAGGTTATACAGGGAGACAGTGTTAGAGTCCCTTCCAGCTGAACCCTATCTTTGGACTTTGAGTTGAAATTTTTAGGGGGTTCACTTGTGTTGTAACAAAAGGTACTCAGTGTGTTAAGAACATAACATCTCAATGAAAAGTCTCAAAATCTACATCTTAGTAAGCAAAGAGCACAGAAGTGGACAGAAAGAGTAATTTATTTTTTCATAGAATTTTTTTATGAGTGTAACTGCCATCTCATCTGAATTGGAAAAATTTACAGTTTACATTTACAGTTTTTGTGTCTGATGTGCTGTCTCTCTTCAATGGACAAAATATAGATGCACATGAAGTGTTTTGTCACCATCAAAGCACTAAAGTGTCAGCAAGGGCAAATATGCATCCTTTTCTACCTTTCTGTTCTGAAAAAAACCCCTGCAAAACCAAACCAAATTATTATCCAGTTATGTACTCAGTTTGCTTCCTTAGTCCTTCAAATTTCATCTGGACCAAAATTTGCACTTCTATGGCAATTAAAATGCTCTTGTTTGTTTGGCTGTTTTTGTTTGTGTTTTTGTTTTGTTTTGTTTCTTAAGAGAAAAAAAAGCCAGCTTCTGTAGCTAGCCAGAAAATAACGTGCAAATGTGGCTTATTGTTGTGTTATCACAAATAAGTGCCAAGGTTTCATTGGGTAATGTTTTATATTTTCTCCTTCATCCCAGTTTGGGCTTTAGTTAAGTAGAGATAATGTAGCCAGACCTCTTCTTTCTGAATTAGGAGTGTAAATCTAGGGCAGATAACTTAAAAATAAAAAGAAAAGCAACCTCTAGTATACAAGAGGAATTACCCCTAGTACTGCTGTGGCATAGTTGTTGTAAGCAGCAGTGGAAGTCTTTATTATAGAGTAAATGATATTGTCTGGGTTTGTTATATAGATTTATTTATAGATTTATAACATTATAACAGTTGGATAATTTGCCCTATTTCATGTTACATTTCCATCTGCTGGGACACTTCAGCACAGCAGCATCCCGGCACATTGATACTTTTGTATTTTCAAGTAGGAGACTGATTCAAGTTCATGTATTCCCTCTACACAGAAACTACTCTGTGGAGACACACGTGGAGGCTATTAGTCAGACTGAGCACCCAAAAGCTTGGCCTGGCACCCATTCCAGAGGGGGCTTAGGAGCAGAGCAGCTGTGGTTGGACTCCTTGGAAAATCTGGATTTGTCTGGCACACTTACATAATCTCAGCCTTGCATTCTCTAATGGCAGACATCGTCAAGAGCTGAAGTAATGACAATAATTTTCCCTAGGGGCTTAAGCAGGTCACGAATTTTTTCCAGCAATGAGCAGTAGGCAGTCTGGAGCAACAGACCTTGTCCCAGTGGATTCTGATAAGAACTGCTCCTGAGAAGAGAGGCTGCTGTGCAGCAAGCAGCCAGGTGCTGGGGGGAGCTGGTAGGGAACCAGGAAAAATACTTGGAAGGGCAAATACTGTCCCATCTTGGCAGTTGTGAAAAGGGGCTGTTAAGACAAGGAGAGCTGCTCAGCCCAACAGCATTCACCTCAGCTTCACTTTCTGTCTGAAAGCTTTGAGAAGTTTATGGAAGAGCATCGGAGCAGTATCTAACAGGGAATTAGGCAAGGATGCTTGCAGAAAAAGGAGCAGGAGATGGGCTTTATAATTGAAACAGAAAGATAAGGAAATATATAGACAACAAAAGAGTGTCAGAAAGAGAGCTCTGAGAGTAGGCTTGGGAACCAGGGGCTCAAATTTGATTTCTTACATCTTGTTCTGTGGATAAGTCACATCACTCACCTGCCTGATTTTTCGTATCTGTGTAATGGGAGACATATTACAGATCTCTGTTTAAGGGGAGGCCTGAGAATTGATGGATGCTGATAAAATGCCTGGAATATGAAAAATTCTGAGTATTACCACAGCAAATAGTAACCCCTTTGACTCATTTATGATCTTATTATCACCAAATGCCTCTTCGGCTTCCCGTCATTTTAACTAAGCCTCCTTCTGTCCTATTAAACACCAGGGGGAAGTTTCTCAGCTAGTGTCAGTTGTCACAGCTCCATTGACTTCAATTATTTCTCTTGCACAACGTATTTCATCCAAAGCACTTCAAGCGTTTGAGAGATACTGGCCAATTAAGCACCACAACCTCTGTGGGAGGTGCAGTGTCATACCACTTTTAGAGAAACTTAGAAAAGAAAGGTTAATGAACTTACCCAAGGTCAGGAAGAAAGCATAGCAGAGATAAGAAAATGCATCAAGAGTTGCACTCCTAATTCTGGACATTGCCTTGGTCAGGTTTTGCTCTCAGTGTATCTGGGTGGATCTGAAGCCACTGTTCCAAGCTCTGCCTTTTTCATGTTTTTACTGGTATGAGACAGAGCAGGGACGTGCTTCCTTTTCACACTCTCATACCCTTTCAGCTTTTATCATTCTCATTTTATTTGAGGTGTCATAGGAAGAGAATTATGGAGACTACACATATAAAGGCTGATTTCTCAGCTGGTATAAATTAGGAGGATTTCCCAAAGGCAATGGGAATACAGACCTGAGGATCTGGTCCCAAGGGCATATTTCTGACAGAGTATGGCTATAAGACACCTAGGGATTTTCAGCCTCCAGTCACTTATGCACAGGCTTTCTGAAGCTGCAAGAAACTAAACTGCCTAGTGGTGATTGCTTTTTCAGTCTATTGCAAGCCAGGACTTTATCAGCATATGTGCAAATGATTCTCAGTAAGCTGGTTTGTGCCCTTATGCCTGCTAAAATCCAAAATTTCTGCATCAAATGGCGACACTTAGAATAGACCCAAGTGGAAATACTTCAAATATTTCACAGTAACTCTGCTGTTTCTAAGATGGGAATTAATTCTTTTTCCCTGTGTAGCAAGTGTTTGTGCAACTTCAGCATTCTATTCTGTAAATTTAGATCCTCTTTAAGGGAAACTAGTGACTGCTGTGATAGTGGAGTTTAATTTATAAATAGCTAGCAGACGAACATGAGAAGAGGCAATGAATAACTCACAGATGGAAGAGTTCGAGATCAGTTGTGACATAATGGCAGAGCAGCAGTGCAGAGCGGAGAAGCAGTGCTCAGCTGGGTCAGCACTCAAAGAAAATCCACAAGTGCAGTTCTTAATTATACACATGCAATTTTAAGTCCAAAATCAACTTGTTGTTTGTTTTTTGGTTTTTTCTTTAAGCCCAAGAACAACCAAAACTACCAGCCCTCACTCTGTAGAATTTGCAGTTTTGATGCAGTGTTCATAGCACCCAGCTAGGAAATAGTTATTAGGGTTTTTAGTTTTGAAAAGCTGCAAAGAAGCTGAAGAGGAAAGCCTATCAGACCTCTGAGAAACTAAATGTATTTTTCCTGAAGCACTTTTAAATAGTGTACTGTCTTTGGACAGTAAGTTAAGCCTAGTTTATGCCAATATTCAAGCTATTTATTATTTAGGTAAAGATAACTGAATGTGCTATGTTTTCATACCTGAGAGGAAAAACAATTTTATTTCTGTAAAGTCCATGAAGATGCTTATATTGAAGTAAATAAAATAGATGTGCTTGTCCACACATTTAGGTAAGTGCTGGTCAGTTTTCTGAGAATCCACAGGAGCATTGGGGGAAGGGCTGAGGTATGTGGAGAGGGAGGTGAGGGTAGGATAGAGCAGCTCAGAAGCTCAGATTGTTTGACTATTTGGAGGTGCTGACTCCTCAAGAAGGTAATGGTGTACAATGGAATAAAAAAAGTCCCTGTCCTCCAAAAAGAGGGCACAGGGTGGCTTCAGATGTTCCCCATTTACCCCTACTGAATGTGTAAAAGTGCCAGCATCCCTCTTAAGGGGCACAGAGGTAAAAGCAAATACACATTATAAAGTGCTAGAATACTTTATTGTTAGGTGTAAAACCTGTTCCTGTTGACAAGTGCAAGCAGTCTTTACTGTTCTCAGTTAACAGGACCCTAGGGACTTCCTGTTCATTGGAAGAATAAAAAAGCAGGAGAAAACATTTATGTACAAGTTAATACTTTTCGCTAGAGCTTGCACAATTTAGCACAGACCTGCTACAGAACACTAAAAGACCATTTGCTTTTACATGGCATTTTAGAAGTGTAAAAGCTCTCCTTTTGCAACAGTATCTTGAAGATTTAGAACCACTTGGTCAATTCAAGTTCATAGGAGTACATTAAATGGATATGTGCTGTGTGAGTAGACTGGGTCCTACATCACAGGCCTGATGGGGTTTGGGGAACACAAAAGTAAGACTTACATTTTGGACTAAATAAAACCAGAGCAATATGACTTCCTCTGCCTCCCCTTTTATAGTCAATGCCTCAAAGTCCCATATTCATTCCTGGAAATTCCCATATGGGACCTGACAATCTTCCCATGCTCAGGACTATGAGAATCAAAATCTTGCTAGTATTGCAGTTATGGACTCATGCAGAGGTAACTCCTTCAAGGGGGATCCTGGATTGCTTCCAGAAAATACCACTTCTCCCCTTCCAGCTTTTGGGAAAGGGAAAGGCACCAAAGCTTGGGCTGCTGCCACTTGAAGGGGGCTGCTGTCTTTAAGTTACTGGTCTCTACTACCTCTTTTTAAGAAATGGAAGGATGCACCCTCACCAAACAGTATTTCTGTATGATCATAGGCTGTACAGCTCAGTGTTTTTTTCCCGGCAAGGTTCTGCTACAAAGGCTATAGCTGAGGGACGAACCTTTTCCTTCTCCCAAAAGAGTTATTTTCATCCTTGGTACTACTGCTACAGTGTTGTTACAGGTGTATCTGTCTATGCTTCAGGTTGTCTCTCTAGGTCCTTGCATGGAGAGCTTACAGTGATTGCTGCTGTGATGGCCTCTCCAAAATCATTGTCTTTTGCATGACCCTCTGCCCAGCAGGGGATTCCTGGTCATGCGTTGTTCCCTGGTAGATAAGAGTATCCTGCCCATCTTGCTTCTGTTTCAAATGCTGTTATCAACATGTCATACCTTGACTGTGTGTCAGCTTTTGAGAAAACACACTGTATATAGAAGCAAGAGGATGTGAGGATATGGCAGGTATGCATTATTCCACACAAACTGGTGGGGTATACAGCAGAGGCACTCTCTTTAAGAGTCACTCTCAGAGTAAGTCCCTGGATCCCTCTGTTCAGGTAATATTTCTTTGGTCTGGGAGGAGGAATGCTGGTGGAACTGTGTGTCATCTGCCTGGTTCAGTGTCACTTCTGACGTTTATGTAATATACAAATATAGTTCTCACTACCATTTTTTCCAGCACTTAAGAAATGTTAAAGTGTGTAAAGGCCATCATGTTGTTATCATTTTTGATGACAGCATTAAGCAGTGTATTAAACCATTCTCTTTGGTGTACAATTCATACTTCTTAGCCTGAAAGTGCAATTCTTATTAAAATCTCTCAGATCCACATATTGTGAAATAATATCCACTGAAACTCCCCCTCTTTATTTATGTATTTAAAAGAAGTTGGTAAGGGATTTGGGGAAACAGACGAATTTACCATCTGGTAATAATGTAATATCATAAAAGGTTCAGTACTTATTATGAGAGTTATTTTCGAAGAGTTTTTTAGGCATTTCATTAAATTGGGTTTGAAATGAGCACTGTTCCAGATGGACTAAAAACTATCTGAATGTCCCCAGGAGAACACTAGTGGGACAGTAGAGTTGGAGGATACTTTAGAGAAGATCGGGCTGTAAGGTTTCCTTTGCTTCCAATTAAACAAACAAGATTTACAGAACTAGTAGTTTTGATTACCTCAATTTTAATGACTTGGAACAGTTTTAAAACTGATTGCAGAGGGTACCAATCGCTCTTTTCCTGAAACTCAGCTTTCTGTAAGGGTTCTCAGTTCAACAAACGAATATTGAGGTACCTAACACCAAACTACAGTAGCAAATCAGTCTGGCTGAACAGCTGCAGTGTTAATGTGGAAAGGGGTTAAATAATAGTCATCAGTTCTGTTGTCAAACTGGGAGGAACTGCAAGCCCCAGAGGAAAGAAAAAGACAATATGACAAATGATCTGTGTTGGTGGATTTGCCAGAAGAGTTACTTGCAAAGCTTATATAAACAAGCTTAGATCTTGTGCCAGTGTGGGGCACAGGTAGCTAATTAGCTGTACTGGGGAAAAGCACCGTCTCTCTTGGTATAATTGTATCTGTAAATGAGAGCTTTTCTTCAGGAAACCTACCTTGTCTACCTTTGCAGAGGTAGGCAGGAGGTGAATAATTCACCCAGCCAGAGCCATACTGGGTTAACTTCTGGTTTGGGGAATTCCATGCACAGGCTCCAGCAGTGCCTGAAGAGCTGCCTGCTCAGGGGGTTATGGGTTTATTCCCTGAGTATTTTTGCCCTGCGTCATCTGGCCCTCAGCAGGCACGTGTACAGTACAGCGAACGGCTCGATACTTTTTTCCCCCATTCTATTTCCTTCTTTTAAAAATAATTTCTTTTTTATTTAATTTAAAAGTTTAACAAAATACCATTTTGGTCTCTAAAGGTCTAAATTTCTAGGATGTAGGTGACAGTCTCCCCATCCCCTTACCTCTTTTTTTCTTCTGTCTTTTGCTTGCTGTTCTTCTTCAGCACTGAAAATGTAATCAAAGACACTGGTGCCCCAGTGGACCTCTACTTGTTGATTAACGTTAGATAAACTAGACAAATTCGGGTGGGAATGGAAGGCATTTATGATGACTACCTGGCATTTTTTTCTGCCCTTTTTTATGTACTTGTCACCGTATTTTCCCACATCAATCTCATAAAACATTTTTTTGCTCGTGCTTGAAATATTGATATTATCCTACAGCAAAGATAAAAGCACATCACAGAGCTATATGGCTTGGTGATAGAATTATCTGCAATACACAGAAATCTCTACTGATGTTTAGGGCTGGCATGGTATTAAACACATTACTTTTGCTGACAGACATTTTCATTTCCTTGCATCATGCAGGTAGGGGAATTTGAAGGAAATCTAGTTTTCAGTTCTAGATTTGTTCAATAAAAAATGTAAAACAGAAATGCCGATGGATATGGTAGCATCTCTTTAAATCAAAAGGAACTCACTGAAACTTTAAATAAGTTTAGAGAAGGCTATATGTTTTTTATGTGTGTATATATATATTTGTATATCTGTATTTACAAACCTATCTATCTTTATATAAATATTTGTATAAGCTGTTCCCTATTTAACAAATCTGAAAGGCCTGGGGACAATCCAGAGTCAAGGAGTTAAAATTAGTGTAAATAGACCTTGCAATCCTCTGCTTATGGTCTTTGTGCTGCAATGTTTGATAACATTTCTACTCATTATTTCCCCTATATGCCTTTCACTCATGCTGTGTACAGAAGAACAAGGAGCTTCTGGCACTTGGGATCTGTTCCCAATTTGATGGCCTTGTACATAGGATGCCACCTGGATTTTTCTGAAGCTGGATGTGTAGTGAATGAAGAAAAAGATTCTTAGAAGGGAGGGATGCCTCTTTAGTAAAGCATTGATTAAGGGACATCTCATTCTTCTATCCCTCTTTCTTCCCCAGAGTCACAGTATGATGCTGGGGAAGTTACTAAGATAATTTTTTTTCAGCTCACCTCTGAATTACACATTTCTTGTGTTCTGGTCCCTTACTTGACATCCTAAAGCTTGAATGGAAACAGTATTGAGCCCTTAAAAGCAGGAATGAAGTCAGCACTAGCTATGCTTCCAATGTGCAAGGTTCCATAAGGTGCTAAGCACTCTGTGTATGCAGAATTTGCAACCTGAGACTGCACATTCAATACTAGTGGACATTTTGATTCAATTTCACTATTCCTGAACTCAGCATTGGGAAAATGAGCCTATCTTTTGAGAAAGGTGTTGTCCAAAGTAATTAGTTTTTGCAAAAGAGTCCAGTGCTCTGCTGAGTGGCACCTCAGAAAAGCCCATGTGGAAATAAATTACTCTTCAGAGCAGAATTAGTAATGTGCAGAAGGGCCACAAATGGAGCAATGTAGAAAAAACATAGGATCAAGTAATGGCACCTTCAACAGGCATTATTCTTCTTGTGCAAGGAGTGAAGGAAAGGTCATGTTAAAAAAGAGTAGTGTGTGATCCTGTCATTGGAGGTTGTGTAGAAACACAGACACCCCTGCCCCCACCAGTGGTGTGTTTTGTCCCTCACTGCCTCAGCTTGGCTCTCCTTTAAGTTGGAGTAATTAGTGTGTCCTTTCTGTGAACTCTCTGGCAGTAAATTCCTTTGGAATAGTTTGATAACATACATTTTAGAAATACAGAATATGCCTGTGTGGAACACAATTTCTCTGTATAGCTGTGGATTTTGGAAAAGGATTTTTGTATGTTTTCAGAGTTATGCATTTGATGTAGAATAAAACCAAGTGTTCAGCTGCTGTGGTGAATAGGCCCAGAACTGCTTAGAGTGCACTGGCATTTTTGTCCACCACTTGCAGTGGGGAAATTGGGTCTTCTGCAGTCTAGGAGGCAGCAGCTTTGGAGCAGGAGAATGGAGTCTCCTTTCCTGCTACATAGTTGGGGATTCTGCATGAGTCTGACATAAATTATTAACTGGCAGACCCTAATTTTCCTGTAACTGATGAGGGATTTACAAAATTTTTGAAAACTTGGCTGAATATAAGAAAATGTTTGTTTATGCCAGGATTTGTGTCTGCAATGAAGTTTGTTAATAGGCCGAATTAGAGAGCATAACAGAAAATGAGATGGCAGTGGTATTGCATAATCTTGTCTGGCCATTTCCCCAGGACAAGTAGAGTTTTACCTAATGTCTGGCACAACTGACAAAAAAAGTGCCAATCCCTAATCTTTGTTATCAGTAGGCTTTCTCATTGCTAGCAGGCTGCAAATTGTATTTAGTATGTGACTGGCTGTAAATGTGTACCCCTTGCTTTGAGGGCATCATGGAGGTGAATTATATGTGGGCTGCTGGGACCACACTGGCCAGGAGTTCTTGTGGCTGCTTTTGCAAGGGAACTGCTAAGGTTAAGCTAATTAGTTTTTTGTAATTTAGTCTGACCAGCTGGATATGACCTCAACTTTTCTCTCAGGTCTAAGCATTGACAGAAAAGCACCCCAACACTTCCCGCGCATCAGAAGGTCAGGCATATTTTATCAGGCTAATTCCTAGAAGATGAGAATATATGTATTATTGTGCACAGCTCCTATCAGAATTACCAAAAGAAGGCCTGTTGTCACCATTTCCAGCAAGACTGCAGCCTCCTGTCTTTTGAAGTTTGTGGGAGAAACAGTTATTTTTCTAAAGAAGCACTGAACCAGTGTAAAAGCTTTTAATCCCATCCAAAAGGAACAAGCCAGGTTATCTCCTGTTATCCCCTTGAATATGCCAGCCATTAAGCTATATATGAATATCTACATAAAAACAAACCCTGCAAGCAAAGGCTGACCCTGGGCAGTGGAGTTACTTTACTTTTTACATTACTGCTTGATCTTGGTAGTGTTGAGGTCCGTGCTATTGAGCATGTTTCTTTGCTTGGCAATTTACATCGTGTGTAGGGCTTCAGGCGACAGTGTAGGGCATCATCTATGGCTGTAAGCTGTGCAGAGCCTCTGTGCACATACATCATTTTCAAGGCAGCAGGAATGCTCATTCTTTTGGCCAGGCTTTAGCTGTGGGAGCCTGGATGAGCCTCCCCCCTCGGAGCTCCTGTTAGTCTGCTGCACAGGGAATATCCAGCGCTCAGTGCAGCCATTCTGCAGCTGCCTGGCAGAGCACCAAGCTTGCAAGAGGGCACAAGAGGAAGCATAACCCTGTTTAAAACTACTCAAACTCATCAGGAGACTCTGGTATTGCAGAAGAGGAGAGGTAACATTGCTTCATAGTTCATCCTTACGCAAATAAGGTGCCAGCCAGCAATAATGAAAAGGAACTTTCCTGAAATTGAGAAATGCTGCGAGCAGCAAGGTAAAGAAATGAGGTTATGCATGTGCTACTCTTCCTCCTTGTCCCAGTGCAGCCCATGAAACAGGAAGGAAAACAGAAAAGGGAAAGAGGCAGGTGGTCACAGGAGGAGACTAATGAAGTAAGTCAGATTTCTGTGGAGATGATTAGTTTTAGGAAAGGTAAGGCAAGGCAAGGAAGAGCATTGTTGTCTACCCATGTTTTACCTAGATGAGGAAGCTAGTAGCTAGGATTGGGGCCACAAAACAACTTCACTTTAGCTTTTCATTTTCTCAATTCAAAGGCAAATAAATGCATATTTAAATGATAACAGCAATTAACTACTGCTCCGATGTAGTAACGTTCTGTTATATCTGCCTAGCAAACACCTGGGTATGCCTCTGCAGAACAGAGATTTCAAAATGTTCACTGATCAAGAATTCTG
This sequence comes from Cyanoderma ruficeps, assembly GCA_008694505.1. NCBI lineage: Eukaryota > Metazoa > Chordata > Aves > Passeriformes > Timaliidae > Cyanoderma > Cyanoderma ruficeps. Next base: position 31,535,408 of record VZDJ01007753.1, read on the forward strand.
TTGTTTTTAAAATGTGAGGTGTTTTTTATTGCTAGTGCAGAATTTAATTTGAGGCCACTGGTGGCTGATGTGTATCTTAAAATCTGAACTCCTGCAGGCATATAGTGTCATTGTATCTGCTCATTTAATTTTTATGAAAGGAAATTTTTTATTTACTACAGATGAAAGCATGAAAACAGCCCCCTGCTCCCCAGTTTTCCTCTCCTTTTACCCAAATACAAAAGGAAAAGGCAAATAAAAGACATAGTACTATATTAAAACAAACAAACAAAAAAGTTAAAAATCCCTCTTCCTGCACCTGAGGGGCGAGCTCTGAGGTTTAGACTTCAGAGAATGGTAGTTTTACTAGTCTGAGCTTCTGGATTCTGCCTGGAATGGAAAGGCCCACATTTCTTCTTAGAAAAGAGCAGACTGTGGCAGATGGTGAAATAGTAAAATTACTTTTGTGAGACTTCATATTTCCAGTGTGGAAAGTGTCTCTTGATTGGGGTGTTGGAAGGAGGCTGAGAATGGGGTAGGTTGCAATGGAATCCCATGCCGAGGGTTCCTTTGTAGTGTATCCAAGCTCACCCTTCTGTGAGGTCAGGCATCTTAAATTTGGTGTCTGACTTTGCTCTTATGGGTTAAGTTATAGCATTCCTGTAGGTTATGTGTGTTTTCTGTGTCCTTGTGATTACTTGGAAAATACGTTTTCTGTTTAAATGCTATTGCATTTTGGCACTATACATTTCAGTTGATAGTGGAGCAGGATACTGTAATGCATTAACAGAGTTCTGCTCCTACTGCTGCAAAGTAGCATCATTTTGCAGCATGTTTTGTTGAACAGGCTGTAGGATGTGGTAATTTCTTTTAACCTTGTATTTGGCTGCAGAACCAAATGGGATGCCTCTCCTGACATTGTTCTGGTAAGACCAGAAATGCAATCAGAGCTTTTTAACTGAGAACATCAAGAAATGAGCCAGAATGAGGAGATAGGAGTGACCTTTGGGATGATAAAGTGACCATAGTTGGTTGTACTAAAAGGGAAGTAGCTGATTCATTAAGGCCAGTAAGCACAGTTCTCTGCAGTTCTCCCTGATTCTCCAGTTTTTAGAGTGACCAGTGCTGTCTGCCCTCATCTGCTGTCACAAAGCTCCCATCACAACTGACATTGACCACCCATCCTTCTCAGTGTGCTGTACCTACCAGTCATGTCTAGGTGCACACCAGTGTGAAAGCTTGAGCTGTCCCACTCATCCCTTTAAATGAAGTTGTCCTAGCTGCCCTGTCTGTGCCAGGACTAGTGTTTTGCCTCGGCACTGCCTTTTCCATGGTGATGCTGCAGTCACTGGGGCGTTACTGCAGAGTTCTTAGGGGTTAGTCACTGCTCACATTCATGCTAACAGAAAAGAACCAAAGGAGCAAATATGGTTGAAATGCATTANAAAAAAACCAGGGAGCATGTCACAGAAAGGCCTTTTAGGTCTGCTCACGCTCTTGTCAGAAGAGTTTTTTATCTGTGTATTTACCCATGTGTTTACCCTTCTTTCTGGCTTCCATGGGCAAGGGTGTACCCTTGCACAATTGGTGTATGATGCTCCAGGAGAACACTGAAAGCTCTCCTGTGGGTCCCTACAGCTGGCTGACCCTTGGAATGGTGAAAGGCAGTGGTCTGGGAGAGTGTGTCTTTTTAATTGAAAAGAAAAAGAAAAAAGAGCAATTTATTTTAGATGTGGGAGAGAAAAACATTTGGAAAGCTTTTCACTTAACAAGGCTCTTCTGTGACATTTAGGCGCATTTATACAAATTAAAAAAGAATTTGGCACCTTCCCACCTTACTTATTAGGCTTGGAAGAGAAAAAGCAACTAAAAAGACAAGATTATTTGATATGTTGCTTTGTTTTGTTCACATGAAGTGTTGTGCCTGTTGATGTTGGCTGAGTACTATTAGAGCCCAAAAAGGGCCTTGGCAGAGGAGTCAAATTCAGTCAGGTTCAGGGCTTGCTTTCTAATGAGGAAGGATAATTATTGTGCCAATCTCTGACCTCTTTTTACAAGGCACATTTAATCTGAGGGAAGATAGGAGCATCTTTTGTCTCATACAGACTTGAGAGCAGGGCTAGCAGGTGTAAGAGTAATCATTCTGAAGGATTTGTTCGTTATTTCCCCGAAAAAGGGGAAGGTCTTTGTGTCACTGTCTCTCCTGTCTTCCTTGCTCTTGAGTTCAACTTGTGCAGCTTGATTATGGTGGCCCCACTTCTCCAAGCACTTTTCTCAAAAGTACTCTTGACAAGCATTTATTACTGGATTTGACAGCCAAGTAGTCTCCCTACCCTTGCCCCTTTCTCTTAGAAAATTGGCAGTGTGTTTTGATGGGAAGCTGATAATGTGCAGTGTGCTTTGAGGCCCCTACTCCCTTGGCTATAGAGCTGCATGACCATGGTTGTATGCTTGCTTTGATTTATGCACATTATAAACAATCTTCATAGGTGTGCATGCTACCTCTCTGGGTTCATATCATAAATGTGTCTTTTCCTTAAAAACACTCAGGAACTCATTCCAGGGGAGTACATAATAAGTATATACTCTGTGAGATGTTTATTTTTATATAACTCAGTGCACTCATGCTTACAAATTTATGACTTCTGATTATATGGGAACTCTAAGACTACTGGGCCAACTGTATCTTTGAGAACTGTCTTGAGAATTCTTTTGTGTCTTTTTCTTAGTTATACCACAGTTTCCTGGAATTCCTGGTTTTGCATGCTTCTTCATAACGTAGATTATCTCCCTGATCCCACAGCTGGTCCCACAGTCACACCAGAGGGCTTGCCACTAGTGTGGGAATAAATGGTGCTGGATAGCACTGTATAAGTTGATTTTGCCTCAGGGAAAAATGTAAACAGAAATAGATTGTGAAATATTGCAATTTTAGGGAATTGAAGCTTCCTTTCAGGACAAGGTTTTTTGATTCTCAAGCAACTTGGTCAGATACAGAAGCTTGGAAACAGCTCCAGCAAGTGTTTAAAGCCTAATTTCAGTAAGATTTAATTTATTTTGATTTTCACTTTTCAGTCAGTTCTTTCATAACATCTCAGTGTTTTTTTTTTNTTTTTTTTTCCAGCATAACATAGAGGGGATCACTTAGAATGTGAAGACAACTGGTGGGACAGTTGTGCTTTAGATGCTGAGGAAGTGGGTTTTGCATGTTACCTGGGTTACTTCAAGAGCAGTAATGGAAAAGTTGGCAGGATTCACTTGCTGGCTTTAGCCATGAGCATTGCCAACTCATTGCAGCAAAAGGAGAGTACAAATCTCACAAACTTGCAAATTTTACCTGCAGTTTATCACTGTGTTGGTTTATAGATGGTTCAAGATCTTGTTCTTGTATACTATTAGGTCAAGACCAGTATATCTTGATTCCGTAGGAATCTGAAGGCAGGAACTGAAAAGGCAGGTTTTTTTTGGATTGTAGCAAGGTCCAGCAATGTGGAAGAGAAACACTCTGACCTCTTTGGTTTTGTTCACACCATCCCCTGCAGCATAAATTTCTCTAAATGCAGGATGAAACACTAAAATTGCACTATTGGCTCTGAGGGGGAAAAACGGTGAGTAAATCTGAATGATCCAAATCCCAATGTCCAGCTGCTGAAACAACTGTTAAAACAGGTGTGTCTAATTTTAGCTTTTGAAACAGCTGGGCAAAGTGTCGGCTGTGTTTCAGTATCTTTTACTTAAAGAGAAGGCAGGTGGCATTCTCTGAACAAGCCTCTATTGAATTAGAGAGACCTATTAATATTAGTGAGTCAACTTAATTCTCTCAACCTGCTAACGAGCAGTTTGGAAGGGGTTGGAGAAGAATGACAGGGTACCTTGAATGAACCAAAAGGGAAAAGGGATTGTGGTGTGTGTGTTCTAGCAACAGCAGTTTCATCAGTTTAGAAGCATCTGTGCTACCCATCACTTTGCTGGCTGTTTGAATTTCTTTTGCCTGGGTGACCTGAGGCATGTATGTGCTAGCTGTATTTTTTGAATGAAAGCATACTCCACTGGAGTCAAGATTACACATGAACACTAACAGATTGACATATGTGTGAGAGAATGTTAAAAAAACCAACAACAACCCTGCTCTGAGTATTTTGAGATTTTTGTTGCAAAATCAAGCATTCAAGATTGAGACACGCTGGAAATCCATGTAACATTTTCCCCCTTCTGCATTTCTTTCAGTCTTTCAATCATATCAGGATCAGGATCATGTTCTTGTAGACTCCCTATTTGTTTGTGAGCCAGAAAGAATCATTAAGTGAAATGTATTTGTAGAAATAGAAAATTCTGTAGTTTGTGAAACCTCTGTTTTAGTTGATATAAAAATTTTCTGTTGAATAATAAAGAGGAAATTAGAGTTTTTAAATTACAGAATCCAATGCTCGACTTGTTTCCCTAGCTCAGCAGCAGGGTTCTAAAGTGATACATTCTTCTTAAACAATGAGTATGTTACAGACATGAGGGCAGAAATAATGGATTGTTATCAGTGTTTAATTTTATATTGGTTTCTTTATGTCCCTGGGAACAACAGCTATGAAAGTTGGTCAGTATATGTAGGGGACTGTGAATCCCTCTCAGAAAAAAAACACGTTGGAAAGAACGAGGGGGAAGAGAGGAGATATTTTAGGAATGAGGCATTTTGTCATGTTCTTTAGCAGCATCTGATTGTGCCAAGGAGGGTATAGCTCCTCCAGATGTCAGCTATTTAGAGAGACACACACCAGAAGTTCTGTGGACAACAAATAATTGAATCCCACACGATGCTCTTCTTGGCAAGAGAAGAAATGGGAGTGAGTGGGTGAGCCTGTGTGTGTTACTGTGCAGGATGGGATGGGCAATTACAAATATGGGAGGTAAGGAAAAAAAATGAAGATGGGTGGAGGTAAAAATACCTGCTAAATGTCAGCTGTCCCACTTGGATGGAGTAGGATTTTTGCCTAGTTTTATCTTGTGTGATTTTAACCCTATTTTACCACGATTTATGTAACCTAAGTTATGATAAGCTCTGTATAAACATCTGGATATGTATTATTTTCAGCCTGTAACTAGCAGCCTGAGAAAACCCAATAATGAGAGTGATTTGCTGCAATACAGCTTGCTGGGAAAAAAAAACCCAAAAAAACCAAAAAACCCCAAACCGAACACAAATTATTAGATAATTCTTTGTTGAAAGGAGAAGTTTTTCATAGCTTTATTCCTTTAGATGAAAAAAAATTTAAAGTATTTTAAAGCTCAGCAGTCTTTCTGGGGATGCGCGGATGGGTCAAAGGGTTTCAAAGAACCCACAAATAATTAGACAGCTTGGGGCATCCCTCAGAAGCCATCCATTTCCCTCACAGAAGTTGGAAACGTGCTGTTCTACTGGTTTTGAAATTTATGCTTCTGTAATATTTTCTTCTTTCCTCAAACTTCATTAAATAATTAATTTATCTTTCCTGTGCAAGCTTTGTTCAGTGTTTGGCTCTGATACAGAAGCAATGTTTGCAGTGGGGAAGACAGGCATCCTACGTTTGGGGTCTAGCTGGTCTAGGTCCTGTTGCCAGTGCTAGATGAAATCTCCCATTTCTAGTGCAGAATAATGCTTGATCAAAGGGGAATAGAATTACTCACCTTTGAAGGATTCCTTCTGGGCCATTCTGTACAAGTGTGGAAATACAGTCTTATTGCAGTCTGTTCTTCTGGGGAAATCATGCTTCTACAATCACTCTGTTTGGCCATCACACCTTTGGTTGCCTGGCCAGCAGCCACCACATTTGACAGGAGCATTAAAGCCCCAGAGACACTGAATTTCTCCAAAACCTGTTCCTCATCCCTGCTGAGGTATAAGGGCTGGCCCACCAGCTGGTAGGCTTGCAACTCTGAACCTGCATCAACACAGACTGCCTCTTCCTTGGCCAAAGCAAGACATGAGAAGGAAAAGGAATGAAAGGTGTTACAGTGGGGAAAGGAAACATGGCAAAAATCGGAGCACATCAGAGGAGGGAGTGTGAGAGAATGCAGGGGGAGCCAAAGCTCATGTGGTGACACTGTGGGGAATAGGGGAGGGCACACATGGCACAATAAAGGGGAATCATAAAGCCTCATTTCCTAATCAGTTATTTCTGTAGTTCTGCTGCTTGTAGAACAAACTTTTTTTTTCAGGTAGCCAGGAATATCAGATGCCCTTGTTTTATCTGCCTGCTGCTACATTTCTGATGATAACACCTAGTGTAGGGGCTGGTAGTGGGTAAGTAGTGCAAGAAAATGTGTTATACAGAGCACCTGTATATCTGCTTCTTCTGTTGATCACATACTGCTTTCTGTCTCTTTGGAGTTTTTTTTTGGTAGCTTGGGCTGTCACAAAATAGCTACCTTCAGATTTCTGTGCAGGAGGAGATCAGAATGCAGAGATAAAGACAGCAGCAAAATGATTCACAGTTTAGTCATCCTGAAGACCACTCGCATTTCTTTCACCCTCACAGTGCCCACCATTCTTCTGCCAAGTACCCTGGACGAGTCAGTGGCAGACTGTGTGTTGCTATCCTGAGCGCTCACTTTAGGTGACTAATAAAAAGGTGAGGGGATGAAATGTGGCATCTAATTAAAACGATACAAACCTAATTATAATTTAAGGGGTTACTTAAGGAATATATTAGACCAGGGTGCAGATGGCTTTTGTATGACCAATTGAAAATTCAGATGGAAGAAATAAAGAAGTGTGGTTCTTCAAGTGAGTTCCCTCTACAGGTTATGCCAGGCATTTTTCTTTTTTTTTTTTTTTTTGTTTCTTTTGTAGTTGTCCTGAGCTGATGGTCTGCGGAAGAGATAAAGAGGTTACAGAGGAGAGAGCAAAGCAGAAAGGTGTGTGCACGTGTGCATGCACGTGTGTTTGTATGCATCTAAGTGCAACCCCTACATTGCTATTTTTAGCTTTTTCCTTGGCACTTTACAATGAGTAGCTGGATTTTTTTGTTGGTTCTACCCAATAGATAGTACACCCATGTTGGTAGCAGTTCATGCCTCGTCTGTTGTATACAGCCTATCACTGAGGGAGTTTGCTACTCCTTCCCTTTGTTTCCATGTCCCAATTTTCATGGCTGCCTGGTGCTTAAAGCCTTCGTACTTCTGATGATTGTACTTGCTCTGGCGGTGCTTGCAGCTCCAGTGGGACTTTCCTGCTGCAGGATGCTTTCCCTCACATTTTGCTCAAAGACTGGGGTGCTGGGCAAAGGGAAGTGTTCAGTTTGAGGAATTCAGCTTTTTGCATCCATGTGAATACTACAAACACTCTTTGAATTACATGTGAGTTGGAGGTTATGACAAGTCAAGGAAACTTCAGGAGACCTGCAGTTCTGGGGGAGCTTGTGTAGGTGGAGTTTGAGACCCTGGGGAATGACAGGAGAGGGAGGTGCTTCACAAGGAGAAAGATGTTTTTAAAGCAGTTCATGGTCCTTATTCTCACTATTGTGCATTTGTTGAACTTCTCTGCTGGAGACCAACTATCACAGTAAGGTCCCCGATCAGTTGCTGCAGATGGACCTGGACTGTATTCTGCTTCCATCTGTTTATTTGATTGTGTGAGTGCATTGCATGTCTTGAAGCCAGGGCGTATCCTTGGTAGTATTACATGATGTATCAGCAGGGAAGAGGTAGTTGATGCTGTATAACTACTCATCTCAGCATAATACTACAGTGACCTAAGCTGCACTTTCTGAGAGTTGCAAAACCTTTTAAAAATCTCAGTTCAAAAGGCTTAGGAGCCTGTGGACCAGGGCTCAGTGGTATTTTTCCATGTTACAGAATATATAACTGGGAGTAGCTAGCAGGGTGCTAATATGAGCTCTCCTTCTGTGCAAGAGGGGCAAACACCTTACAAGAAATGTAAACAGGAGTATCATCAATAAGATATGTGAAATAATTGTTCTTATGTATGCAGTGTTTCTAAGACTTTATCTGAAGGACTGCATCCAGTCTGGGATGCTGAACTTCAAGAAAAATGTAGGTACTTTGAAAAAGTCTCTAGGAAACCAGCAATAATGAGCAGAGTCTAAACCCCATAGATTTCTAAGGAACAGTAGAGCAAATGTCCTTGTCTAGGGAGGAGGAACATAGCACAAATCTTCAAATATGTAAATAGTATCTGTAAAGAGGAAGGAAATAATCTTTCTTGTATGATAGAGAAGAAATAACGCCTCAATATCACAACTGAAAATGTGTGTGTGTTTGTATGTTGGTGATTTACAGATTGGTAGGAAGGGAATATATAGAACACTAGTAAATCTGACCAGTTTTAAACTTTAAACCAAAACTTTACTGAACTCATTGAGTAGCAACACGCATTATGCTAATGGTTAATTTTCAAATATTATCATTAATTATTGCTTTATATACAAAACTACAGAACTGTTATTCTTTAACATTTATGTCCTAAATTAACTGTGACTATACAGTGCCACAGAACTGATTCTCTACATTTAGCACTGACAGCTACAGTTCTTGGTGGTTTTAGCTGCAGAAGAAGTGAGAAGTAGAGAAGGATGAGATAAGTTAGAAGTGATGCTGGCTTGTCATCTTCCATATCCAATTACCCTTTACATACTTGATTCTTTAATGCTATTTTGATCTCCCAAAAATGGGATCTTCAACTGCCAACAGTGCTGCTTCCCTTGTTCTTTTTTCTCCAGACATGCTTCTTGTGTGTTAGTAGGATGCCTTTCTCTTTGCATCCCTTATGCTTATCTTGTCATTTTTTGCAACTTTTTGTTGCCTGGATGCCTCCTATGAGCAGATAACTATGTCTTGTTTGCCTGTTAGGTGGTCACGTTGCTCACATACTTAGCAAGATGCTTTTATATGCCATCAAAATGTTGCAATATATTATATACTTATATATAGTAATTCACAGGTGTTACATGTGACTTCTTTGACAATGGCAGATTTGTGAGAAGGAGGAAAAAAATGTTGATACAGTTGAACACTGGTATATATTGCTTCCAGAGAATTGATTCTTTATCATTACACTTTGGACATTGCCAAGAGTGTTTAGGCAAAGTTTATACTGCACTGGTGGAGACAGGGACAATATAGCCTCTCAAGGTACCTGTCTATCTAGTCTATTATGAGCCTAGTTACTTGGAGGGGAAAAGTTCATTTCCACTGTGATTGAGAGCAATTGAACTGTGTACCACCCTGTGCAGGTCATGTAGCACAGGCACCACATGTGAAAGCAGCTGTCCCCTTTGGGCACAAAGGCCATCTAACAGCTCATTGTTATTATACCTTAGCCAGTAAGTCATTTGATACAGACCATGCAGAATGGGCTCTTTCAGGGTTAAAAGCAGATGAGTTGTTCCCCACATCATCTTCTTTTGTCCTTCAAATTTTTAGCTTTGGCTGCTCTGACCTTCTTTTTCTTTTCATCTCCTGCACACTGACAAGGTATACAATCTTAGGAAATTACACCTACCGGCAGCTCCCACGCAAGGAGGCTTGGCCTCTGGAATCGGTTTGCACTTTGTTGGGTGGTGAGGCACTCATGTCATTGAAAGGTATCTTTCTTTGCTTTTAATTCCTTTTTTTTTTTTTTTTTTTTTTNNTTTTTTTTTTTTTTTTTGTGGTTGGATGACCACAGCAAACACCAGTCACCACCTGGCACTTATTGCTGTGAGTTGAACAGGTGCTTACAGGCAAAAGCCAGGCAAAGATGATAGATGGAAGAGAGAAGAGGAGCAGAGGGGAGCCTGTGAACAGTGCGTATTAGAGAACTCACTTTTCATTACTATAGAAGTCAGTTTAAAGGAGCAAAAGCAACAGTTTTTCCAGCTTTTCCTTTCTGTGTCAGACAAGATTTCTTTGAGTGCAAAAGGAAAAATACGTCTTCTTTCTGCTTTCATGAGTAAAATTAAAATAGTATTAAAATAGTTCCCTATTTATCTCAGCAGGTATTTTAGCTCCATCTATTCTCTGTGTCTTTCTACTTCAGTCTTTCAGGTGCTATTTAAATTTTAGAGCTTGGAACACTTAAAAATAATTTTCCAGCTGTTCCACACCAAGAATTTGTGTCATAGATGTTAGTTCTGCACTGCTAATATTTGTCCCAGTGTGTAAGGCACTGGGCTTGCAGATCTTCCACATCTAAATCTAGATCTGCGGAATAGATACAGACAAAATTACAGTAGGCAACACATCTGCTGGTGCATCTAACCTCTTGCTGCTGTGAGAGTCACTGAAGGCAAGGGATCACAGCAGAGTGTTATCCCAGGCAGGGCTCACACCTAGGCTGGAACCAACTGTTCCCCTTCACCTTAGACTTGCCAACACCAATTCCAAACATAAAGAGAGACATATCTTTTTGTTTCCATAAACAGAGTAGCTACATGCATCCATAGTATCAGTTGCTAGGAGTTAGGCTAGAGGTGAATTTTGCTCAACATAAAATCAGGCTAGTCATGGACCTGTAAGAGTCCATGTTATGAATGATGGAAATCAGTTCTACAGGTAAACACCGTTTTATACTGGTATACTTAGTGAAACATAGGTAAAAGTGTGAATTCTGTGAAAGAAACATCAGAAAATTAAACTGTTGGGCTCTTCTTATTCATTGGTGATTCAAAAATTACCTAAGGTCAAGCAGTGGGCAACTCTGATTTTTTTCAAACTTGTCCAGTCTTTTAGTTTCTCTAACCTTTCTGAGCCTGAACAAACTTTTGATAAAATGTCACATTGCTGAAGGTGATACAAGAAGTCCAAGCTAGTTCTGTTTCTCCACCTGACAAGCTCTGAGCAGCTGCCATTGAGCCCAGCTTCTACTGAGAGTAAAAGAGATAGATACAGTTCCAGCCTTCCTGGAGGAAAAAAGCTCTGCAGCCATACCAGATCAATTTTCTCTTTGTGAGATGAGTCTGCCTGTCAGCACACAGCTGAAGGGCAGACTAGAGCCTGCTTAGCCCACTTTGATAAAGTACCCCAGAGGCAGGGACTCAAGTGTTGATGAGACAGAAGGGGAGATGGTTGGTACTTGAATAACAGAACATCCTTATGATGATTGAAATAAACTAAACTTGGGCATCCTTTATTTAAACAAATCTCATTCATAATTGCCGATCTGGTAGAGGTCTGAGGTGTGGGAAAGATCTTGTCCCAATTTTTGAGGCAGCTTTACAAGAGAGGATGCTTGCTGGTGTCTTGTGCAGGTGGTCAGGGGTGTCTCTGCAGCACATTCTGTGAAGGAGAATTCCCAGGGATGATGGAATGAAGAACTCCCATGCTCAGGGCTGAAAGCATGGATTAGACACTCCTGTGTCAAGGCACTATTGCCAGTGCCTTCCATTCTCTTAGGTTTGGAGACTAGCAGACTTTGGCCAAAAAAAGGTACTGTTTGCTTATGAAGCTGTTCTGACATATGTTGGCTCATGCCTTTCCAGCAAGTCTGTATTCTCTCCAGGGGAGGGACGCTCAGCTTGTGTTAGGTTATGTTGTGCTGAGTACAGTGGATTGTCCTTTGTACATTATCCAGCAAACAGGGGCAATTTTAACATGTTATTGTCAGTTTGCATTAGCAAATCCTGACATCGCTTTTTTCCTAATTATAGTTGATTAAGGTTTATCAAAAAGAGATATGTTGCTGTATTTGTGTGTCCATGCACTTATTCTTGCTTGTTTTCACCAACATAGGACTCTAGGTACGTCAGAAGTACTGAACTGTACAAGATAATTTGGCCCTTAAATTGGATGTTTGATAGAACTGAATTTGTGTCTCAGTGGTTACCATTGCTTTTGGCTAACTTACTACTAGCCCAGACTAACTGGTTGTAATCAACTTGCATTTTTCTTCTCACAAATGAACACCAAGGGTCAGATTTCCCTTCATTGATGTCAATCTACTGGCTCTGCTGAGTTTATTCACCCTGACATAAATGAGAACAAAACTAGGCTCTAAACCTCTTCTGTATTAGTTGCTTTTGGCAATCTGTGGTCCCTTGGAGCTGAGCAGGAAAGAGAATACCTGCCCTGTGTTACTGGTAATATGTGAGGCATATGCCTCAACTTTTGTGGGTAACTGGACATACTGGTTGTAAAAGAAAAACACAGAAGCACTGAGAAAAGGTTGCTTGCTTTTTTTTTTTCCTCCCCCGGATACAGAATAAAACTGAGAACTACAGAGACTGCAGCAACTTGGTATACACAAAAAAAAGCACTGCACACAAGAAAAAGTACTGCATAACAGCAGCCCTGTCCTGGAGCAACCCTCCCTTTTTGCTCTGGATGAGCAAACACTGATAATTCTTTGGTGCTGCTGGGTCCTGCCTCTTGAGGCTGCCTGCAGAGACACAGTGACGACAAGGACAGTGGGGCACCAGGGACTAGTCTCAGAGCAGTTAATTCTGCCAGCAGTGCTGAGGAACTTACCAGATTTTTGGTCACTGCTGTTGTCATCAGAATTTGAAGTAGCTTGCTAAAGACAAAGGTGTCTATATGCCAGTCCTAAGCTCTCTACAGCACATAATTCCCTCTTGTATTGTATTGTATTGTATTGTATTGTATTGTATTTATTTTATTTTATTTTATTTTATTTTATTTTATACTGTGTTTTAACATTGTAAATATGACATGTTTTCACCCTCCTTCTTGTTTTTGGGAAAGTACATTAAAAAAATAATGTAGTTGTTTTGAACCTTGAGAGAAGCAGTACTGTCTGGGAAAAACTTCTGGGTGACAGGCTATTCTAGCTGACCTTATTCTCTTAACCTCCTTATATAGCAAAGCACTGACTAACACTGTACCTTGTTAGCTTCTACTGGGTGGAGGCAAAGCTGGCCTCTCTCTGGCAGGGACCCTGTATTGATAAATACTAATCAAGTTTCCCCATTGGATGCAGTTTAAAAGATCTGTGATTTTACAGCAGCACTGATTTTTCAGTTTTGAGTGCAGCAAATCAACAGCTAAGATTTAATAAGAAATATGGAGAAGGTTGTACTTGTTCCTTTAAATAAGGTTGAGTACAAACTCTTCCTGGGCTTGAAGATGACTGGGTCTCTTTCTGGGATTCTAAAACTCAGAAACAATTGCTTTATTATTTCTTATTTCTGCAGATTATACTGGCCCTCTGCTCTTTTGGTAAAAGAAACAGCTATATAGGAAATAAGACATTTCTCATACCTGTAGGAAGCAACATATCATGGAAACCATTATCCTTTAAGGGATCCATCTTGGTTCTAAAGACACAAGAGCATTTAGAAAGACCCTATGTTTACCCAGATTAAATAAACTAATATGAATACAACAAAGCAGCCTCTTTTCAAGTAAATCTACTGGGAATAATGTTGAAACATCACTTCTGACTATAAACTTCCCCTTGCCACCCTAGAGGAAAACTGCAATTGAAATCTGCCCTCTTCCTGCAGTGGTGCTGCTAAATAAATGAGTCACCTGTGAACTACAGAGCAGTAAATACATCCACTGACATCTCATAAAGCAAGGCAGAGTGAAGTTCCAGTACTTTATGGTGTCACCAGAATCCTATGATATATTTATAGCTAGCTTCACAGGTTTTCCTTTTTTTCATTATTTATTTTTATGGTGTACTCCTAGAGTTTGGTTTTCTTGGCCCTTCTTCTTCTTTTTGCCTAAGGCAGTTTACCCACTGGTTTCCAGCAAAGGAAGGTCGGTAGGCAGAATGTGGAGCAAAGCCCCATCAGAGGGGCAATACAGAGCCATTCTATTTCTCCTGTTCAAGGGCTGTCCAGGCGTTTTCTGTCTCTGGCCAGGGCAGTCTGAAGGGATGCTCACCTCAGTATGTCCTACCAGCACCTAAGCTGGTACCTCTGTATGTGGGGAAGGATTGGTGGCAGATTGAATGAGGAAAAGGATCAGTGATTTGTTTTAGAGCTTGGTAATTTGCTGTCCTTTGAGGGCTCTGCCTCCCACAGCAACCATGCTGGTAGGTGAGCATGATTGAGTATGGAGAAGAGGATGTGGCCTGTTGGACTGTTAAAGGGGAATTAAAAGCTGAAGGGTGCTACCAGAGTTTGGTCAAAGAAACAACTTCTTCTGTTTTCTTCTCTTTCAGTAACAGGGCAAATGGTTGCAGGACAGGGTAAGGAGTGTATCCATGCAGTTCCCCTGCTCTTATCTCTTGAATTGCACTTTTAAAAACATATATATTTTCCACACAAAGTAATGGATTTTCCACCACTCCCTCCTGGAAAAGCAGCATTGCGTCCTCAGTGTTTAAACCTGTAGCACCTGTAGCCCCTTTGACTGATCCTGTAATGTGTGACACATTCTGTCCTTTTTGTAATGCTGTAGCCAGAGAAAACATAAAGTAAAATGATGGGAGGCAGATCTTTGTTGCATTGCTTATAATTATCTAGGTCTGAAACTCATTCAGATTTTCTTTATTTTACAAATCAGCTACTCAGTGAGGTGTATTCAATACATGTCCTTCCCCCCCCTTTCCCTAAATCAGGCTCCCTGCAGCTTAACTACACAATAAATTTTTCAGAGTACGTTGTCTGTGGACTGTGTGAAAATTAGGACTTTTGTGGTGAAGGATTCAAGGGTGCTGACTCATGAGTCAGCAGCCCTTCAAGGGTGTTATGAGAGGTTATATTCCCGCCTTCTCCCAAGTAGGGAGGAGCAGGGAGCTTCTCCACAAATACAGGATCCTTCTGGGTATCCCACCACATATATGGCAGCAACTTCAGTTTCCTCAGCAAAACTCAGGGCCAGGAAAAGTTGTCTTGTGTAGATAAAACTTACCTGTGCCCTCTGTATGGCACTGCAAACTTGCCGTCCAGAAGGCATCTGCACTACAGGTTACTCAGTCCTGTCTCCATGTGCCCCATTGTCAGGAAACCTGATACTCACTTTAAGGGCAGCAAAAGGCCGCCAATTCAGTCTATTAGTTTATACTAACAACATGTACTGCTTGGGATGGAGAATCTGTGTCTCTTCAGTTCCCATGTCTATCAGTCTCAGTGGCTCAACATGACTGAGCCTCTGTTTCCTTATCTACAGAATGGCAAAGTAATACCTAAAGCTGTTGAATGGCTTCATTAATGAAGGATTTTAAAGCACTCTGAGATTCTTAGGTGGTAGATGTTAGATAAATGTGAAGATAATATTCTTGCCTTTCACAATCACTGATTAAACCCAGCAAAACACCAAAGCATTTCTGGCTGCTTTACCCCCTGATTTACATCACTTGTACTATAAGTTACTAGAAAATAAATTACAAGCATTTCAGGCTCAACTAAAAGTATTAGGCGTGCAACTCAGGCTGATCATTACAAGTTACTGACATGTTGTACCAAATTGAGATCAATGACTGAAAACACTGCATCTCAGAGTTAGGGAAGTACTCGAGTCAAACAGCAGGTTTCAAAGGCGCATGCGTGCACACCTACAAACACGGTTCTAGAGGGAAAAACAAGAAAACTTACAGTCATAAACAATTTATTCGTTTGTATGAATAAATGAAAGGGAAGGAGGCAGTGCAGTGCAAGGTGAGTCCTGGGGCTGGCTGGCTCCTTTTCAAAGCTCGTTATTGGCTCCCTGAGTGATCCTGTGTAAGTCACTTCTTCACTCCTGGTGCTTGCCTTCTCCAGTGTGGCTGGGGGTTTTTGCCATGCAAATTGATAGGCAGTAAATTACTAGATAATGCTACTGCACTTGTTTATTAATTTATGGGCTGCAAAATCTGGCTGCATTCCTCACTCTCCGAGGATTAAGTGCAGATACACCTGTTTGGACTACGCCTATTGTTGCAGGAGCATTTAAAAAAAAAAAATCTGTAAGAGCCATAGGGAGTTTTAAAGAGCGCGGTCATTCTTGGTTCTTCCTTTGCTCCTGAGCAGCTGCGGGCGCAGGAAGAGCCCTGGGACAGGACGGCGAGGGGGGACGGCGTTATTTCAGCGCATCCATCCCCGTGCCGTGGCCGAGGGCTCCCCGCGCCGGCTGCCCCCGAGGCTCAGCGGGACGGCGGCACGGGAGGAGGTCCCGTCCGCACACGGACGGGATGGGCGCGTTTCCCAGGGGCCGCTCGGGGCAGGCGGCGGATGCCGGGCTCCGGTTCCCGGCCGGCTCCGGGAGCCGGGTGTTCCCGGGGGCCGCGGGCGCGCGGGTCCGCACGAGCGCATGAATGGCGGGGGCGGTGCCGCGCTCCGGCCCCGCCTCCCCCCGGAGCCAGCCAGTCCCTTTGCGCAGCGCCGCCGCCGCCCCCATTGGCTCGCCGGCGCCGGGACATTTGCATGCGGCCTTCCCATTGGCGGGGCCGCTTCCCCGGCCGCCCCGGCTGCGCTTCACCTGCGCCGCCGAGTTGCCCGCACTTGGCGCCGGCCGCCCGCACCCACCCCCGGCTCCGCTCGCTCCGCGCCCGGACCGCGCCGGCCGCCCCGGCTGCTCCAACGCGCCCGCCCGCCCGGGAGGACCTGGCGATGCGCTCGACGGCTGCGCAGGGTTAATCGGCTTGAGCCCTCGGTCGCCTGGATTCGGTGGAAGGAGGATAACAATCTAGATCGCTGTGTGTGTGTGTCTGTGTGTGTGCGCGTGTGCGTGTCCTAGCAGTTCTGCATTGCAACACTTGCTAGTGGAGAAGCAAGAGAAACCCCCCGGAATTGGGATAAAAAGAAAAAAAAATCAAAAATTTACCTGGGGTCCCTGGCTTATTTCTTCTTTTTGGTTTTTAATAGTCCCTCTCAGCTAAGTGAGAGACAGCGATCGCAGGCAGGGAAAAGTCCTCAAGGACCCCGTGATCCGGGAGGAACCTGAACGGGACCCTCGTGCGGACATGTGCGGCTTTCCTGCGCACTCCTGGAGGCTCGGTACGGCCGCGGGGTTCCTGCCACAGTAGATCCAGCCCTGGGAAACGGCTCGTCTTATTCGTCTCTGTGTGGTTACTAACCTTCCCCTATCCCTCCCCTTCCGTGCTAGCACTCGCTCTCTCGCACACACACTGTCTCTTTTCTTGAGCACACGCGCACCCCCCTAGAGCCTCGGACGCGACTCTCCTTTCTGCTAGCATGGGTCCCCTGGCATCATGAACGTTGTTCTTTCTCCCTGGCTGGAATTCAGACTGCCCGTCTGTAGGTGTCTTGTGCCTTGACCATGCACCTGAGAATAGACCCCAGCATTTGCCCGGGACGCCGCCCCGCCTGGACCCTGTGGATGTGCTCCCTCTTTTGGGGATGTATCGTCAGCTCTGTGTGGAGTTCCTCTAACGTGGCTTCTTCTGCCTCCTCTTCCTCGTCTGTTTCTCAGGCTCAGTATGAGCATCACTTCCACGGCAGCAAGCACCACTCTGTGCCTATCTCTATCTACCGCTCCCCTGTCTCCCTCCGAGGAGGACACGGTGGGTTCCCACTCTTGTTTCTTTCTAACCTTTTTGCAGAGCAGTTGGTGCAGCAGAGGGGGAGCAGAGACGATGGCTGTGTCTCCGGGGGAGGGGGGGGGTCTTCCCTGCCCCTCATATTTCTGCCGTTATCTCCCCTCCCCATTAACCCTGCACTCCCCCCGGCCCCCTCTCCGAGCAGAGCCTAGGGCTGAGCACGCCCCGCTTCCAGAGCCCACTTCGCCGGCCGGTGTGGTCCAGCAGGACGGAGGGTGGGGGCCGGGGCGGGCTCCGGTCGCTCCGTGTCAGACGGCAGCGCCGAACAGCTCGGGACGGCGGAAGGGCATCCGCTCCTGTCCCGGTGGGATCCTGCGACGGGGAATCGCTAACTCCCTGGCTTGTAGCGGCTGATGTGGTCATTGCAGCAGCGCGTGTTCCCCGCCGGCCACCCTCGTTTCCCGGTCGCCCAGCTGCGGGAGGGCCAGCGGGAGGCTAGGGGAATTGCCGCCGCCGCTCCTCCCCTGCCTGCGCGCTCGCAGCGTTCCTGGGTGAGGATAGAAAGGAGCGTACAAAGGAAAAGGCGAGGTCTCATTCCTCCTGGCTTCCTGCTCATTCCTGCTTCCTGCTTAGTACCTGGTAGTGTCTTCCTGGGAAAGCCTGGGGCAGGAAATAGTAGCGAGTAGGTTTTCACTCTGGCAGCAAGGGAGAAGGTGAAGAGGGTGTCTGAGAGATGCCAAGAGAGCGTGAGAGGGCCAGCATCAGTGAGAGTGCCCCTGAAATGCTGAGCAACGCTTAGCAGCTGGACCTACACAGCCTCTTACCCACCTCTCTTAAGTCTCCCCACCCTGACAGGAGTTGGCCTAGGCCTGTCCAACATGGGGATCTCCCTTATCTCCACCTTCTCCTGTCTTCTGTCCTTGTCCCTTAGCTTCTGTTTTCAGTCATCTCAGGGAGAGGGAGGCAGGCCAAGGCTGTGTTCCTGGCCCTTTCCCTCCAGGGCTGCAGATCAGTCAGGTCTGGCCTTCCATCACAGGAGTATTCACCTAGAGATTCACATTTGTGCAGGGCCAGAAGAAGAAGAACCATTATCAGAAATGAGGCATAGGGACACTTTGAAGAAGAGGGAAGAGAAGGAAGGAAGAGCTCTGACACGGTTGAAATGCTGCATGACATTGGCTGCAGCAGGCACGATGAGGATGTGCTGGCAGGGCTATGTCAGGGTTACACGGATATTGCAACCTGGAGCACCCCGGATAAGTGCTCGGACAACCAACAGAGCAGTCTGGAGGATTCAAATGGCACAGCGATGAATGGACCTCCAGTGAAATCTCTAGCTACATTGGCAGAGTTGTTGAAGAAGTTCAGTATTGCAGGTCTGAGTCGAGGCACACTGGAGAGGGAAAGGGCTCAGGAACGCAGCCAGGAGGCAGATGCTGCAAGTCACAGCTGAGCACCAGCAGAGCAGGGCTGTGCTAGCAGGAGGTGCTCTGGCAGGGCTGCTGGAGGGCGTTGGAAGAGGGTGACAGGGAGCTCTGCAAGGTGGGTCATCAATGCTCTGGCAGTGCGGGAGGGGGAGCCCAGGGCACTGCAGAATAGCACCGTGCTGCAGAGGTGAGGACTCAGGACTGAAGTGGCAGTGGGTGCAGTGCATTGAGGGGGAAGTGTTCAGCCATTTCTGCAGACACAAGTGGCACTATCCTTTCAGCCCATCAAACTCCCACTTCTGCTCCAAAGTTCCCATCCATTCTAAAATGGAAGAGAAACATTCAGGCCCTACATGGAAAGGGAACCAATGCCATGCCAGACATCAAGACCATCTGTTAAGCACCACCCATGTGAAATTCAGTTATGGGTTATTAATCACTAGCAGCAGGAGCCCTGTTATTTGCAGCAATGCTTGAGGACCATGTGAGAGAGTCCCTGTTGTGCTAAAGTGAGAAATATGAGGGATCAGCCAGTCACTGCCTGAAAGGGTTTTCAACAGCCCAGCTTCTGTAGCTTAGCTCTCCTGTGATGAAAGGGGATAGCAAAGTCTGGCTCGTAGGCCACTTGTGAGGAAAGGAGAGAAGGATGTCACAAAATGCAACAGTGTTTGGCTTTGCTGTAAAAGTCAGGCAGTAATCTGAGAGAGTCTACAGTGTGTTTCCTGGTCAAGAAATTATAGCTCTTTTTTCCTTGGTGCCTTTTCCATTTCCCTGAAAGTCAAGCAAAGCCTCATTTAAGAGCCAGGAGCAAAAGCAGTTATCAACTTCAGTGAGAAACAGACATTTTTTTCCGTGTCCCCATTGCAGAAAAGAATCAAGGGAAATAGAGAGCTCAGGGAGCTCAGGCTAGTGCATAAGTCAGTGTGAGTTGTTTGGGGTTTTTTGGGGAGTTTTTTTGAGGGGAGAGGTTTTTTTTTTATTTTTTCTTCTTTCCTTATCATGTCGTGTAACAAAGCTGTCATAAAAACCCCTTTTGGCCATGAATAAGGGGGTGAATGGGGTGGACAGAGAGAGGGAGAGAGGGAGGAAGAAGAGACCACAGACAGCTGGTCTTGGAAGCATGCATGGTTTATTTTTGTGTGTTCTTTTACTGTTGCACAACAGAGGCCCTTGGAACTTGGATCTGTTACAGCATAGAGGAGTCAGATTCCAAGGAGGCTGTGCACTCCCTGTGTTTCCTGGGATTTTGATTATTCATTTTTCCTAGAGGGAAATGAGAAATTCCCCTAGAGGGAAATAAGAAAGTCAAGCTGCCCTGCTTGGTGGCTACGTTAATACAGGTTTTGAAAGGAATCAGATCAGGATCATGGCCACCGTGCTGTGTTGTCTTCCAGTCCCATGGCGCTGACCATTGGGACTCAGTCTTGTATTTAAACATATTTTCCTTTTTTCTCCTACATCCCAGTGGACTTCAATCTGTTTGAAGAAGCAAATTAATATCTAGCACAGTGGAAAAATAAATGTCTCACGAGCAGTGAACGCTTGTTTGGAGTCTGTCTAGTGCTCCTTTAAAATGAGTGGAAAACCTTCTTGTGGCTTACCTTGAGCACGGTCAGACTCAGATCTGGCCATCACTGCTGTGGTGGTGTTATGAGAGTTAATTCTGAAATCACCGACCTGGTGCTTTACGGTAGTTGGGCTGCAAACTGAAAATGCAAAACTTGGCACTGTACATCTTTTGGAGGAGAAAGTCTTTGTAACAAGTTTATCTTCTTGTCAGCAGGGGAGTGAGCCTGGCCAGGCAGGGGACTTCAGCAAGTTAGAACAAATCTTTTTTCCATGTGAGGACCTTCCTTGACTAGCAGAATCTTTATCCCTGAATAATAGGAAGGGAAACCCTTGATTCCTTTTTGTTTCACTAGGGGCTTATGAAACAGAGGGAGGAACAAAGTTGGGGCTGTGTTTATTAAAAGTTCCCATGTGCTGAATCCTCCTGTCTGCCCATGGCTATTTAGTGCCGTGCTGGGTCCGCTGCTTTTCCGGAGCCTGCAGCAGTGACTTCACAGCCTCTCTCTCCACATCCTCATTGCCTCAGCTGATGAATAGTGCGCGCCTCT
This sequence comes from Cyanoderma ruficeps, assembly GCA_008694505.1. Lineage (NCBI taxonomy): Eukaryota > Metazoa > Chordata > Aves > Passeriformes > Timaliidae > Cyanoderma > Cyanoderma ruficeps. The sequence continues at coordinate 31,556,281 of VZDJ01007753.1, forward strand.
GGCTGACAGATAAAATGAAGGGATTTGTGCGTGTTTGGTCTTGGTGATGAATTAATTAATTTGCCTTCTTTTTCTTCTCCAGCTGTTTGTTCTCTGGCTGTCCTTAATGGCTGTGGAGCAGGGGTGCACAGAGGCAATGTGTGATGCCTTGTGCAGATTGCCCCTGCCTGCAGGAACTGCTCTGCAGCTATGGGAGCAGTGGTGGGCACGGGATAGTTTTTTCTTGATTTTCACTTTGTGGGGCCTAAGCTAGCCTAGGCTGTTTCACTGGTCATAGGAAAGAGTGTAGGTCTGTTACGAGGACTGGTAGTGAGCAACCATCACTTTTAAGTATAATTCTCAGGCCTGAATCAATTCTTAGAAGTTTTTTATTTATATGACACATTTCCTTCTCTTATAATCTCCTTTAAAATCAGCAAATGACAGTGAATGCTTGGACAAATCAAGTGAGTGTTTCCATAAAATAGGCAAGTATTCTGCAAACCAGTGTCAAAGGTTGCCACGCACAGTTCTAGCGAGGTACCCTTTTTAAAATACATATGCCCTTGCTGCTCTTCCATTGTGACCTATTCCTCATCTCAAGATTCTATGTTCTTGCAGTCCTGCCTTTTACGATAGGAAACAAATTCCCCATCCTTGGCACTTCCCATTCCCCAGTACAAAGCAGGACCTTTCCTGGTCCTCCTTCAGCAGGAGATTACTTTGAGCAGATTGGTAGCTTTAAGAAAATGGACAAAATCGCTCTGTATGGAGCAGTCAGCGATCCAGCAAAATCAACTTCACTCAGAGCCGAAATTAAGGTTGCAATTAAGTTCTGCAAAGGTGAAAAGCTAGGAGTCTGTCTGCTTTCTGTGGCTTGCCCTTATTCTCATATCAACAATGAAGCCTCGTTTTTTGGCAAAGACTACTGCTGCTGTATGCCTGAATGTTTACATTCCCTTCCTCAGAGATATTAACAATGATTAATTATTTTTAAAGGAAATCTACTGAAATTATCTCAAGCTGGCTATCCAGAAATAAAAGCATCCAAACTCACTCACTTGGAGTTTTGAGTGATCATAGCTGGGCTGAGCTGACTTTGTAGCTCTTCTGAGAAAGCACAGTTTTCAGAAGTTGAACACAGAAAAAATCTGTGTTCAACTATTGTATGTACAAAGGTATGTACAAAGGTTGTTTCCTCAAAATGAGATTGTTATTTGACTTATCCTTTGCATGATTTTATATGAAACAATTACTGATCAGGTGCTTTGACTTCACATTCTGTGCCCTGTATTAACTGTTTCCAACTAGGCATAGTTTGCATTGATCTCCAAAACTGATATTAAAGTCTGTTCTCCTGGTACTTGTTCTTAGGAGATCCCAATGATATTATGAGATTTGGAACATGAGAAACTAAAAGTTGAACCCTGTCAGTCTTAGACAGACAGACCAGACAGCTGGTCTCTGTGCTCTTTGAAACGTTGCTCAGACCTATACTGCTGAAGGTATAGTCTCTTAAGACACATGAAAAAGCCTCCTCTAAAAGCTACTTTGTGCTTGCTCAGTATCTCATATCACATTTTGCAAAAGGGGGAATGCTATTCCTAGTCAGAATTAGATCAGGGCTTTCTTTCTCCTTGTATTTCCTTTGCAATTTAGACTGGAGAGAGGTTACTTTTCTTTATTGTTTCTGGTTTTGGATAATACAGCCCTGACTTTTCAAGCAACTGCCTTAAAAGCACTTTCTGCTGCAGAGGTGACTATGTTTCAAAGACAGATGAAGGATCCTGCTGTATGTTTTGTACAGGCATTGATGTTGTAGAGAATATATGGTTATGTGACATCACCTATGTAGTCAGAATGTTGCAAAATGGGAATGTTACTTTTTATAATATTTGTACATTAAAAAAAAATGGGTTTTTTCCTTAATAACTTTGGCTAGTTTTTCTTGTTTTCTTTTTCTTTCTCTTCTTTTGCCATGGCATGAAAATACATGTTTCAACAGTGTTATGACAGCCGCTGGGTTGTTATATACTGTGCTGTTGGGAGCTCCAAATTCCTTACACATCTCACTAGAAGGAGGAAAATGCACCTAGGTCATGTAATGTGGCAATACTGACAAGAACAGAATAATCTCCAGCTGGTGGTGGAGAGGTTCCATGGTTTGCCACACTGAAGGTAACTGAATAAAGAGCTGGAGTTTCTAAGTGCAAGGAGTGTAAGTTTTGTCTGCAAAAGATGACCGTTCTGGTTTTTCCTTTTCCATGTGCTGTGCTGTAAGAAGACCAGCTGTCTGTGTAGTTGCCCGGGATGACAGTCCTGTGCTGATTGGCTGCCTTGTGGTGGTTTCTTTTTTGTGTTTTTTTGGTTGGTTGTTGTTTTGTTTGTTTTGGTGTTTTTATTTTATTTCCTTTTTTTTTNAAAAAAAAAAAAAAAAAAAGATGGTTTTCATGTCTTCTGTGTAACCTCCGCACACAAGACGACACGCAGTTGACCAATGGCTCGGATTTGTTGTATGACCTTGACAAGACATTACTTTCTGACTTGTTTTCTTCATCTGTGAAATGGAGAGAAAACCATTTTTTCACCTAGGTGAGGCGAGCAGTTCTGGTACATCTGTGTGTTTTGAGATCCCTGGCAGGGGGCCATAGAAATGAATGAAACCCCAGCAGTCCTCTTGGGCTTTAGATGTCAGAGAGCATTAAAAGAGCAGCCTTCTTGTATGTCTTCTTGAAGGACAAGCAAGACACCTTCAAATTCTGAACGTAGGTCCTAGCAGTGTTTTTCCTTATGGCATTAAAGCCTGGACAGGCTTTAGTGCCAAATCCCAGCACTGGTGTTTCTGAAGGAGCAGGAGAGCATTTTGGCAGAGTACTGGCTGTGCCAAACTCCAAGGAGCTGCTGGAGCCAGGGACTTGTGATACATCATGGCTCTCTCACCACTCTTGCATATTACTTCTCTTGCATTGTGTGTGTGTGTTGTTTTTGCACATTAAAACCTCTACTTATACCCCTGAGTGACTTTCCCCCAAACTATGAATTTAAAGTACTTCCGAAACTGTCTTTTAGAATTTGAATATAATTATAAGCTTTGGGTGTAAATTGTGGTTTTTGCTACATAAGGAACTAATGGAAATGATCTGCCTGTTCCTGTAGTTTACAGATTATACGCTTTTCTATCTGGGGATGTATATTTAGGCTGCTTTTCTGTATGGTGTATTAAGATGAAAATGAAGTTAGTGTGAGCTATAGTGGTTGCAAAGCATGAATAGTGGGGCTGATAAAGGACATTACTAAATTGATCCAGTGCTATGTTTTACTTTATCTTAGTCTTTATCTTTCATCTTTTTGCATTCTTGATGATGGAGGGCAGAAGAAGGGGAAGTATTTTACAATCTGCAGAGGGTCTTGTGTCTGCAGAAGATCAAGGGACAGGGTGAATGAATCAGAAAGATGTAAAAGTATTGCTAAAAAAAGACCCTTTACTTATTCTGTGAATACCACACAGTAAAGAATGAGGGAAGACTTTGTTTTCCAGAGGGCTCAGGACGAGAGTACCATCTACCATCAGTTTAGTCAGCAGCCAGGCTGTATTTAATAACTTCAGAGGGAATCCGTTTCTGTGCTATCTTTGGAACTTGATTTTGAATTTAGAATAAATTCAGCATATTAATCAGGTCAAATTATTGGAAGATTATTAATCTACATTAATCAGGTCAAATTATTGGAAGGGACGGAGAGGTGAAGTTTGGATTTTTTTCCAAAAGTTCAATCTTTAACGTCATCCTGCATGACAAGAACTGATTTTCTGGACATGTTTGGTGAACCTTGTGTTTCCTTGCTCATCTGCTGCACTGCCCAGTGAGGGTTTTCATGACTTCCTGTCATGGCTGGATCCTGCAGTTACAGCAGCGTGCTGCTCCTGCTCCAGCTGGTTTGCTTAATAACTCCAGCCAGTGGAGACAGGAGTGATGTCTGGAAATATTTCTGTCTAGCTGGTTCTATGTGTTTCCTGTCTCAGCTACCAATGTTTCAGTGCACAAAAGTCCTTTTCTGATGAAGACTTCAACCATGAGCATGAGGACAAAGCAGCAGAGTATGAAATTCCCTGAGTAGCATTGGGAAGTCAGCTACAGGGTGGTTAAGGGAGAGAACATGTAATAGATACAATAGACCTGAAATTGTTGAAGAAATTTAAGTGTTTCCAAAGAAGAGCATTTTCAAAAAAAGAAAAAGAGAAAAAAGGTGGTTGTTACATTGACTGGACTACACATAGAAAATGGGTTCTGCCAGGGTCTCTACTTGACTTCTACTCTGGAGAGATTCTCACTGCCTGATTTAATGTTTTGGAGTTCCTGTGTTTATTGCATTAAAGCCTTCACCTTCTGTAACTTCCTGAATTATGGTGATCATCTGAGACAGTTTCACTCCAGACTCTTGGGGCTTGCACTTACACGGGCATGTTTTCTTACTTACAAGCACTGTGGATCTTTTAGCATTTGGTGAAATGAAAGTGGAAACAATAGGTGGGCACCTGACATTTTTCTCTTTCCTTTAGGTATTCTTGATTTACTTGCCTAATGGTAGCTCATCTCAGCTTTTATCATATTCTGATTATGCTACTGATAATTATGATGTTCTGTGCTTTCACAGGAGAGTTTGTCATTCAGTGATGTTTGCTGAGTGTAGTGTTTAGGAATGCTGGTGGCCTGGGTTGGACCTAGGGTGATCCTCAGTTTATGTGGCCTACATCTAGTCATGTGCTTGTGTAACGTCTCTGCAGGATGACCTCTGCTCCCCCAATGTCATCTGTTCTTTGTCGTTTAGTAATGAATGCCAAAGCTATTCTAAGTTTCCCTGATCTTGCTCCCCTGTCTACAGTCCAGCATGTTTCTGTCAGTGTAAGTTTGGAAGATACTGATGGCTTTGAATGCCTTTTCACTTTTTATTATCTCACCATGGAGCCTTCTCTCCTTCCTGTCCCCTCATGCATTCAGAGGCAGTTCATTAGAGGCAAGGAAAAGACAAAGAAATTAATTTTCCTTGAGAAATGTATTCAGCACCTTATAGAGGCTTGAAGAAGAGAAACAGAGCAAAGAATTCTTGCTAACTTCTTTTCAAACTTTTTTTTTTCCCCATGGAGAATCTGGAGACAAAAAGTGTATGTGCCCTACAAACATCCATTTACATTGCAACTTATTTTTCTGACACTAGGCTCTAGGAACGTGCCAGGATTGCAGTAGGCTGGAACAGAATAAGGTGATGTGGGTGCCTGTCCTTCAGAATTGATGTGCATTTGCTTAGTATAAAAAGAATATATCTTGTAACCAAATATCAAAGTGGTAAATTCTGCTCAGATGGCAGGGTGGAAAATTCTGCCAGTGGTGTGTATCAAGCTTATTTCAATTCAGGTAGTTGTTATTCCAGGCAGGTTAATTTCTATTTAACAAGCCATATACTCAGCTACTTTTCCTAGCCCAGTCATTAGGAAAGATACAAAAAATGAGTAGCCTCCTCTATTGGTCTAATTAATACTTGGCAAGTATTTGAAAAATGGTCAAAACCTGAGCCTTTTGTGTATATGTTGGTGAGAAATCTTGCCATTAATGTCATTGAAGCCATACTCCAGTTGGTAATGAGCAGCACTAAAGGGGTTTTTCCTCAGCAGCAGCATGGAACAGAACCGACGACAAGAGCCCCCAAACATTTTTCCTAGATCTGCTCCTGGCTTACCTTGGTATACTGGATGGTGAATCATACATTGTGAAGAAATTCAGTTTCTTTATGCTGTAGTGCAAAAATACAATGGTTTTTTAAAATCTTGTTAGATGCTGACATAACACATATGAAGAACTATATTGTTACTTTTCTTTCCCAGCATTCTGGAAAGGTACCTTCAAACTTCAGCCAGTATATTTGGTCCTTGGAATTTAAGGGACATCACAATGGTATGGCTGCTGGTACTGTCTTTGGAAGAAGTCCTGAACAGGATGGGTGCCTTTTTAGGAGGCCAGTTCTGGAAATAAATACTGAATGTCATCCTGAGAATACATTGTCAGAAGCATGAGAAACACCTGGGCTGTGTGGTTAGATGCAGTACTTTGTTTCAGTCTTTTCTTTGTGAGAGCAGTTTCTACTGCTGGTGCTGGTTTCATTTAGTGCTTCAAGGAGCATTATGGACATGCATTTCTCTTCTCTGGTTTTAGAAATCTGAGGGGATTTTTTAGACCAGTGACCCAAAAGATGACTGTATACCCCAGCCTCTACTTTCATTGTCCTTGTTGGCTGTCTTCTGCTTCTGTCACAAGTTAGATTTTGTCTGCAACTGTTCAATCAATTCATTTTACCAAAAATTGTGAACGAAATTATTGAGGTGATTTCAGCAATCAAAGGAAAGAAGAGGGGAGGGAGAAAAGAGGAGGAAGATGGAAATTAAGCTGAAGTGTAAATTTGTTCCCATTCTTTCTTTCTCTTTGATCAGAAGTAAAAGAGGAAAGCATTAGAAGAGCCATTAAAGACCCAAGTAATTCTCAAGGAAAGAGACAGGCAGTTGGAAGCTAGAGGAAAAAATACACTAAATAAACAGGACAGAAAGGAGCAGTATCAGAGCTCAGCAAAGGGGCTGCCCTGTTGGGTCCCCTTCATCTGAGCTGAGGAGTTTCAAGTGCTCTGAAGAAGGCTGTGGGAGATGCATCTTGTCCACCAGAGCCCCAAGTTGCTGATGTTCAGTGTACAGTGGTCTTGTAGCCACACACTTTTTTGACCTTGCATCTAGACTTCAGAGTATTCTATATGTTTTATAAGTCCACTTGCTGTGATGATTGAATCACACATTTACCTTTCTTTTTTATTATTTTTCACCACATGTTTTTGGAAGTCTTATTGTCAATATCTAGAACAAGACATTAATAAATTCATCTTACTACCTATCAGTCTAAAGACTCATTTGTTTTTATGGAAGGAGGAAGGGTGGAGTCTGCTGCTGCTTGGCAAGAGGAGAGCTGTGCAGTGCTTTGTGTGTTGCTAAGAAGGTCACTAGGACAGGCCCAGGTAAAGGCAGGGCTGTATGGCAGTCAGCAGTGCTGCCTCGGGGTGTGTGCTTGCCCTGTCTGTGCTCCTCTGTTACACAAGAGACTAAGAGGAGCAGTTTGTTCAAATGCAGTGTCTGAATAATGGGCATTTTTGCCAGGGCACCCCTCCATGTGTACATGGGAATATGTGCAGTATTTCTCCTTGGGGAAACTTGCTTGTCTTCAGAAGCAGCGTCTGGTTTTTAGATTTCTACTGAGGTTTAGGATGACACTTAATTCGTGTCCCTAAGGAAGCTGAGTTCAGATTCAGGAAAGGGCTAGGGGCGGTGTGTGGAGAGTATTTCCCTCTATATACTGTCTAGAGAGAAAGTAGTCATATCTGCAGGAGCTCTCTTTCTTACCCTGTTTCACTGCCTGAGCAACCATTCAATAGCAATCATTTTCTATAACCTTTTTGGATTCCTGGATTCAAGGGCACCTGCTAGAGTATGATTCGGTCCCTGGCCTTCATGTAGCTGAACTTGACCATGTTTACAGAAGTCCCAGTTAGTCAAGAAGTTTAAAATATGGCAACAGATTCCCTGATGTATTATAATACTGCAATGTCATCATTTCATAACACAGTGCTAATAATTTCTAATTATTTGTAAAGTAAATTATTTATAAATAAAATAAGGATTAAAAATAATTGATTATTCTTACCTTCATGCTCCTCAAACAAAGAAATATGCAGTGGGTGACTGTTGTAAAAGACAAGATTTTTGTTATCTTTCCTGTTTTACTTCACCCTTGCTTTGCATGTCTTTGCATGAATCACAAAGAAATGGTGCAGTCATTCCAAAAGAATTTCTGGGAAAGTTTTAGGATCCTGCCATGCAACCTAGGCTCTATAAGTTCATGGACAAGACTGTACTATTAGAAAATCATTTGGAGTCTTATAGTCTATAGTTCTGTAGGCTACAGTCTTACAGTAGCAAAGATTCAAGAACTTAAAAAGATTTTTGGTTCAAATTACAGTTGAGTCATGAACTCTGTCTGTAACCTCTGAGGGCAAGGCTTGGAAAATATGTGAGTAAGTGTAGAAATTCACTGATAGAGAAATCCCACTTTAGAGTTGAGGTAAGCAAGGGACTAAACTGTCCCAGACTGCTGAGCTGCAGGTAAACTCACAGTACAATCAATGATATGTCAGTGCCAATTTTGGTTAGATGTTGATGCACAATTTGAAGAGACACATCCAACCTGAAGGAAGAAATTAATCAGAGAATTTCTGTATACACTGGTCCATCTGGTCTGGTATTTTGTCTCTTGACTGTGGCCAGTGCCAGATGCTACAGATGGACGCAAATAACCTCTTTGATATATTTAATTGTATATCCCAAGGGAGGGTTGTATTTTTTTTCCTTGACCTCACAAATGGTGATCACCTTATGTTGTAAATAACTGAGGAGACTCATTGCAGTTTTGTCATGGTTATAATATTTCACATGCCATTCTGTCTTAGTAAGTCTTTTTCTTTTACTAACTTTTTCCTTAGCTATTTTTAAATTGTCGTCTCAAAGCATTTTGTGCAGCTTCTCCGACCATCACAGTACTGATAGAGGGCAAACAACCAGTTTTTGTATTTCTTATTCTAAGATGAGAAAATGGGACATGGAGAGACAAAGCAGTTTGCTGAGTCAGAAACTGTTGCCACATTTAAACAGTCTGAGTTCTGCTGAAATTCCAGGGTTTTCTGCTTTCTGGCACGTCAGTCCAGGTTATCAGGATGCCTAATTGAAAGCACCTGACAGGCTTTGGAGGTTAATAGAATTTAGGTTATCTGAATGTGGCTGTGCAGAAAGTCAAAGCTAACAATCCAACCTGGCACTGGTGGCATATGATCCAGTGCACTTTCCGCATTGTTCTTGCATGGTTGTGTTTATGTCTAGGATTTCTTTGCTGAAATATGTACACAGGGAAGGGAGGCAAATGAATAATTAGTTGGACACTACCAGGAGGCATTGACCATCATGATTAATCCATTCATGTACTTTTAGTCTAAATTTGTCTAAAATACTTTTTTTTCTTAAATAATTATGGTTTATGGGTAGATTGTTGGTAGAATGCTTGTCCATATCTTCCTGAAATATTTGGCTTGCTGCAGATGAATTACAGCATTGTTCCTCTTTTTCTTCCTAACAGCAACTCACATCATGGATTTTTGAGGACTTAGAAGTATGTGTGTGAGAGAGAGACATTGCTTTGCAGAAAAGCTGGTTTTGTTTGCATTTGTGTCTAGTAATAATAACCTCAGCCATGTTGAATGCAGCCAGAAATGTTTTCTCTTCTGCCTCCAAACTGTGACATTAAGCCTGTTGTGTCCAGTGTCAAACAGCAGCTGCCATGTACTCACAGTGTTTCAGTTACAGTCCATGGTGCACAGATATAAGTCCTTTCTATTCAGTGTTTTCATCTAAACTAATGTAAATCTCCCAAAGAGCAGCTTTCACATTAGAGTATCCCACAGGAAAGAGACAGAGTAGTCTAAGAAGGGAATATGGGAACAACAGCTTGTGGGTATGGGTCATGGTTTAGCCCTGCCTTTTGCAGTCACTCTGGACAAATCAGAGCTTGACCTCTGCATATTCTAAACTCCCAGGTGGTAATGGGGAGTTAAAATACTTGCATATTTCCTAGTCTTGGGAGGTACAATCAGCCTGATCTTACTTTTGCCATTACAAACCAAAGACATTTGTCATCAAGAAGAGTCTGTTGTACTGGCCTCGTGCTCTCAGCTGGCTACAGGTCACGTCAGTTCCCGTGCTGCCACAGTCTGTACCTGCCTATCTAATGTAGTAGCTCTGACCTGAGTATCCCAGTTTCAGCCTCAGCTGTACATTGTGCCAACTTCAGATGAAAATATTGATCTCTTGTATTTGTCTAGCAGTTGGCAGACTCAACCACAGAAAAGGGATTCCAGAGAACTTAGGACCTGGGCAGAAAGGACTTCCATTTGTTGTTGTAATGCATGATGTGAGTAGGGTACAGAGAATGAAGAGCTATCCTATCTATTTTACTCAAGATTTTTGATATTTTTCCATATGGACAAAACCCCAAAAAGCCGAAAATGTTGAACTGGCTATTCCAAGGAATCCAGAGGAGATCAGTCCAAGTAACTTCTTTAAACAGTTACTGCATGAGAGAGATTGGTCATATCTTCTTGTGAAACATCCAAGAACCTGATGCAAAATAATGGTAATACAACCCTTTTTCTGTGCACAAACACACCCATTGTATATTTCTGCTTATGGCTTAACACCATATGCAGGAATTTAAACAGAAAAACATTAAACTTCCACAAGAAACTAGTATCATTACAAGATGTTCTCCCAAAACTCATTCATTCCCTACACTGTCTGTACTCTCAGACTACTTCTGCAACAATCTTGCCAAATTCATTCTCAGGAACAAAATCCATTTATTGAAACCAAGCACAGACCGCCTGGTTTCTGTAGTCGCCATAGTAAAACGTTACTCACGTAAATAGTCCAGAGCCCTGAATTTAATACATGTATGGTCCAGCCTATTAATCAGTGTTGCAAAGTGATCCAGTGCTTGCAAAGATCCTCATGGAGCCAAAGCTGGGGAAAACCTGCCATGTGCCATGGCAAACTCACACAGACACTCAGTAAACAGAAACATCCAGTTAACAGGGGGGGAACATCTTTCACAAATAACCACTCTAACCTATTAGCCCTGATCCTCAAGGGAGTCCTTCAAAACAGTTTTAAATAAAGATCTGAGAAACTAAAATTTGTAAAAGTCAAGGGCTGAGGATAGCAGTAATGATTTACTGTATGTTGTATTTCTTCTTATGTGCTGCTGCCTGTGAACTCTTCATATTCTATAGCAATAATTAGTTCTCCCTCTGTTCAACTGAGGGAGAGAGCCTATTACCATTGCTAGCACCACTCCCTGTGGATCTACAGGTAACAGAAGTCTTGCCTCAAATTGACTAATTTATTAAATTATAGTGCTATTGGTATAAACCTGCATGTAATTTTTAAAAACATTTTTAGATCTGAATAGGGTTTATGCTCCTTATGTTTTGAATTTTTTCCTTCTATACTGGTTGGTCTGCTAAAGGCAAATCTTGCTCAGTTATAACTATTAATCATCATGGGTATAAAAACATCACATTTTTAAACTTTTTGAAGTATTTATTTATTAAGCTTTCCAAGCAAGCAAAAAACATGTTTTTAATGGAACTTGAAACCTTATTGTTAAATGCCTAAACTTGTTTGAAACTGAATACAGAACAATCCCTAAAAATAGTTTACTTCTGATGAATTACCCTTCAGTGGAAAATTCTCAAGCAATGCTAGTCATAAAATGATTTGTACAGAAATGCAAACAAAAACTCACATCTATGCCATTAGAACCATTCTGAAAGGCTGGGTTACCCGAGCATTAATCCATTTAGAAGGCTCCCAAAATAGTTGCTGTTATTTCTATTGTACTTGATACATTGTGGCTTAAAGAGCAGAGGGAATGAGAAAAATTTCTGGACTTTAGCTGTCGGTGGCTAGGGCTCTGGAAGTGAGTATTCTAAAGCATGTTTCTTTGCACAGTTTTAGGCTTAAAACGGAATGTTTGTTGTATTATGACTCTGTAGCTGGGATTTTAATTGAAGAGGAATTTTTTAATTGAAATTGCTGCCAGTGAAATTCTGAAAAAAAACATTCAAAGACTTGGAGCAATGTCATACATCAGTTATAAGGTCATGGTATTATTTTAACTTCTACTGTGTAATTGCCCAGTGCTTTAGGATTTTCCAAATTCAGCTGTAGTTGTGGGCTTGTTAAAGTGTCATTGATTCTCTTTTGAAAATATTTCATAGTGAAATAGTATTTCACACTATTTCATAGTATTTCTGCACCAAGAAATTTTGGTCTGTAACCTGCCACTTGAGCAAGCCTGAACTGTGGCTCCATCCCACCATCACTTCTCGGTACCCATATTTTTTGGGCTTTTAAAGCTGAATAAATTTGAAGCCCAAGCAAGTCACTGTTTAGGCAATACGTTGTTTAGGATAAACAATCCGGTACATTAATGCGGTGCATTACAGTAACTTGTTCAGACACCTATAATGCAGCCACATTTGCATAAATGAATACTCCTTGCATGTCTCTCTACTCATTATCAATTTGCCTGCCTAAACTAGATGTTTTAAAATTTGTTTCTCAGTGGCTGTTATCAAATAGAATATATAATTTTTATGAGATCACGAGTGTGTAGGACAACATTCAGTCTTCATTTTGCAGGATTTCTCTGTCTTTCTTACTGAGCTGTTTCTTGCTAACATCACTGCTACATAGTGTTTGTGAATCCAGATGAGAGAAGGATCTGAGAACCTTTTTCTGTATCTTGCATGTTCTGGTTTTATAATCCTAGCCAATACTACAGTTTCCTCTTATGTGTCAGAATTGTTATACTGATGCAGCTTTGCAAGGAGTTTTCGGATGGACAGTAGCTTTTGATCATGTAAAAGTTGAGTACTATTGTAAGGACATACATAGAAAACCTTATGTATGTTTGCAACTGCATACTACATTTAGAGTCCTTGATTTTAACCTTAATTTACCTGCCCTAAATTAATGTATACCAGAAGCATAGTGCCTTGCACTGTGTGGTTATTGGACTAGGTATTTGGTGATATTTTTAAAGGGCACATTCGTTAACACTATGATCTTATCCAGTTCCTCGCTTAATCTATATTGAGCTGCCTAGATGTTATTCATATTCCCCTACCACCAGCAAGTCAAGGTCTTGGGGAAACAGACTTGATGCATTCTGTTTATCCACGATAGTTCATCATCTAAGATAAGCCAGGGTTGTCTGCAAACTGCAATCTCATCAAGCAGGCTCAGATAACATCTCACTTGACTTTTTTTGCTTATTTCATTAGCACAACTGTCCTGGAGATTTGGGATGCTCAGCTTTACCATGCTGGTGAAAGCAAATGATTAACTGGGGATTGGGATTTAGCCATCATTGGCTCCATTTAACGTGACAACCCTTTTAGCTGTTACACTAAACCTCTCTAAGGCTGTGCTCCCAGAGAGCATTTAAACAAGAGGGAGATCTGTGCACCCTTACTCTTTCAAAAGATCATAAGTCACGTCTCAAGAAAGGATTTTCTTTTCTCCCTTCCCATTTTTGTTGTTGATTTCACATGCAGTTATTCACTAGCACTGGCATTTTAGAGGCAAAAGGCAAGTTGGATCGCTAATGCCTAGTCGTTGATCTTTTTTTTTTTTTACAGCCTAAATAGCTCTGGAGACCTCAGCAGCTACCACAGGTGTGTGCATGTATGCATGTGGTCAGGACCACTCAGCATTCTGTGTCCCTTCTTGCAAAGCATGCCCTAGTAAAGCAGTTCATTCAGAGTGTCCTCAACCTGTATAGTTCATAATTTTTACATGAAATTGTGGGCAAGTGAGTAGCTAGACCCCTAGAAACACTGCTTGCTAGATTTGTAGGTAAGGTGGTAGACTGTGGAAAATTTAGTCTGTTGTGTTGAAAGGAAATGAATGCCACCTTCATTTCAGTGCTTGTATTTCTTACGTTTCAGTGTGGAGAAGAGAGGCGAGAGAGAGAGAGTGCAGCAAGGAGTGAGTTAACTGCCTGATTTACTAAAGAGCTAGGCTGGATAATGCTTCTCAGTTTACCCTTCCAGTATAGAGGTTTTGATGCTTTTTCTGTTCACAGGGTTCAAAATAAATTCGGGTTTTATGTTCTAAGGGGGTTTACTGCAGTTATAACCATTTTGATAACAGTTTCAATAACATTTTTGATAATAGAATTAGCATTTAAAATATTATAAAAATGAAAAATGTCGAAAAGTAAAATACTGAAGTTTTAAAACACCACTTTTCAATTTAAGAATTCTTTAGTTTTAAAAGATTAAAGCAACTATATTATCTAAGAAAACCAACTCCAGAACGCTGCCAAAGGAAGCGGAGACTAGAGACAAGGAGGGATAGGATAGTCCTTCATATATAATGGTGATGAACTTCCCTTGCACTGGAAAATTGCTTGTCCTAGAGAAGCATATCCCTGGATGATAGTCAGTAGCATTAACAGGTGTGACAGGAGCAAGAAGGCATTGAGTTGATTGAGTTGAATCACCTTGTGTTTATTCCTGACATGCATTATGGAAGTATTTTAGTCCTTTGCCCAGATTGTCTGGTATTAAATGTTCCCAATCCAGCAGAAATCCCCAAAGGCTGTTGACCGCAGTCAACTTTGTTTTTAGAAATAACCACATCCATGCCAGAGGTTTTCAGGGGAGACCAAAACTGGATTATTTTTGTTGCTGCATGACACAGCTGAGAATTCTCTAAGGTTCTTCAGTCTGGCAGTGCTGGAGAGAGATATGAGGGAAGTACTGAGTCTAGTGGACCTAATTTGGAAAGCTTCACTCTGCAGAGAAGGGCAATGCATAGGTCCTACCTATGTTGTATGGCTTGTGCTGGGATCTGAAAAGGACACTGCTGCTGCTGTTCTTCATTTCCCATTCCAGGCTGCAAATCCCAGCCTTTCAGAGCATGTAAATCATCTTTTTAACTGGCTCTTGCAGTTAAGAGAGAGAGAGCTATACAAAAAATATAAGGGGCCTTCACACAAATATCCAGTAGTGTCTGTTTCTGGGCTGTTATATGTTTAAATACCGTAAGACTTTTCTCATCATCTAACAACCTCTCAGTTATGGTTTCTTCTAAATCCAATTTTTGGACACTTCTGTTTGAGCAATCCTCTGGATTGAAATTCATTTATGAAGGAAAGTTCTGATATTAACCCAGGTTTAATAATGTGTTCCTAAACTAGTCAGTGTGCACAAAAAGAGGCGAGAACGCATACTACACATTTCCAAACTATGCTTTAAGTTCATATACAGCAGGAGAGTACTTGGTTCTCAGCCTAGGTCTTTTCTGCTGTCTTTAGCTGCAGTCTCCCAGGTTTGCATTGATACAAGTAATAGCAGAATGTAGACCAATTACCTACTAAATTAAAAAAAGCAGGTGGATAATTGACTTTTGGAAGCATTCCTAGGCTATTATTTATATTTCTTCTGCTTGCACAGGCAACTTTGTGCTTGACACAGAAGTGTGGCAGCAGAGCAAGGTGTGTATTCTGGGGCAGAAGGTGGGTGGATGGGAGGAGGAGGTTGATCAGCAGGGGCAGATGGGTCCCACAGTGCCTCTCTGACTCAGCCAGGCTTATTTTAGCAAGTGTGTGTGTGTGTGTGTGTGTGTGNGAGAGAGAAAGTAACAGATTGCATATGATGTAATTTCTTCCCTGGTTTATCCGGTGTGTCAGCCTTGCCTTGTCAGAATTCAGAAGGGAATCTGTGACTTGGAAGAATAATGCATTTGGTATATTGTGCTACACCAAAACTTCAAGCAGTTTGTCCCTTGCCCCAAATCTTAATATGAAATCTTATTTTGTAACTCGAAAGAGGACAGGATCAAAGGACAGTTATGTTCCTTGCAGACCCCATATTGCATTTATGGATGAACTCACAAAGGAGCAGGAGTTCTGGAGTTGTTGAACATCAATATTAATTATACAAAATCTGTCAACATCTATTTTTAACTGGGTGATGTTTCCTTATCCTTCTGGTGAGGGACCAGGAAGTTGGTTCAACATGGTTTGGGGAGATTGTGCTGCACAGTGGCCATTGACAAGGTAGCATGACGGGTCTTTCACTCTGAATAAGAAACATGCTGTTTCAAGGCTTATGCCCAGAAATGAAGATGAGATCTAGGAGGTACAGAAGCACATATTCCCAAAATGTACTAGAGCAGATTGTAATTAATAGTGTTGTTGTGGCTGCAGTGGTATTAGTGTGTAAACGAAGCAAGGTTAGTAAACTACTGATAAAACTGGTCTGTAACAGACTAGTTTTTTGGCATGAAAAATATTCTGTGTCTGATATTTTGCCTGTTTATTCCAGCTGCAACATTTGTTCTACTAAGCTGCATCAATTCCCTCTTACAGCAAGGTTTGCCGTCCTTTCACCACAGGGTATTGATACAATCTTGCATGTGGCCAGCCTGTAATGAGCCCCACGAAGATGTAACAAGCTCTGAGGGTGTCCCACGCTTCTCAGAAAGGCTTAGAATAATTGCGAGACGGCTCCTTTTGTAAAGCAAAAGGTTTTAATAAATGAGAAAATAACAAATGATACAAAACAAAAGCCAGGTCCGGTGCAGAGAAGCCTCCAGCACTGGCTAAGACAGCCCAAAAAGCCCCTGAGCACCTCTGAGCTCGTTCTTAAGTATACAGTGATCAAGGAGGGATAATTTGGCTTGCTGCCTAATAGAAACTACATTTCTGAGGAGCAGCTAGAGGGTCCAACAGGTGGTCCTGTCCTGGCACTGAGCCAATCATGGTGTGAATGTCACAGAAGGTTCCAGTCTATTTTCCTTTTAAGTTCAGAAGTAAACTGAAACTCTCTTCCTTATACAGAATCATTTACTTGTGTGTGGGAAATGCACCGCAACTGGGTATGACCCTGGCTACTGCTATAGACACATCCTGCACTATGTGGACCTAAGATTTCATGTGGAATGGCACTTCCAGCATTTTAGCACTGAGCTCACTCTTCTTGGGGCAGGTTGTTACTTGTGGAGATATTTTTGGTATAAGACATGCAACTGGGAGTCCTCATCATTCATTGTCACTGATGTTGTCTCATGCTAATCCTTATTTGTGGCTGTGTCCCAATTATGTTGTTTTTACTCTGACTCTGCATTCTTCCTCCAAGCTTACTTGGATATTGACTTTTTCCTCATGTCTTGACCTGCAGTGTTTTATCATGCCTTTGTGAACTGCTCATCAGCTTTCATGGTCAACATCAGCGGCAGTCACACCTCAGGGCAAGGCAGGGAGAGCAGAATTAGACCACCAGTGAGTGCTTTTTGCTGCTTCTACTCTCTAATATGGTTTGGACTCAGGGCTGGTAGCGAAGCAAGGTGGTGTAACTGAATAAGCAAAGGCTTTCTAAAGATAGTGCCCCTATTCACCCTGCCATTCAAGGAACAGAGCAAGATTGCTCTGAGGTTGGGCATTAGTGAGTGAATTCTCTTTTAGTCCTCCAGGTAGCTGATAAAACTGGCACACATGACAGAAAGCTTTTAGGGAGGTATCAAGTGTGGGAATGCAGCCTGCTGGATAATACTCTCTACTTGGGCTTTGGGATTAGAAGATACCACTGCCAAATTTTTAATGCAGTAGTTAAAACTCCCAGGTTTAAAAGATTAATACCATTTATTTGCTTCATTTGCTCTCGCCCCCAAACCTGCACCCCAACAAAGCAAAATTTTTCTAATCAGCATGTAGCTCCTGCTGTGCTAGCTGGCTGTATTTTTTTTAACATTATTTTTTCTATATTGAAAAATCCTAAGAAGGAAAAAAAATGGATAATGATAACTGAAGCTCATTTAAGAGGGATTGGAACATGTTTTTAGAATAGATTTAACTCTTCATTTCAAGTGCCTCTCAATTGTTTTCTGCTAGCACACTAAGGGTAGCAGTGATTTTTTCTGCAGCAGAGCTAATGTGATGTTTTCTTTAGGGCTGCAGAGCACAACATGAGATGAGAAACCAAGAATTCTTGTAAGGCTGCAGGGCTTGGAGCAGCAGAAGAGAGAAGGAAAGGGCTGCTCCTCTCCTGCCCTGAGGCAGCTCGGAGCCGTGGAGCAGAGAGCATAGGATGTCAGGGAGCTCCTGTCTATATAGTCACCCCTGGAATCTGCTTAAATTCTGCTGGAGACCAGTTTAACCCTGTATGATCAGTATTTGCCCCCATGTTTTAAGTGTGATAAAAAGGGGTGTTTCACAGAATTTAACATATGTTTAATTGGGGCTGGCATGTGTCTAATTTATTTTCCATACCAGATGAAAAATGTTTTTCCTGTATGGTATTTGGACAAGTCATGTATGTAACTGCTAAGGGATTTTCATTTGTTTGCTGCACATTCAGCTGGCAGCCCTTTAGTATGGTGTCATGGCATGAAGATTTGCAAGATTTGAGTCCAGTAGTGAAGATTATTTGGTATTCAAAATCATATGTAGTTACTGGAATTTTTTCATAAATACTGAAGGTGAGTGCCTTGCATTTTGTGATGTGATGAGTGGCAGGTTAAATTTCTAATTCCTATCACCAGTTACAGAGCAGAAATGCAGGAGCATACAAAGAGTTACATTAGAGTAGCTGTAAGCAAGTGCAAATGAGATAAATTATTACTTGCAATTTCACAGCTGTTTACATGTCTAGAGCCAGCTAAAAGTATCCTACCGAAATAGGACAATATCATTAATTCCATTTCATTGAAAATTGAGTTTCATAAGGAAACTAAATATCATGCGATTACTGAGGCCTGGAGAGAAGAAGCATCTCATCAGGTGCACAAAACAATTCTGTTGCAGAACAAGTAGAATCCAGGAGCTACAGTGTATCCCTCGTTTACTAAACCAAGCCATGTATAGGTGCTCGAAGTGGCAGCATTCTCCTGTTATAGTTCCAACCATTTTTGGATTTATTCCTTTAATCTCAAATTGAGTAACCTACCAGAGCACTTGGGGAATGGTAACCAACTTTAGTATCCTGATGATGCATTTCCTAGACAACTACATTGATCAGTACTCTGGAAGTACCTTTGCTAGGCATTTATTGTTTTGTGTCTCATTTCTGGGACAACAAGAGCTTGGCTGACATGAACTAGCTAACAACAGAAAAAGTGTGTGCCATATCATTGTCATGATCAAGCTCCATGTGCAGAGAGGTTGAGAAGTACCATTCTGTGGCCTCTACAGTGTGAATCTAAAGCCAGAAATGTGGGGGACTAGTGGGCAGTATGCTGCTCTTTGATTTCCAAGAGCCAAGTGCTTGCAAACTCTTTCGTACATTTTCCCGATTGAGGGAAGTCGTGTGTCGTGGCAATACATTGATGTGGACATCCCACCACTTAGTTTTAAGTGATTTTAGGTGTGGAGTTTTCCTAGAGATGCTGTACCAGAGCATTTACAGAATCCTTTTCTAAGTAGCTTTCTCTGGGATGTTTGGCATCAGCTGCCTTTCTTCATCCAGTCTCGTCTTGCTGTCTGAAATTCTTCTGCAGCTCCACCCCTTGTTTTCCTACTGCAGCTTCTGCATTCCTGCAGATGGCTGTACCCCACAGTTAGGCAGTTAGGGCTTTATCTAGACATTCATATTTAGCTGTGTGTAGGAACTGCAAGTTGCTTTTTATTTATTTACTTTGAAAGATTCCCTTAGCTCCCATCTGTTTAAAATGCTACCTCTACTTGTTCTCCCCAATGAAAGCTTGAAAGAAGGAAGGGGAGAATAAGCTTCTCTCCCTAACAAGCAGCTTATATTTAGCTGAGAAACAAATTTGCACAGATCTTTGAGCTGGCTACCTGTGGAGATTGACAGATTAGGCTCCTAGAGTTCAGGACTCCTGCTTCTCAAAGTTCTAGACCAGGCCCATGGAGCAGCTCCTTCACCCACTGTAGCAACCACCCCAGTCCATTGGAAGTGTTTATTTTGGAGACAGGGAGGGTTGGAGGGAGAATAAGAATCAAAGTCCTGTTCCTTCCTTTCTGCCTGTTCTCATTGCTTTCACATAAAAACTAAAATGCAGCCCCCAGAGCACCTTGAAGGATTAAATGCTGATCAAAGGCAGGTTTAACCATATCCCCAGGACAAGCTGCTTAGACACCAAGCAGCGCAAGCTGTGGGTTAGCACAGCAACCAGAAAAGCAGAATAAATTAACAATTATCATTTTGACATGAACAGAGCAGACTTTTGGAAAAGGAGGCAATGAGAGGGTTCAGGGGAGCAGAGTATGGGGGAAATGGATGGAAATGAAATCTACATTTATGTCATACATATAGCCAGAAGACATGCTCTGCTTCTGATCTTGGCTGATTTCTGGCATCTGCTGCCAGACACTCTCTTTTCCCTCCTCAGGTTTGGGCTTTCCAGCATAATAGCATTAGTAGCATTAGATAGGAGTTTGTGTTATTAGTTACAACCTCAGGGAGAAGAAAATCTTTGGGGGATAAATTAACAGACCCCTCAGCTATCCTGATTGGCACTCAGCCCTTAAGTTGCTGCCCACTCTGTTCCAGCCCAGCTTTTTATAGGCTTGCAAAATGCAGAGTATCTTATTCATCTGTTTATTTTGCAATGATTTCCCCTAGCAAATTCTGTGCTTACAATTTCTGGCTTGGACATAATCAGAGCACACAGTTCTGCTTTGGGTTTTCTTAGCGTTGGCAAAATCTGGGGAAAAAAGATGCACTGACTGTTGAAAGTGGTAAGTTAGGGAGATGGTGAAAAGGATTGTCTACCTTTGAGGACAGATGAGTTAGTGAGTGCTACTTCACTGTTAGTGAAAGGACTGTGAAGAATCAGGAAGCAAATGATCAGCACTGAGTTCTCACAGTCATCAATAATGTGAGACTAAGGGGCCATCCAGTTAAAAGGGATGTTAAAAGAAGTATCATTTTGTGCTGTGAACAAGACCTACAGCTTTATATCATCTATTGCTACAGGGCAGCAGAACCCAGCTCACACATTCACTCAAAATAGTAACAAGTTGCTGTTATAAGACACTGGATTGTGTGCAGCCATCTTAGAGCAGAAGGAGGGATGCAATAATTCCCACCTCTCTCTCAAAGCTCAGTGACACACCTTTTGGGGACTTTGAAAATGGTGGCAGGCTAGTGCTGTTGTAAGAGGAGAACAGCCATGGGCAGAGGGAAGGCATATATAGGATCTCTACATGGTCCCTCCTAGTCTAATGTAGAACTAAAGTTGAGAGGGTCTGAAATGCTGTTTACAGTCCTCATTCACTCCCTGAACTTACAGAGGAATATGCATCAGAGGCACATTCAGGCTCTGACAGAGGAATATTCAAATCATATAGCCCAAGCCATTATCTAACACCTGTAGAGGTCGGGCAGGAGCCTCTCCCTGGGGTGCCTCACTTTACTGGATGAGCCAAGTGTTCTGCAAGCTCTTTTTACTCCCTTAGAGGAGTTTAAAGGTAGAAAGCAAAGTCTGATGTATCATCCATGCAGTTCCATATGAAAACCCAATATTCTTCTGAAAATTAAGCAGTTTCAGAAAAGAACCCCTCTTGCACACTAGTGTGGAACAGGGAAACACCTCTAGCTGTTTGTTCAGCTGTCAAATATGAAAGTGTGCATCATGAGCAGCAGAAGCCTTTCATGAAAGTATATCTTTATTTGTACTAAATAATGAAATGAATTCCTTATGAGTGAATAAACCTGTCAAAAGGATTCAACTTGCTCACTAAATTTGCTGTGAGGCTGCAGTGCTGCATAGGTTAGAAGCCATCATTTGCTACAATGTTAGCAATCCTTTACAAAAAGAGCAGAAATACAATTGCTGTGTTATCTCACTTGAAGAACAAGCACACACTCTTTCCTTTTGACCCCTGGGATAGTTTTATATGAATGAAGAGTTTGGCTTAGGAACCTGCAAGTTTCAATGTGATTGAAGTGAAGAGTGAGTTACTGGTCCATCAAATGCTTGGAAAACAAAAGGACTGAGCTCAGGGACTAAAAGGTCAGTCATTTTTAGTTCTTGATGCTTATTCTGCTTCTGAATTATTTGATGTATAGCTGGAGCTTTCGCTCTGCACTGCCATAGACAGTCATCTAAACCTTGGATTTTTGGAGGAAAGGAAGAGGCTGAGCTGTGCATGCCTTGAGGAAACAGTGAAATTATAGCCTTGTTGAACTGGCATTAGTAAAGTATACAAGTATATTTAAAGTATACAGCTGTTAAGATGTATTAGGATGACTCGTAGTGGAAAAAAAAGAGGTCATAAGAGCTTGTGAGAGAAAGGGGAGCATTTTTTCTGGTAGTGTTGGATGTACTCTGGAGGTTTTATGGCTTTAAGATGGTTTTGTTCCATTTGGGAAGCAGTCAGCCTTCCCTGAACACATCCTCTGTAAGCTGAGCAAAGCTTTCCTGTGGCCTCTCTAGATGTTTTGTGCCTGAGTTTTTTTCTTATGCTGAGATGCGCCTCAAGAATTTTGATGTTTATTCTCAACACTCATGCACTAATTAGGAAAGCACAATTATCTCTGTTTACAAGCAGGAAAGCAAGAATGTCAGGCTGTAGCTAAATTTACTCTGCATGAATACTGTATTGCACCATGAAGTATTGGTCTCCCCGTCATCTGAATCTTTTACCAGGACAAGATCATGTGGCACCTCCGCACCCTCTCATTTTCCCAGGTTTTTCATTCATGAAAACTAGGGTGTTGAGTGGGAGGGTTGATATATGGAGTTCTTGCCCTAGTTTGGATTTGGGGCAGACTTAGGGTACAGACATGGACTGGGCAGCATGGAAGCTCCCGAGGGCCTTGTGCATGCTCCTTCCTCTTGGGCTTGGGCAGGGCACACAGTGAGCCTGGCAAAAATTGACTTTCCTGACTGCCCGCTGTGAATCGTGCAGGAGGAGTGGTAGTTGTGGGTGACTGACAGCACAAGTAGTAGTAGGTGTTTGGAAAAGACGAGAGACCACCACAGAGCTGCTGCTGTCAGGACACACTGACACCGAGGACACAGGAATATGCAGGGAGGAGGGGAGACAAGCAAGAATAAAAATTCCTAATCAGTTGAAAGAAACAAGATGGGTTTTGATGCTGTAATGAGGGCTTTGTGGAGGTACAGAGGCAGTTAGGAGACAATCCTCATAAAAAAATGCAAAGTGTCTGTTGTTTTAGTACTTCTCTCCTTGCTTACCTGGGGTGTTGTTCTTCCTTTGCTGGTGTGGCTGTGGGGCCTTGGGGATCAGGATTCTCAGCAGGGAGAATTGCATACACCTATGCACATGCTCTTGTCAAATATCACCAAGTGATGTCAGACTTCACCTTGTTGATCCTTTTTCTAATGCCTGACGTGAGACTTTCGAGCTGGATTGCTGCAGGAAGAAAATGAAAGGCTTGCACTGGGGAGCTGATCTGTGGCAGAGGCATCCAGCCACTAGGAGCATGTGCACCAGGAAGCCTCAGGACGTTTACAGACAGAAGTGGTTTTGCTGGCTCCTTGCCTGTGTGTTGGATTTCCAGCAGGAGATGGACCTTGAGGGGCTTACTGTGTCTGTCTCTATGCCCAGAGCAACTATGTGATCTGAAAGGACACTCATGAATGTCCTTACAGCATTTCAGAAGCATGTCAGTATTTGATCCCTTTTTCACTACTTTATACCATGTGTAGCTGCCACCTGGCCCCTCAGGAGGTCTGCGATCAGTTGCACTGTGTGTATACCCTGATGGAACTACTTTGGATTAAAAGTTCTTGGCTACAGAGACTGTATTACATCCTTCAGAGCTTTCTAATGTGTTTTAAGACATGATACTTTGTAACACCAAGATAATTTCTTGGCCATTTTTGCTGGGTTTGAGGGAAATCTCATAAAATGCCCTTGAGGTTTTCATGCAGCAGGTGTGCTCCTGGCTGGGCTTTGCAACATGTCAGTGGAAAAGAAATTTCATTAGGATAAGTGGGTTTATTTGAGCATTTGTTTTTTAAATTAATTTGGGCATTTATTTGGGTTTACTGGGAGTTGGGATTTCCCATTCTGAGCTCTGATATGAAAGATTCTGGCAAATATTGATGCAGCATATTCAAATCAGTGGGACTGTGATGAAATGAGGCACTGTACTGGCTGGTTTCAATCTTTCTTAAGCCTGAGGGTGAACTTGGCAGTAATTCATGTTTGCTTTCTTCCTCTGATGCTCTACTTCCCTTGCAGCCTGTGAAGTACAGACTGATTCAGGTAATCCATAATCAGGCCAAACATCCATAGAAGTCAAAGGAATATGTTTGGTGCAGGACTTGGTACCACAAAGAACAATTACAATTACTTTGGTTTTTTATGTGATGTTGGTTACTTCACAATGCTCTGTTGCTTTCATGTCAGTGCGAGAGTTCCGTGTCCACAGCCCAAATGAAAGACTAAGGTAGCGTGGTAAGACCAAGTGCAAGGCAGACTAACCTTCGTTGGACCAGAGGAAGAAGGTGCATTCTCAGGCTGTTTGTTGTGTTTATGACATCCAGGGGTTGGATGAGGTTGATCCCGTGGTCTTGGCACAGAGAAGTCTAGAGATTTGTGCCTGTCCTATGCAATGAGCTTCCAGGTACCCCAGACCCTACTTTGGGAGAGGGCTGCAGCTCTTAACAGTGTTTTGACTTCTGGTTCTTGTGTTGCTTTTTTTCCCAGTTATTCTTCCTGCATATTTATCAGTTCTCTTGGTAGTTATGCTTCTGTTCCATATACAGGTAGTAGATGTAAATGAGGTAACATGTACCTCAAAACATAGGAACAGTATTTGCAACCAGAGCATATTATGGACAGCATATTCAGATGTGTAAAATATCTCTGACATTCATCTACCTGTTTTACCTGTTTAAAGCAGGTGAAAACCCTACAGAGCATGTTCTCCAGTCTTCTGGAAGGCATGGAGCAAATTCAATGCTAGCATAAAGAGATGCCACCCTTCAGGCTTCAGGATGTTTAAAGTTGGTGTGCAGTGCCTTCCAGGCAAGCCGTTCTGTGCTCTTGCAGCAGGGAGGCAGGAGAGTCTGCCTGTGAGTGGAAAAGGGTGTGCTAGGATGGGAACATCTATCCCTGACTGGCAGAGAGCTGCCACCTTCAGCTGCAATGGGAACTGCACAGGGCACACATCAGGGGGGTCCTCTCTCACCTTGCTCATTTTCTTCACAAATGTTATCTGTCTGCACCTGTATTTGCACATTCTGCCAAAGTGACAGCATCAATATTTGAGCTGCTGGAATATTTTTTGCATTATTTGATGCTCAGATTAGATAATGTGTTTGGGTGGACGATGAGGCACTCTGGGCTGCTGACTCCTCATCCACATGGGGTGTGCTGCTCCTCTGCTTTCCAGAGGGGTACCTAGATTGCTGAGAAAGCTGCTTGGCACCTAATCCTGTCTGTCTCAAGCCTGAATGGCAGGAAAATCCAAGGAGCCTTGATAATTATAACATTTAAAAAGTTCACCCCAGAAATTAGAGAGTAGCTGGAGAAGCACAAAGGAGCTGAAGGGAAAGGATAGAAATGACCCTGTGAGAAAACTGGAATGCTGTGTTTCTGAAGCCAAGACAGCACTAGAGAGCTGAGATTATCCTCACAGAACATAATCTTCTTAGGCTTTGTTCACGGCAGCACTGGGCTGTTTAAACAGGGGAGGGAGGGGTTCCAAACCCACATGTCTCTTATTTAAATGCGGGCTAATTTTGCACCCTGTGCTCCTCACCCTCCCACTTAGGATTCTGTCAGTTGGCTCAGAACAAATGGCTATAAATCCAGAAACACACTTTTTCCCTTCTGGTCTTGCTGTTGTGCTTACCACAATACTTCCTGTAGGCCTCTGGCTCTTGGAAGATGGAAACAAGCTAAACAAGCTCCCTTGGAGCTGTGAATTCCTCAGCAGCCCCTGCCTTGTTTTATGGGTGCAGCACATCTCTGTGACAGCTCAGAGAGAACGGGGGAAGGACCAAGTGCCCTTTTTCTTTATCCACCATCAAGGGTTCAGAGGAAATGTTATTACCTTTGCCAGTTTCCCCAGGCATGCTGTTACATGGCATGCACTACTGTGTGGCAGGTGTGATGAGGCTATAGAATCTTCTACTTCCCATTAGAAAAGGATATTTTCTTCAGCAGAAAAAAAGCCTCTGCTTTCTCTTATCAGAGTCTGCTGACTTTATTACAAAAAACCCAAAGGTTGAAGGGACAGTCAGTTTACATTTTCCTCCATAAAAAAGCAAATTCCTATCATGGAAATACAGGTTATTCAGTCCCGTTGTTTCTCCCTGCATAGTAGTCATGTGTGTTTCTTCCCATTAACACCCCCTTGCCACATACCCTCAATTCAGACCCTGGAACAGCAATGTCAGTGTCAGAGCTTTTTGTTTCAGATGTAGAGAGGCACCCAGCCCCACAGATGGGTGATCTGAGGTGTGGAGGAGGGTCATTCCTGTTGCACTCATATATGCCAGCTTGCTTCTGCTGAGCTAGTCTCCCTTTCTTTATGCCTTATCTGACAGAGTTGGCTTATTTTCTCTTCTTCACAATGCCACTGCCACCTGTGTTGCGACATCCTCTGAATGAATAAGAATGTACAGTTGTGCCTTAAACAGCTGTTTGGAGAGAAAAAACATATGCATAGGAAAATGCTATCTTGTGAATCCTCTTCACAGACCACCTGGCACTGAATGGCTCAAACAGAGGGTAGCCCAAACATTCAGAGATAAAATACCACTGATAGACTGAATTGTATGGCAAATTGAGGGCAGCTGAACAAGATGCATTTTAAAGTGTCTGTTTTGAGATCTATCAGTTTTAAAACAAAGTATGTAAGGCATCCTTACATACTCCTTTTAGAATACCTTAGTAAGCACTGATTTTTGCTAAAGACTTCAGGATTGTGGCTTTTACTCAGACGAAAATGAAATCTCAGGGTAATATGATGGCCAAAGGACTAAATCACTTTCTGGATGTATTAAAGGACAGTATTGAGTAGGAACAAATGTATTTAGTCTTGACATCATTGTGAATGAGATACATTTCCCATGCATTCAGCTGCTATTACCCTAGAGGAGAGATAGTTCTTAAATATAATAATTGGTAAAACTATTGAAAAATTTGTTAGTGAGAGATGTGTAGTATTTACCTGAAAAGGAAGAGATGGGGAGACCTTGTTTTTCCCTACAACTTCTTGAAAGAAGGTTGTAGTGAGGTGGGTGTCTGTCTCCCAAGTAAACAAGTCATAGAACAAGAGGAGACGGCCTTGAGTTGTGATGGGGGAGGTTTTGATTGGATATTGGGATAATTTTCTGCATAGAAGGGGTCAAGCATTGCTTAGGGAAGTGGTAGGCCATCATCCCTGAAGATATTGAAAAAATGTGCAGATGTGGTATTCAGGGACATAGTTTAGTGGTGGACTTGGCAGTGTTGAGTTACATTTGGACTTGATGGTCTTAAAGATCTTTTCCAACCTCAGTAATTCTGTGATTCCGTAGAATGGAGGGGTGGCAATAAAAATCTAAAGCTACCTACAGTGGTAAACAGCAATTTAATAAGAGAGCTTGTAATTTTTTGGAAGTGAAATCATAACATGATTGTGTGGCTGGAACTTTAAACTAGACAAATGTAGACATGTAACAGTCTGCACATTTCAGTTACGTACAGCATGGGAAAGCTGTCACTGCTGGCAATTTTTCATCAAAAATCCTATCTCCTACCCCCACTGAAAGAATAAAAAAAACCAAAAATGGAATTCTGTATTTTGGACCCTGCTATTGGACTTCGGGTAGGAATTAAAACAAGAAAGTTAGCTTGAGTTGTGCTAGAGTTTGGGGTAGATTTCTTAATGGCCGTGGAAAAAATAAGTCATGCATATCTATCTTTTGCATCTTCTGTAGAATCTTCACTGTTGAAGCCTAAAACTGGAGGGCAAGAAGCAAGAGCTTCTCCTCCCTCTGTCGTATTTTATTTTGCATTATGTGAACTCCCCCAGTCCCCTCCTACTGTATATAGAGCTGCAGTGTAGGTGACTTACATCAGCCTTTTCATTCTAAGAGGAAGTAAGGTAACATCTTTCTCAAATCATTTAAGCATACAGAATTTATCTTGCAAAAGCCTGGCTGCTAGACTTTCCTTTCTCCTGCTGACTTGTCAGAGCAAAATCATGTAATCAGTGTGTGGGGGGGAAAAGAAAAGTCAAAAACATTCTTGTAAAAGACTGTTACCTTGCCATTGTCTTGAATCCCCTTTCCTTATCTATAGGGTATGGGAAACTTCTTCATTTCCAATAAAGAAGGACACATGTTTTTTAACAGGTGATTTCTTAAAGCTGTAAATTACATCTCCTCCTCCCCCTCTTTACCAACCCACCCGTCACGCTCAATCTCCTGTTCCATTTTGCTAATGTCACCAAGTGCTGGTCATAAACCATTGCCCTAATTACTCAGAACAGGGGGTGAATGGTTAGTTAGCAATGCTATTGCAATTATGGCAACTTTTCAGGTCTAATAGAACTTTATGTTTCACTGCTTTTTATATGTCACTGGTTAAAATGATGAATTAGAGGTAGTAGTGCACCACCTGCTCATGTTTTCCCTCACAATAGTAGTGTACCCACTGTGATGCTGTCTAGAGATGTGATGGTGGCTGACTGGGAGCAGCTGCAGGTGGCTGGGGGTGATTCACCTGTGCTCCTCTGTGCACGCAGGACTCTTGGTCTGAATTTTCCCGTATTCTTTCAAACGTGATTGGTCTGTTTCACTACCATGAGTATATACTGTTGTGTTTTCTCTGTGTTAAAGGAGTTTCTACAACAGTCTTGGGGTAAGAGCAACAAGTACAAACGCTTGGTGAAGAGGAATATTAAATTGCATGCAACTTTTCCTTCTTAAAATGAGGTATAAAAGGAAAGAGAGAAGCTGCAGCTTTGAACTTTTAATGTATCATAGTATCTTTGAACTAACTGGTGCATGAAATGTTCTTAAATTTCTTCAAAAATATGATAGAAAATCATGATGTGTGGACTTTTTTAAAGGGATGTATATTAGGGGGATGAATATTGGTATAAAGGACAGAGTTTAGTTTGTGTATGATCTTTAAGTTCTTAGGTATTGCCTTGTAATTAAGAACTTTAATTGTCTGGTATCCTGCTCTCTGAAGAACTCCCCTTACACTGCCCTTTTATCAGTTTTGGAAGATAATATTTAAGCAGTGCTGCATGAATACCCTCATAATTGGTAATAAAAAAAACCCCTGTACATTTTCTCATCATATCTTTGATTCCAGTTCAAGGGAAACTAGCCCTTTAGCTAGAGCCTTTAGAGGAATTTTAATATGGCTTTGTTAATTTGGATATATAGTGTGTTGCTGTGCTTGGGGAAAGTGCTGAATTGTCGAATTCAATTGATTGAACATGGCTACAGTAATAAAGTGATAGCCCGTCTACCAGCTTCTCTTGTTATTTACACCATATGTATACAGTGATGGTAGCTTAAGCAGGTCACATACACTTATGCTGACTTGGAGAGCTCATCTGTATGGCCAGGAAGGGAATCTCTGTTATGCAGTCATTCCTTGTATTTGCCGTTGAGCTATTCCCCATAGGCTCCTTGCTTATAAGGTGCTTGCAGGATAACTGTGTGTGTTGGTTTTCCTGAGTTGATACTGTCTCTAAAAAATCAGATCCAAATCCACAGAACTCATGTCAGAAGGGTCCTGAACTACCAGGAGACATGATTCACTTTTGTTTTCTCCTGCCCTGGACCAACAAAAGGCTGGCAGTGAAACGCTTTTTGGCCTCTTTTGGTCTCTTTTTGCCAGTTTTGGATCTAAACTTAGGTGAAATAAGTTCCTGTGTTCCTGTCTCAGTCCCAGCAGCTTTCTGAAATATGAATAACAGCTGACGACAGAGGAACCTGACATACTATACAAAACAGAGATACATCAGGGAAAGAAACACTCTAATGGACGGAATTTTTTGGTGAAGACTCTATGAGGCCAAAGAGATTTTCAGTGTTACTGATGAGACATTTTGTTGGGAGAGCAGTGGAGTGAAAAGTGCCAGGAGTGTCTTGGCCACATTTTTAACAGCTCAAGGACATCCATTAATTAATTACACTTAAGGGTAGTGAAATTGCACTTTATTCCTTTATAAATAGGTTGCCTTTATGCAATCTAAAATAAATAAATAAATAAATAAATAAATAAATAAATACAGCATTACCATATTTACATTCTCCTCCTAAGATAACAAGCAGAAAGCAGTTGTACAACAGTTGATGCATTGGATGCCAAAAGGTTCTTTTCTGCCTTCACTGCTGATACTGATGACCAGATCTGAGGATACTTGTGCATCTCACGCACTGTTGCATAACAACCTATGTGAGTTTTGTGAGCTGATTTATTTTCAGCCTCCTAGCACATGACTGCTTTAGACCACCCTCTCTTGTCCCAAATTTCTCTTGCTCCCTCCCACAATCCTTCTCAGCCTGCTGCTTTGTGGCTAGCGCCAGTCTGCATATCCTTTAAGAAAACACCCTTGAGGAATATCGTGCCATTTTGAATGTGTCCCAGGCTTTTTCCAAGACATGCTCAAAATAATTTTTCCTCTTTTACTTTTACAGCTTTGCCCCATTTCCTTGATTTAAGATGACTCGACTTACGTTTCCTTAAGTTTTGATCATCTTCTTTGGAGAGCATGGCATATACCTTGCTTGAACTTGGCCAGTTATATCTGAATTTGGTCTGTCACATACTGAAAGCAGGCCAACCTCTCATTTGGCTGGCTTAGCAAAAAGAGGCAGTATGTAGAAGAAGTTAAATATCCTTAGGGTATGATTTGGTTTGTTGGGCTCCCAAAGATAGACAGAGATAGTTAAAGTAGGGAAGCTGGGTACGTAATACACTAATAATTTCCTGAAAGCAGTGAGAAACATTTAGCCCTTTAGCCTGTGCTCATTTCCTATCTGCATTCTTGTTTGATAATTACTGGAGGGACAAATGGCATGGGAGTGACAATGTGGTATTGTGCTGTGCTGGATCTGTAAAGTAGGCTGCTCTTAGAGGGGAATGCCTGTCCTGTTTTGTGTTTAGTGAGGGACCATATGTGTGCTCTGCTTGTTATATGTCTTTCTTACAGAGCTTATGTCATAAATTGTATCAAGACAATGAAAGCAGTGTTAAGACGCATACATGTTTAGAGTGAACTGGAGATAATACTCTACTCCTGCACCAGTATCATGTGTCTGCTTAATCTCTCTAAAATTCAAAATCCCTGGGTCTTAAGAGTAAAGTTGTTTGCTGATCCCCCTCTGCAGCAGCCCTTCCTTGCTGACAGTGTAGTATCTTTTTGTAGCATTTTCCCTACTATCATGCTTTTCTGGTAATTTTGAAGCAGATGAGTGTTTGCTGCCTACATTGTCCTCTCTTCCTCCCTACCTTTCATTTCTGTTTTGTTCTTTTCTCTCTAGGTCCTGAGAAAATAGCAAACAGTCACCTCAGCTCATTGCTTCTGATACCATTACTGTTATTCATCCTCGCTAAAAGCAGGTTCTCAGTTCTGAAAAGCAGTCTCTCCAGACTCTAATGTGAGTTTGAGATCCAGAGCTGGATTTGACTTGAGCCTGACCCTCTCTTTGACTGTAATGTGTTTGCATTCTTTCTGCTGTGCCTAGCTCGACCTTCTGACTACAACCTTACAGAGATGAGAAATGGTTCCCAGAGCCATTCAA
The DNA here is from genome assembly GCA_008694505.1 of Cyanoderma ruficeps. Taxonomy (NCBI): domain Eukaryota; kingdom Metazoa; phylum Chordata; class Aves; order Passeriformes; family Timaliidae; genus Cyanoderma; species Cyanoderma ruficeps. The sequence continues at coordinate 31,587,662 of VZDJ01007753.1, forward strand.
CTATGCTAAAGCCTGCGTAAGCAGCATGTATAGAGGATGCTTACCTGCATCCCTTCTGTTTTAATGGAACAATAGTGTTTAGGGCTAGGCATGTTTGTGCCTCAGTGCTCGTGGAAGCTGTGGGGAGAGAGAATGAAGGAAATGCAGTGCAGTCTTTTGGCTACAGCTCTGTGGCTGCCTGATCCTCTTGACATGTCCTGAGAAAGGAGGAAAACATTGTTATCCCTTTTGCCAGAAGCACAGGAACAACGTGTTGCACTAGTCAGTGCGTTCTTTTGAAACAGGCAACGGAACACAGACGTCCTGACTGAGCTATGCCTCTTGATTCCTCATGCTCATTATTTTTCTTTGAGCTTCATCCTTGTAGCCTGTGAGGGGCAACATTATGCCATACAGTGTGTAACTGTGAAAATTGCATGGGACCCCATTCAGGAGGAATTTTATTTCCTTTTAATTTTTTTTTAATCTTCCCCTTTTTTAACATCCTTCCCCAATAGATTAACATGATATCTAAAAATAATGTGACCTTATGTAATTATTGGATGATACATCATCATTTGCTTAATATCCAGTTGAAAAGAGAGAAAAGTAGCCCCAGACAATGCAAGGGAGGCCCAGGTGAGAGGGAATGGTGTCCTCCTACTGCAGGAAGCCAAAGTCAATGAGATTGCTGCTGGGCCCCTCCACAGTGCAGCTCTCTGGGACAGCAGTCAGCAGTTTGCTGTGGACTGGAGATGGAATGGGCTAAGGTTACCTTCACAGCTATAATTCCATTACTGCTGCTTTTTCACGGAAAGTGATTTTTTCCATTTGTTCAGCAAATGAGGCAGAGGAAGAATGGAGGGGTATGTGGTACGGAAGTGATTTCATAAACCTCAGGCTGAATTCATGTTGCTTATGAGCTGGGAATAAGAAGATTGGGTTTGGTTCTTTTCCTGCTATGACTGTGATCTGAAAGCAATGCTACAGAAGCTAGTGAATTTGCATCACATTTAAACTGGCATAAATGCAAGAGGGTTTGGGCCAATTTTTCAAAGAATTGCTTAGTTTCAAGGGGGTTTCTAAAGAACCATTCCTGGTTAATTCTGCTTCTGTACAGGCTTCTGATGTGATTATATTAAATTCATTAAATGATCAGACAGCCTTACCTCCTGCTTTCCCTACCTGCAAACCAAGATCTTACCATGTAAAATTTAAGGTGAAGGAAAAGATCTTTCTTTCAAAGGATTTCCGGTGCCTTTTTACAAAAAGTAATCCTGTAAAAGCTGATCTTTCCAATACCTCATATCTCCAAATTATTTTGCTTAAGCAACATGGAGATCAAATTCACTCCTAACTTTCTTTCCAGAAAGTTAGCGAGTACCAAGATGTTGTGACAGTGAGAACCATATAGAGAGAGCTTGGTAGACCTTTAAAAAAAACTGGGAGGCTTTCACATGTATTTTTCAACAGTCATAGGGACTGTTGAAGCTGTGGCAGGATAGAAAGAGCATGAAGTTTGAAGGTGAGGAATGGAACATGCCTCTCCATTCATTTCACACGTGCAGCAGTGTTGGCAATTATTTAGATATTTGTCTGCAAACTGAGGAAATTGAAGAACTAAGAGACCCAGTAAGACTTATGTACTTCAATACTATAATTGTTATTATTATTATTATACCTGATCTAAGCCTGAATGCTTTTGACCATAACTGTCTTCAGTAGAAGCAACAGTTCTTGTGTGATGAAAGTCAGATCTTCAAGTAATTATTTAGTTTAGTTGTAAGTACTTAATATTAATTACTGTAGCTTTACATTTAAAAGTTAGTATAATGGCTCCTGAGTTTAGAGGTAGAAAGTGTTAGGGTTAATCTGACATTGTTCTTCAGTAGAAGTTTTCCCCGTTTAATCATTTGGGGGTTCAGAGGCCTGCACACACACAGCACCAGTACGTGTCTGTTCAGCTTCATTGCATCATAGAGCTCTGCTGTGGCTTTAATGTGGTGGGATTGCAATGTGCTATAAACTAATTTAATTAGAAATAGACACTCATCATCCAGGTGTGATATATATATATATATATATATATATATATATATATACAGGTGTGTGTGTATATATATATATGTATATACACATACACCCCCCATATTGGGAGATATGCCTTGCCATACTTGTGAAGAAAACTATCTTGCTTCCTAAGGTGTTAACTGGCTACAACACTCTCTTGTATTTCAAATCTTACTTAGGTTAGATTCAAACAAATATTTCTGCCATTTGACAATTCGTTCGTGGCTTTCAGATATGTTAGATGTTGCTGATAAAAGCCTTATATTTGCTGCATTTATGTGACAAATGGATGCCAGATACAGTCTGAAGCTAATTTTTAAGCACTTAAGGGCAATTTACAATACTTCCTACATTAAATGTGAACGCTGTTTTCTGCAAAGTCAAAAATTGTTTCTAAGATAGCAAGTGGATCGAATTAATATAGCTGAAATTATATTGGATTGCTTCAAAGGCTATTTATGAATATACAGAACACCTCGAAAATCTCTCATTCTAAAAAAAAAACCCCAAAAAACCCCAACCTACCTAAGCAAAGACAAATCAATATGGAAAATATCTCTGTAAAATAGAGCAGAGCTAAAAGGAGACTTGAGGAGGGTCTAAATTAAAAGGAATTCTCTGAAAATATGATCTCCAACACTTCAATACAATTTTGTTGGAACTGTAAAGGACTGTCCTGTGTTTACATGAAAAAATAGATATTAATACTTAGCATTTGGCTTGTGCTTTCTGATTTTCAAACTGCTGTGTGATGTCTTAATCATTATTGTTGTCTTGTAGATAGGTAAGTTGAGGCACAAGAAATAAAGGAATTTATTGAGACTTATGAAGTATGTCATTGGTAGAACTGAAAATAGCAGTCAGCTTCCCTAAGTTACTGTTCAACAGGTTACTCCATGTCCACACATACCTCACTCTGCCCATCTTGATCTCACAAAGCAGGACTTTTATTCCCTATCACTTGTCCTGTTCTGTTTGGAGCGGGGGGGGGAGGTTTAAATGCTGCCAAATTTGCAAACTGATTTTGAAATCTTGGCATTTTTTTAGACTGAGATTTTAGCTTATTTGTAACCAGGCCCTGTACTTTTATTAGTACATACTTATTTTTTGTTTATTTTTCTTAACTGGAACCAATTCAGTACTTAAATTAACTTACATAGTTTGCTGCTGGTGTCCTAGATATGACCTGAAGTACAAAGGTAGATAATATGAAGAGTTTGTTTCCTGTCTTAAAGAAACAACTGGGATAAGAAACCACATCTGTCTGCTGAAGGAAGGCTCATCAAATGGTATGAACTGACTTCTGCAGAACTTCACAGATTTATCTTGACTGAAAACCTGGCTCAAAATCAAATTACTTCCACAGCAGAAAAAATAACTTAAGACATCCAGGGTGGAAAAAACCCATGCAAACTAATATGAAATACCCAACAAGGTCGGTTTAGCAAAGATTGAACTTAGTCATGATCCAGAGAGGAGCTGGTTAAAGCTGGTAGTGAAGAGATTATTAGATGCCATTTCCTGTGAGTTCTTCAGAAATTATATGGAGTGTGGTATGAATGGAATCACTATACTCTTCCTCCTTCCAGCAGCACTTGAGTCATCTTCTTGTTGAATTTCAAGAGCCACTCCAGAGAAGAGAGGCCAAGGCCCATGTCAGATCTGGCTGACAAACCACTCTGGTTTTGCAGGATCTTTTGCACTGTAGCAGGATTGAAAAAAAGCATGAAGGGGAATCAGAAAAAAAAATGCTCTTGTATTTGGTTTACTCAGAACATCAGAGGGATGAATGGATAGAGTGGGTAAACCAGTCTGGGGAGATGGAGAAAATTCTGCTTCTCTTAACTGACTATTTCTGAAAAAGAACTGTGTTTGGAAAACATCCAGTGTGGTTGTGCTATTCTATTGCCTTGTATTTTTGCATCAATATAAATTAGTCCCAAACTGACAATGTCAGAACTCTAGTAGGAGCATTTTCTTACCGCTTACTTCAAAGAAAAGATAGATCCAATTAAAAACAACTTTTGAACATAGTCAGATTCCAAGGTATTTGTGCCTACACCTAGATCTGAACTTTTTCTGATGAAGTTTGTCTTTGCTTGGAATTAAAAGGGATCAGAAATGTTGTGCATGAACATACTCCTCTGAGATTTAAAGTGCAGTTTTGTGAAACAAAGGGTTTTGAAAAAACATGAAAAGGTGATGGAAATGTCAAATTATATCCCACGATATATCAGCAGACCTGTCATACATCCAGCAGAAATAAGGAAGCATTAGTGCTGGTCTGTACCAAACTGGTGAGGATTCTTTTAGAAAGTGTGTCTGGTTTTAGTCACGCCTGTTCAAGAAAGATGAATTTCTTCTGGAACAGATAAAGAGTTTCTAGGTTGTTGAGGAATGAAAAGTTCTTCACAGAAAAGGATTGTAAACCAGTTTGACTTCCTCAGCCTAGAGCAAATGCTAGGAATGGAGGTGATTATTCCCTGTAACTGCATCAGTCAGTTAAGCACAAAGGAGGGCAATATTTTTTAAGCTCAGGAGGGAAAAAAATTACCTAACAAAGATAACAGTATAAATTTGAGATGGATAAATGGAATTTGGAGATGACAGTAAAATTCTTAACTGTTACAGTGGTGAGGTTTCTAGGCAGTGTCCAAAGAGAGGCAGGCAGATGACGAGAGTCAGAAAACTGTTTTTAAGATGGAGCTTGATAACATTTTTTCAAACAGAGCTGGTGTGGACAGAGTGGACAGATGGAAATGGATATGAGAACACTCTGCCTGACTATGAAGTTATTCTGACATGAGTAAGATGAAGTCCAAAATTTACAGGGTTGTGATAGCCTCGCATTGTGACCCAGATAATAGGACCTGTTGAGTGGCAGGACATGTTAGCCTGAGCATGGCACCACAGTAATGTAGCTGGAGATTTGCAGCTGGTTCATTTTAAGATGGCTTTGAGCACAGAGAGGGGTAAGACACAGTTGTGTCCTTTGTATAGACATGCTCTGAGTTTGGCAGAATAAACATAATTCAGGGGAAAAGCCTTGTGTTGCTTTTGTACTACAAAGAGGGAACACTATGATGTGATGCTAGAGGTTATTTGTGATGAACATGTAGCCTTTCCCAGTACTCCCAGGATGTGCCAGCCCATGAGGAGAGGATTTATCTTAATCTTCAGTTTATGACACGACTTCCTTTCATGACCAGGTGACCTGACTAATGGATGAAGGAAAGGCCATGGGTGTAGTCTACCTAGACTTCAGTAAAGCCTTTGATACTGTCTCTCACAGCATTCTTCTGGGGAAGCTGGCAGCTCATGGCTTGGACAGGTGCACTTTTCACTTTTAAAAACTAACTGAGTGGCCAGGTCCAGAGAGAGGTAAATGGTGCCACATCCAGCTTGCAGCCAGTCCCTAGAGGGGTTCCCCAGGGCTCAGTACTGAGAGCAGCCCTGTTTAACTTGTTTTCCAGCCTTAGTGATTCCATGATTCTATGATTTTACCATTTTATGAATGGTAGCAAGGAGCAATGTCTATCAAGATAGCATGTTTTAAATCTGTGTCTTGGATTTCAAAGAGATGTAACTGCACAGCCTCATTCTAAAGCCCCCCATTCTGAGCATACATCTGGCAGTCGCACAAACTTTCTGTCTTTCCAGTGTTCAGAATAGTAATGCAGGACTTCACAGCTTACAGTCAGAGACATGCTGGGGTGCAAAAGAGCCCAGGCAGGTGACTAGTGGTGCAGGATTTGGGTTTCATACTCAGGTTAGGAATTCTCTCCACCTTCCAGGACCAAAATAGCCTGAACCTATTCCTGACCATCAACACATACTGTTTATTTAGGGAGCTATGCAGAGAGGGCAGACATCCTCCCCAAAGATTTATGAGCTGTTGGTTAACTGAAGGAGTTTTTGTTATTGTTTAACTACAGCTTTTCAGTGTGCATTGAAAGGCTTACAGATAATGGCAAAACCTCTATAAACTCCAGAGTATTGGTGGGGCCTTGGTGATCTGTCCTTAGTCTTTGCTATTTCCACATCACACTGGGAATTTTTTCTGGAAATGCCTTTGTTGACATGCTGACAGCTTCTCTGTCCTCTAGCCTGCAGGAGACTGAAAACTACTGCTGTGGGGGCAGTCTTCCACTTAGGCAGGCAAAGATCCATATGCAAGTGTGGAACTGCAGTCAAGGAAAATGCTATTTGAGCTGCATAATTAGAGGATAAACTGTTATTTGTCAACGAATAGAGAATACAGAAACCTATCTTTATCTAACATTTTATCATTAGCTGAAGCAGAAGGAGGATTTTTAAGTTCAATTTCAATAAAGAGAAGATAATATAGAGCTGAATTTCTTAAATTAACTGCTTTATTGTAGTTAGTACTTTGGTTAATCTTTTTAATTTATCGCTTAGTACATGGCAATTACCCAGCATATGGAAATAAACCGAAGTTATTGTATTAGGAGATATGTTTGCAGTGTGTAGGCTGGAATGAAACCATAGGCTGTTATCAGTTGGTGCAATAGTGGTAACAGGTCTACTGAAACCTCTGGGTAGATTTCAGATGGTGACCTCTTGGTCCTTCTTATCAGTTCAATGATAGCAAGAGAAGATCTCCTAGGAAACCTTGGCTTGCAATGATTAATGCTGTTCTTTCTTTAATTGAGAAGGGCCGATTGGTAGGATAAAACTTTATGGAGTTATCGCAATCATTTGATGTGGCAAATCATCACTTACTATTATCTAAATTAACGCTAATTGGTACAAAGGTAGAAGAAGTAAATTCCTTTATGGATTACCTCTAGTACGGTACACAAGTAATTTATTTGGCTTAATAGATGTAATTTTCAATCTGGCAACCTGAAGTATATATGAGCCTTAGGTTTCCACATGGAGATAATTATTATCCTTTCAATTCATTATTTGCCCATAGAATGTGTGTTTAGCAGGTTCTGCTGATAGTTACAGCACAAGAAAGAACTACTGGATTTGAAGAAGAAAGAATGTGGATGCCTGTCCTCTTCTATAGTGATAGAGAGTTGTCATGAATTTGTGAGATTTTTGGCCGACCTTTTTCAGTTGGAGGAATTTTATTTGGCTCTAGACAAGGAATTAGCCCTCTTTGAAAAGCACACAGATAGTTTTCTGACATCTTTGACATCTTCAGCTGAAAAACTGATGGAAACTCAGTCCCCTTTCTGGAAAAGGCCTCTCCCAGTGTAACACATTTGCAGGAATCAATAGGAATCTCTCCCTTATAACTCAAGTTGTATCTGCTCTGTGGACTTTCTATTCTAGGGGTAACAGTCTAGCACTCTGTACCAGTACTGATGTCACTGCAGTTTGATCAAGTTGTATTGCAAATCACATTAGTCATGACATCTCTATACCATCCACACATTCTAAAAACAAATAGTTGTTTCCAAAGTACAGAAATATTTTTCAATTCTTGCTAAATTACTGGTTCTTAATGCTGCAAACATTTTAAACAAAATTATTCTTTTATATATGAAGTAAAAACACCTGTCCAACTACTCTTTTGTTTCTCCACTCCTTTTTCGTCTGTGAGAAGAATCAAAGTGGAAGATGAATTTTTATCTGGAACACTTTGGGAAGGGGAAGAAGGGAGGTCATGGAATTATTTCAGGCAAACATTCTGGATCAGAAAAAGTTCAGGGTGGTTTGAAGAAGAAAGATTTTCTCTGAAAATGGCAATAGTATCTAAGAGATCTTTTTTCTTCACTAAGCACAATGCACAAGCATGTACCTAACTTTAAGCCTGCCCTTAGAGATCTTGCAATGAATTGTTGTATTTGTTTAGGACTCACTGAGATTGCTAAATTGATCCCCTGGGACTACTTTTTTGTGCCATATGTTTTCAAGGCATAGGTTCGTAACAATAAAGCTCCTGGATTCACCTGAACAGAGAAAGTAGAGTGGAAGATACTGTGTGAAAAATATGAATCTGATTTTTTTCCTCCCTGTGCTTTTTTAATCTTTTTCAAGGAGTTATTGACTCTTTGGAGAAGTCATTATTATCAGCAGCATTTAAAAGGATAAATATAGCCTTAATTCAAACTGACAGCTTTAAGTGTTCCCTCTGATAGCCAGATTCATCATTTTTGGCATGGTTAAATTCAAAGCATGTGTGGTTTCAGATTGCTATTCTGACTCTGTAAAACATACAAACTGTAATCTCAAGGTCAAAAGTAAAACAGAACTTCAGTGCTTTTTCTAGCAGACATTTACTCTGTATTAAAAGTTAACACATTTGATACTACTTTCGTTTTCCTGAAAAAAGCTCCAGCAATCTGTAGTAAGTCTCACTGCTCCAGTAGTACCTTTCAAGCCACAGGCACTTGCAGGTACTTCCAGGTTAAATCATTGCACCTATTGAAAGTATCTGCCAAGAACAAAGACACAGTGAAAAAATGCAGCATTCTGTTGAACCTAGAAGAGAAATACCATTTTCTAATCTGGGATTTGAGAAAGACAGAAGGAAAACCCCTTATCTATTTTAAAAGTACAGTGCAGCTCTGCAGATCTGTAGTTCCATACCTTCATCAAATTCCTAACTAATTCACATGTGAAACTTGCATACACAACTTTTGGAACATCTGAAATATCAGAGAAAAAATTAGGTACAGAATAAAATAACTATCTGAAAGTGTCCCCAGGTGTATTATCTGCAACACTGCTCCATCATGTTTTAAAAGACACCTTAGGAAAGGAAAATTGAGGTGACCTGGTGTCAGTATAAAAGTATGTTTACAGGAAGAAAATGCCAGGCACTAATGGAATCTTTAATCTGCAGAGGAATATATAATGAAAAACAGTAACCTAGAGCTGAATCTAAATATAGTCAAATGGAAAAACAGGTACAATTTTAATGGAGAAGGTGACTGATCATTTACACAAAAATATCAAAAGAAGCAGAGAGTTCCCTGTCTTTGTCTTCTTCCCAGGATATTTTTAAGGAGATGTCTTTAGTGTCCTGAAGCACCTTTACCCTATTTATTTCTGGGAATGTATTGGTTTAATGCAGAGATAGTTGTGTACTTATTGTTAATTTTTTGTGCTAATTAGAGGCCAGCTGGAAGTGATTGAATTGTTTTCCTACAGTCAGTCCATGCCATTTACTCAATACTCGTTTACAGGGAAAGGTACTGTAGCAGATGAGATACTCCCTCATAGCTCTGTGGTAGGTTTGTCCCTCACTACAACATGTTCATGTTTCAAAAAATAAACTTTGGTTTTAAGTATGAAATATCAAAGCCAAGAAGACATCTAATGATAATCCTTAATAGATGATGCTTTGTAATAAATTAGCAATGAGGATGGAGATCAGAGCAGTCATTTCTTAGCTGACAAAACGTTGTTGATGATGGCTATTCCAATTGTATCATCTGCTCTGTTGCACACCTAGTTCTTGTGTGGTCTCAGCTGCTGGGACCAGTTTAATTTACTGTAAGCAGAGATGAGCTGTACCCATCATAGTGACAAAAGATGTACCTGAACCTTTTGATGGGGCTGCAGATCTTTAACACATTTGAGACTTAGGTATTTTTCCCTCTCACAGTTCAATGAACATCTGCTTCAAAAGGCAAGGAGAGAGTGAATAGCTGTTTACAAAGATTTGAGCAAAGCTGTTTCCCTCAGGCCAACATACATTTAAAAATCCATTTTAATGCATGCACTTACACTATCTGTTTCTGACAGAAACACTCGGTCTGTCCTGGTCAATCTTATGGCTTGCTAATTCTTCTATCAAAGTAGGAGATGAAGAAGATTACATATGGTTTTCTCACATTTATTGCTTCCAATCATATATCTAGGGCTATGCATAATTGTGGATCTTTCTTCAGTCACAGAGACCTTGCAGAATTGGATGCCCCCTGGAACTGACTCCTGCTGGTTTCTTGGGTGAGAGCCAGCCAATATCCATCTGAAAGGCTGCCACACCAGCTCTGCTGGGTTAGACCACATTTTCAACTAACAGTCTTTAAGCAGAGATGTGTAGTGTGGTTGTGTTTGGTAAGGAGATATTGCCTTGTGACCACATCCAGTTAAAGGAACAAGACCAACACCTCTCTTGCATCAGTGGCAACTTTTTTTTCTGGTGAGCAACAGTTTTTGATTGAAAATTATTTAACTCAGCTATTGAGCCTCCTAAACAACCTATTTGTGTGCATTGGATATATCAGAGAATGGACATGAGCCGTACTGCAGTATGACAACAGTGCATGTGTTTGGTGAAGAAAAGTAGTGAGCAGATGGGCACCAATCATTTCCTAACAGCACCTTGGGTTGCCATCCTGACATCCTTTCCTGTCAACAGAGTGAAGCTGAATAACTTTGGGCATGGTGAGAATCAAGAGTCAACTCTTGCTTTGAACATCCTTATTCTCTGCCCCTTCCTTGGATGTTCACACTCTTCTTTGCTGATGTGGAGCCTGATGGAACCCAAGTTGTGCATATTTCTGATGAATAAAATCTCCTGTCTTTCAATCTTCTAGTCTATAGATGATGTTGAGGCATCGGTGCTGATGAACTGTTTTTCAAAGTGATATATTGTGCAAATTATTTCCTTTGTTATGAAAACAACCAAGATTCAGACTACATAGGAGATTTTTGTGGCTGCTGAGTTCTCTTAAGATGTAAGACTCTCACAGAAATAGGGGGGAATTGGTAGATTTTCTTGAAACCTGCTGGGTAAAAGAACCACCTTCTGACCAAGGCAATACATTTCTTTGATCAGAACAGTTTTGTGCCTGTATTTCCATAGAGGAATCTTGGTAATGGTGTGGAAGGTTAGTCACAGGAATGTTTTATACAGGTGTTTCAAAGGCTCTTCTCTACCATTTTCTAGAAGGAACTAATTCAAACTAGGTAGATAATTGCTTTGTTTCTTGATGCCTTACTTGGAGAGAAAAAGGGCCTTGAGACTCTGAGGAAACTGTAAAACTGATGGATTTGCTCTTGTCTCTTTTGGGTGGAAAGGTTGAGCACTGCTGGCTAGAGCCAGGCACCATGCAGGGGTACTGTACAGCTCTGCCAGGGCTGCTCGCTCGTCCATGCTGTCCCAACCTGGGTTTTCTTGGCAGCATTTCCAGTGTGCTTCATTTCTCACACACAGTGCTCACTGCTCTCCTTGGCTCTCTCACAGTCCAAGCCTGGCATCTCTATCCTGAACTGAAGTTTGTAGATTAGCTAGTTCAGTATGGATAACTACAGCTTTCACTGTTCCAGTTCACAACCCCAGCTCTTGCAAGCACTTCTGTTGTGGCCTTCAGCATCTTTGCAGTCCTGTTTCAAAGACTTTTGCTGCTGAAAATCAAATGTGACTTAGGTTCTGCTTTCATCATTCCTCACAATGTGTTTTTGCCCTGGTGAGCATAGTTGCAAAAATTTGCTTCCAGCTAATCATCTGAGCACTGCATGATTGGGAAAAGCCCCCAAGCTGCACTGTGGCACTTCAGAAATAATTTTCTCAAGATCATTTAGTGGGTAAAACTATTTACAATTTCACTTCACTCAGAAATAATTGCAGGAGGGAAAGAACCATAGATGGAGAGAGAAATCCATTATATTTATGTGAACGCATAATTATTTATTTGCTTATGCATGGAACCACTCTTCTAATACGCTGTAGGAGATTGTGAGTTCTTTGTTCTCCTTGCATTTAATAAAACCCTTTGCAATTTCTGCAGTTCCTGCAGCTGAATATTTTGAAGGGTATTGTAAACATGCTTAATCTCCACCTGGAAAAATCAGCTGGCCATGCCAGTAAAGCACTCTTGGAGGCAGGTGGTTGCACTAACTGTGGAACAGAGAAAAAAGGGTGCTGGTGTGTCTGAGTTATGTGCCTCAGCTTCCAACCTGAAACATTATCAATGTAGTCATTATGCAGAGCTAGGTCCTGATCACAAAAGCCCCTGCCAGACTCCACTGCACTCAGCAGTCTCTGATAGCTGCATATTGGATGCATGAATGACACTAACGAAAAACCACTCAATTAAATTTGGATTTTTTTTTTTAATCTACTGCTTGTTAACTATATCTTTGAAAGTAACTCCATTATGCCTGTTTTGTACTAATAGCTGTGGTGTTTTGCCCCAAAGTTGGATTCGTGAGCTTTTGGGCAAGGTAATGAAACTGAAAGGTTCTGGTTTCCCTTACATACCTGAATTCTCCATGTTAAGTGGGTGGGATGAAGCTTAACTTCATGAATTTTGCAGCAGTTTTTTGTGTATAGCTATCTATACCTTTATTAGCATGTAACTTGTTTGTTTATGCTAAAGCATGAATAAATAAATGATTTTTGTGGGTGCACTGGCATTTGGTCAGCATTGACCCATCAAGCTACTCACTATATATCTTGGTGTCCTCAAGCAATACTGGATATGAGAGTTGTATAGCAGCAGAGTTCAAAAAGTATAATTTCTGTGAGGGCATGTAGAAGATCACACAGCCATATTCTTTAGGGTATTTATCTTGGGATGGACGTACCTTGTACTAGATAGTCTTTTTCCCACAGAAGCAAAATTGCTTATGTTAAAAACTAATTAGTTTGTTTGCATTGTACATATTAAATTATGTTCAGATTTGGAGCTCAGTTTGAATTATTCAGGTCTAAAGGTTTAACTTTTAATCCAGCTGAGTTGATAACTCCTGAACTGTGCCATTTAGGTTTTAGTCATATTATTTCTCATGCTGTTATATGCATTATTTATTACAGGGATTCCAAAACATTTTAAAGATACATTATCTTTTTGGGACATCTCTTCACTGATTCTCAACCCACAACATCCTGACGACAGCAATGTCAATGGCTTGCAAGGAAAAGTGAGATTAGGAATGTGTACATTTGTATCTTTCTTTTTAATACAATTCTGTCATTGGAAAAAAGGAGAGAGAGGGAGAGCTTTGTGATGAAACTGTTCTTCCCAGACAGCCAAGAAAAGTCTTATCTATCCTTTGTGCTCTACAGACCACAACTAGGGTATTTCTGCTTTGCGCCACAAATCTATTTTCTTTTTAGCTTTTTTATGAAGATGGCTTTGCTTTTATATTCCTAATATGCTCTCAGCATTATAGCAAGGGCCTTGCATAAAAAATGCATTCTCTTATACAATGACACGCTCTAGTCCTTTACTCTTAAGTCTTAGATACTCTTAAAACTACAATGAGTGGAACTGTCTGTCCAAAATGGCAGAACAAGGTCAGAATTCTGATGTGGTCTAGTACTGACATCACAGGATTGTTATTGTATTTTAAAATATGCTGTGCAAAAGTGTGTTTCTCTAAGTGTTTCAGGTTTTGCATTACACCAAGGAGTGTACCTACCACACGATGCTTGTTTGAAAGTCCACAATAGTGTAATGATACAATGGAAGGACGCGTTTGTTTGCTACATGAACTAAAGGGAAATCTTTGTCAATTAGCTCTAATACACAGCTGGATGTTCCTTTTCATATCCAGTCATGGTCAGATGTTAAAATAAAAATTATTATAATAAGTAGAAAAGGTATAAAACCAGTGCAAAAATAAAGTTATCCCTTTTCTGAAATACATTCCCATGTCCCAAAGAAGTCTTCCAAGGTCAGAGGTTTTATTTACATCTTTATGTTTAAATAATCAGTGGATTTTCTTCTGTGAATTATTCTAATGATGTTTTCAGCCCATTTATACTTGTGATCACAACTTTAATTATGAATTAAGTTAAAAAAAAACTATTCCCTTTTATTTTTCAAAAAGTCTTGGCTTGCTAATCTGATTTCTGCTCTTTATTGTGAAATAGTGACTGATTATTCCCTATTTATCTTCTCTGTCTCTTTCACAGTCTTGTAAATCTTCCTAATCCTGTCTTCCAAGTTGAATATTACTTTCATATCTACTTGCACATAAACCTTTCCCATATTCTTACCTTCTTCAGCTCTGTTGCACCCTTCTGAAGTGGACATGACCTCTGCTGGGATCATGTTCTCTACAGAGAGCACTAGCAAGTATGTTTGAAATATATTCAGTTCCATGTACTGCTTACCAGAAAAAGGCAGCCCGTTTCAAGCACTGGTGGTTACACTCTGTTGCTCAAAGGTGCACCTGGAGTGCACCTCTGGCCACATCTGGTGGGCACTGATGGAGACCCCAGCTCACACATGGATGTGCACAAACCACGGCCCATCCTCGCAGATCCCCTGCAGGCTCCACCATGCAGCTTAAAAAAGCTTATCTGCATCACCTTGCCCTTATCCAGAATCTTTGGAATTCAGAGGACTTAGCCGGTGTCATAGGAGAGGTTGAAGTGAACCCTGGTAGGTTTTTTCCCCTGTCAGCCCATGACTGCAGGCTATTCCCTAGGTGAAAGGAAAAACAGAGAGAGCTTCCTAGAGCTTCACCAGCTATATTCTCTGTCTCACTTCTTCTAAGGTGGTGGTCCCAAAGTTTGAAAGCCTTCAAGATTTTCTGTAATTGCTGGCCTTTTGGAAATATCGGTGTTTGCTTTTTACTAATGCATGTAGCATTATGGAAGTTATACTTATTTTTACAGAAGAAATGAATGGTCTAGGATTTGAATCTTCTGCCTTTCCATGTGTTTTGAGCCCTTCTTTTTTCCTAATCAGATGACAGTACTTGGGCTCTCATGTAAAAAATATGCTCTCAACCATAAGTCATCCTAGAAAAATAGAAAGATACAGGGAAATAGAATGGCATTTGTCTAAGTCCCCATAGGGAATAATAAATCACTGCTAAATATTTGAGACTGGAGGAGATGAAGGAGACTGAAAAGAAAAAGAAAACAAACCCAAGGATGCCATAAAATTCTAGTGTGCATTTAATAAAGTGCCTTGACTTGCTAACTAAAGTTAAATAAATACATAGGTTTTAGGAATAACCCTTTTATAATAACATTAGACTCCATGTTAGAATGGGGTGAAGCAACTTCCATAATATTTTGATCTATTTTCCTAAGTCAAAGTGCTAAGTGCCTGCATTAATCTACGGAGTATTTTGGCCATATGTGACACTGGAACAGCTATTCTGCTGCATGCACTTTTTTATTCTAAACTATAGTGGAGTATATAGAAATTAAGTATCTTGGCATTCTTCCTGTGGATGGAGATCACCTTCAGGAAAACCAGAAGGGTTGTTATGCTTGCAAAGTGTAAAAGGGGCTGACTAGCAAGAGAGCAGTAGGCACAACTATTTCATCAGATAATGAAAGTTTTTTCACCTGTATAAGAGTCACATAGAATATCTAATCTCCTAATTGCAATCAGTAAGATTTTGTACGTAACTCTGTTTCAGGTCAAAGGAGAGGCGAGCATGTATATGTTTCTGTGCAAGAACCATCAGCTGACTAACTACAGAGCAGAAAATGCTTATGTGTCTTCAAAGCTTTCACATGTTTGCCTGTTGAATTTTATCGACTCTCGTTTATAGTGAATAGTAAATGGTTTACAGAGAGTTCATATGTGACAAATAAGCATCATGAGAAAATACTGCTGTTATTCACAACACATAAGGGGGAATATTTTATTGTGATTATGAGCCACAGCTATTGAAACCTATCATCCAGTGAACTTCAGTATAGTCTGTGGTATTTGCTTGGCTGTTTATGACAACACTAATTAAACACTGATTATTTATAGTTGAAATAACAGTATAGAGTGTGATTCTACAACTAATGAAAGCAGGAAAGTGTCTCTCAAGGAGCAGGTCAAAAAGAGTACTTGTGTCTCATATGCTGACCATCCATCATTCTTAAATTTTAAATCATAATTCATGAAAGATTCCGACAGCTAGTGTCTAGTGTGTGCTAGACACACCGTGCTGTGATGACTATCTCCTGATTTTCATAGCCAGAAGAGCATGAAATATTTCAAAGATGGGACAAAGAACTGGAATAAGATGATGGGGTCTGCTGTTTCTCCCAGGAAGTATGGAAGACAATAATAAGGCAATGGGATTTTGAGTTGTGAAAAGATTGGATTATAAAACAGAAAGTCTTCATGCAGAATGAATGCTCATTTAGCCGATAATAATTGATATGCTTTTGCCACCACTAACATTATCATGTATATTTGAAGGCACAAGAATGAGTAGGAAATTGTAGCAAGAAGCACTAGGGTCTTTGAGACACCCTTTCTATGCACAGTCCCTTGATATTTGGGCGTATATAAGAAAGAAATTCTTCACTTCGTAAGGAGCAATACTTGAAGAAATCCTCCCCATGGCATCAGTCAACCTGTATCTGTTGCTCTGCTTTTGTTAACATGTCCTGTGATGTAGTATTTAGGGTGAAGTATATTCCTATTTAGAATAGGAATAAATTTAATTTAGTAAAATTAAACTGATAAAGAATTAGGACCTATTTAACAGGTTCTAATTTACAATTCAGCTTCTGAATTTTGTTCTACATCTGCCCCTTCTGACAGCCTTGTAGTAAATATACTTATCAGATTTCTTTAAAATTTTTCAGCCAGCATTGTGCAGTAGGTGAAAGCACAGTGCATGAAACTAATGGGACTTTCCCCAGGGAACAAACAGTTCCCTGACAGCTGATAACAAAGACATCCTGCTTCCTAGGACTATTTAGATTAACCATCAAAGAAAAAGAATCAAGGTAATAATGAAGAACTGTAACAATTTCATAAAAATATAATACAATAAATAAAGGTAATTTTTACAATTGTTAACTACAAAGCATGGAATTCGATAGCAAATCAAAGTTGTCATTTATGGAAAAATATACTGATATTTCTGACAATGATCCCAATTTTATAACTATTGACTATTAACTATTTCAGATAATGAACCTGAAATATAAAAATGGAAGGCTGTTTGTGTGTGAATTAGAAGTGAGAAAGACTTAATAAGCCAGATCAAGTGTGGCGTGAGTACATGTGGTATGAATGATGAATTAATATGTTATTCCAATAGGGAATAGTCCTGTGGATTGTTTCTTGTGAATTCAGAATTGCAGACTTTCCCTGGGGTATTTAAGACCATTGGGAGAACCCTGCATCTGAGGCTGTAGCTCTTCAGAAGACTTAACGAGGGATTTCTGAAGCTCTGAGTGAATGGTGTTGAATTCAATAGGATGGTGTTACCTTCAATAGGATTTTTATTCATTCCAGTTAAAAATGACCAATGGACTCTTCTCTTCTGAGAGAGAATTGCACAGCCAGATAGACCTCACTATCAGGAAGGTTTTTCACTAATGATCCTTAATTTTCCTTTTATTGCTCCCCTAGAATTTTTCATGAACCAATAAAACTCTGTAATTAACAGTGTTTCCTTCAGTGTGGAATTGTTGACCAGAGATTAGATCTCTTGCTGTCAACCGCAGGTTTTTCTTCTTTTAGGAGCAAACAACAAGGCTCTTCTTATTAGATATCATTTTCAGGCCTCAGAAGTCTTGATAACCAAAATTTTCACAAATCTATCTATTCCCATACTTTAAGAAGGGATAGGATTGGGCCCTAGTGCTTGTATTTAAATCTGCAGCTTAGTATCTTAGCAGGCATTGCTCAGTAAGGAGAAATCATTAGCTTAATGCTGATTCCCTGTACATAATTAATATCTCACTATCAAGAGGCAAAGGTGTTTTGATTTCAACATATGTTTGTGCTGCTCTTCTGATTGCTCTAAGAGAGCTGCAACAAGAATGATCTTTCCAATCTTACATGATTTTGAACTGTTTTTTGCCCTTATTCTGATAAGAAAGGTATCCTGGCATGGGTTTATCTGTGCTGACAGTGAGGTTTGTGGCTGTAGGGAAATGTTGATACCATACTTAAGCATCTATCTTCTTAACATCTATTCTTTAGCAGATTGAAAAGTACAATAGATACTTGAGGTGCTGTATTGTAATGAAATGTCAACAATCAGAATGGGTATTATAATGAGAATCATATTTTTTCTTATATATATCATCTTGCAGTAAACATGTATTATATTTTCTCCTTCCTGCCCCTTCTTAACTTACTTTATTGCAGACTTGCTTTGACATGTTTTCCTCTTTCCTCTGTATTTTTCACTCTTCTCACACCATCTTACACATTTTCTCTTTTCTTTTCATACATGCTTTTTTTTTCTCTTTTTCCATTCTCTTCTCTTTTATTATTCTCCATACTTTGGACAGCTTAAAAAGTTAAATTTTGAAATATTCATTGCAGGGCGAACTTGTGTGGGGGTTTTCCAGAAATGGGAAAAATTTAGGTGAGAAAATGTGGAGCTGCATCTTGCGTAACAGGTTTGTCTGTATGTGGTATCACTGTGTCCTGAAAATGGTATTAAGTCTGCTAAAGCATGCACTATATTATTATCAGAATTGCAGTATATTGAAAGACATATTCCCCTTACATATGAGATAGAAAAAGAATAATTTATGGTGTTTTCTAATGAAATATAGGGATTTGAGGAGGTGATTAGTACTTTCCTGAGAGCACACTAAAAGTAAATGCAAATAGCTGTGCAGTTTGTATTCTAACTGGTAGATTTTATTTGCAGAGCCTGGAAATTTATTCATCTAATTCTAGTTAATTGGTTTATTGCTGTCCTGTGTATAGTACGTACATCTGGATTTGTCTATTATACCCATCATGACTGTGTATGGGCACCTTATATGGACACATCTCATGGTTATGTCCTGTAAACTTGTGGAGGGGAAGTTGCTCTGGATAGACTTTTGATTTTTCCCTTATGTTGTCAGTGGAACAGCCTTCTGATGAGTCCAGGGTGAAAATAAAATTAATGTAATGTTCTGTCTGCAGTCACAGCCAATAGGCATCAAGAGAAAACAGGGCAGTAATGAAATAAAATAACATACAGTAAATATATAAAGTGCAATAATTGATTATAACCTACAGAGGTGATTCTCATTTATTCCAAGGCCTTTTCACAAAATGATGGTGGTATAGAAGACGTATAGAGGTAACACAGAATAAGGATCCTTTGCACTGAATGAGTAATGCAGCCTTAGTATAAATAAGAATGAGGTACTCCACATGCCCAGAGCGATTTCTAGTGAGAAATGCATAGGTCTGCAGCTTGATAAATGAACAAGTAAAGACACAACCAATATTGGACACCCAGTAATGTGCCTAGGCACTAAAATGTCTTTGTTGCTAGGAATAAAATATCTGCATGAGGCTAGTTTTTTGCTGCTTAGGAAGAAAATTCTTTGAAAGAATCTTAATAGTACATCTTCTGTAAATAAAAAACTATATAAAATTTCTGCCTTTCTTTTCTCTAATGTTTCCACTTGGGTCCTTACATTTGCTCCAGTCTCTGTGGGGTTGTGTTGAGCGCTCTCTTCTCATCTGACTTCAGTCTTTCATTCTCTTCAGTGATCATTTCCTTCTTTCATGTGCTGTTTATGTAAATGTGAGAGTGGAAACACCATGTATTTGTGTTGTCTATTCCAATCTTTCCTGTTCGTTCTTGATACTGACTACTTTGGGATCTTGACAGTGGCCCTATCCTGAAGTAGTAGCTTGCAGCATTTTTAACATTGTCTGAGGTGTCTGAAAAGCCCCATGAGACACTGAGTGAGCCCCAGTCTCTCTGATAACAGTCCACCTGCTGAAGTCATCTGGTGCAGGACTGCTTCTGATTTCCTTCTCATACAGATTTTTCTTCTGTGTAACTCCCATGGAAGCAGTGGAGATATTTCATGGTACTGGACTAAGCACAAGAAAACTCCTACCCAATGATTTATTTTATTTTGATGTTTGTATGATGCTTAGCATTCTCATGGGCTTGGGGTGCCCAGGTTTTTTTTTATATGTTTAGCAGCAGGACAGTGGAATAGAACAGTTTCAGTTCTGTAGTCACAACTGTGGCATTAGAGCCAAAGTGCTCAGTAATGTTCAGATTAGCAGCTACACTTGGGTTTCCTCAAGGTGGCTAAGGGCCACAGGAAAGTCTGTTTCCTCTCTTGGCAGATGTCTTTTAGCTGGAACTCAGAAGAAGGTAAATTACATATAATCTCTAGAATACTTTATTCATAAAGTATGAAAAATTGGGTTGTGTTCTGTGACAATAAATGAAGAAAGTACTATATTGGACTCTTAAAACATTTTTCTCCAACTGATTTCTAGAGTTTCTTTATAGAATTCTTGTCTATATTTCCTTTGATCTGCTTGTGATGGGGTATTTTGCTTCTGTGTTGTTTAAAATGATTTGCTTTCCAAACCTGATGAGGAAAATTCTATTTTTTTTTTCATTATCTGGCACAGTTGCTTACAGAAATGAGTAGAGTGTACCTAGGGAGGTAAGAAAGATCACAGTGAGATGAGAATCTCCTCTTCCTCCAGCTTCAGGAGGTGTTCAAGATGTAATTGGAGTGGTCTTAAGGCAGTAGAAATATATAATTTCCAAGCAAGCAAACCAGTTTTTCTGTTCATAAAAACTGTTATGTTATTTTTTCTTATTGAACTTTCATTAGGATTTTTTGAAGTTATTGCATGCAAAATGTAGCTGATTTGGTTATGCGTTATATGACTTTAAAACTCAAGTCTGGCAACTGGTACAAAACTGGACAAGAAAATGGAGCCCTGTCTCTCTCTCCATCTGATTTCTGCACAGTGGATGTGTGTCTGCCTTATATTCACTTCTGTCTGATGTTGTTGAGCTACTTCCTTTTGCTGGAGCTGGGAATGTACCCTCAGCATGTACTACTGATCAAGTCTGTATTTCCTGGCCACTTCAAAGCACCATTTAGACTAAGATCTTGCTCCAGTATGCCTCCTGAAAGACCCCACTATAATTAATTGGGATCTAAGGATTTACCAAGACAATAAATCGCAGGCAGTCTAAACATTGGGTTGTAGTTGAGACTTCAGCTTAGAGTTGGGAATTGAGAAAACAACCTTAGACTAAAGTCATCAGAATTCCTTTTTTACTAAGTTGTTGACACTTTTTGGTAGAATATTGCCCAGTTGAGATATCGGCTAATAGTTGATTAGAGGGGTGAGAACCCTCAGAAATCATTCCACGGCTAATTTGTCAGGTGATCTCTCTTACAAGTACCTACCAGACCCAATCCAGACCTTTTCTACTTTGTGAGATCACAGGACCTCAGGGTAAAAAGAAACCTTAAGAAATAATCTCATCTGTCTGAATCAAGGCCAGATAAATTATACATGTGTCTTTCTGGATGGATGGTGATCTAGGCTATTTGTAGAGACTTTCAGTGACAGAGACTCAATATGTCTCCCCAGGCAGTCTGAGCCAGGGCTCCAATATTTTGAGTATGAAAAACCTTTTCATATATCTGACTTGGATCTCCTTTGCTGCAGCTGAACTTTGTTATTTCTTGCTTTATCCACCTTGGATGAGGAGAATGGGTTATTTCCTTCTTTACAGCAGCCTTGCTTACTTAAGACTATTTTCACGTCTCCCCACTGTTTGTTCCTGATAAGGTAACAGCACAGAAAAGGATATATGGAAAAAGAGAGGGCTCAAAAAGCTGTAAGAGAGATGAACAGCTCTCAGACTTCATAAACTTAGAAATTGTGTTTAGATTATTTGATGTTCCAGGCCTGTTTAGTTTACCCACTTTAACAGGTTTTTTGTGTACCAAAGAGGAATCTGACCTCAAATTTGCTCTGTAGACATCAAATTTAACCCATGAGATTTTTTCTTTCTGGTACCCACACCACCCAAAGTAATTTTGATAGTTTAGTTTTCTCCCTCCCACATAAGGACCAATTATAAAAAATATGTATGGAGGAAGAAAGGGTAAAAATACTAAGTATCTTTTTATTTTTCTGGTTTTGTGCAGAAAATTACCCAACAGTAACGCTTGGTATAGTTAGGGAACAGCATGTCTGTGCTGCATGGATTAGACTGATTCCATGAGGCTTTTATCAGTAACTTCAATTTTGTCATTGACACCATTGTAAGCTAAATCAGTGAGGAATATATGAGAGATAGAGAGAGCTAGAAGCAATCCAGCTAATGGAAAGTGTACTGAGTAAAATGTTCTGCTTTTGAAGTATGCTGACATCTCAGCTTTTTTTCTGCCTTTAATCCAAAGTTGTTTATCCGCTGAGGTAAACGGGAGCTCAGAGACAGGTTTTGCCTTTATCTTAACCTCCTCTCACCCAGCCAACTAAGCAGTGATTTTAGCAGAGATTTCTAAAATGCTTGCTGTGCTGTTCCCCCCACCCTTATCTAATCTTCTCTTCTCTTCTCCCTCCATACATACTTGTGTTTTCTTCCCTTTTCATTCCTAGTATGTTTTGCATAGGTGCTTTGCAGCTTGTCTTAGCTTAGTCCAACCAAAAAATGTGTTAATTAGCTTGGAAGCACCTGGCTGTGCAGTAGGTTTTATGTCTATTGTTTTCCTACTGGTCAGGACAAATAAAGTATTCAATCTTACTTGCTACTAGAATTATTAACAAAGTGCAATTTATATAAGGGGCCTGCTGCTATTGTCATCAAAAGAAAAGCATAAAAGGAAGCATGGGCAGTTTTTTGATACCATCTTAGATTTTTGAACAGTTCAAAATTCTCTTTGGACTTCCATAACAACTATAGAAATCCACTAGAAATACCTTAGCTTCCTAATGTGCATCATGGTTGATCTGTCTTCATCTTTTTCATCTAACTTTACTTTATTGGCTTAGATATATCCTTTAGGAGTCATTTGATCCTAAGTTCTCATTTCTCAGTTTAAACTTCAAAATTGTTCATATCCTACTTTATTGTTGAAGAAATTGCATGGTTGGAAGTGAGTCTCTGCTGGATGGGACTTTCAGTGCTACCTCCACGTAAAATAACGTGGGGGCCTGAGGAAGAGGGATAATTGTCAACCCTGCCTGGAGAGGTCTGGGACATTATTTTTGCTTTTGACTTCATTTATTTCCTGGGGAAATAAAATTTCAATCAGATGGGAGAAAGATTAGGAAAGGCCATATGTGGAGAAGGCAAATACATTTCCTTTCAGTCTCTAAATATCAAAGGGCTGTTGGATGTTGGGGAAAATCAGTTTCCCTCCAGTGTATGGGGAGAGAAAATGCCAATAATGGTACTAGGTAAGTTATATATGAAAGTATATAAAAGAGGTAACCGATACTTCATCTGTTCCAGGACTGAAGGCAGAAGCAGTCTGGGAATTGTTTGCTATTTATAGATAGCATTTTAGTAGCAGACTGTTGCAATGGAGTTATATTTCTGATCTTTTAGCTGAAGAGAATTTGCATTTTTCCTTTAGTTGCACTTGATTGGGAATAAAGAAAAAAGATCTAAAGCTCAGTCTGCTATCTGTCTGCACTTGGAGTATAACATTGCATACTTCAAACTACCTGGGAAGAGGGATTATAGTTGGGCTCCCTATGTTTTTTCCCATTTAATTATTCAAGTATGAGTTTCTCTTCTGCCTGCATTAATTGTATTTCTAATCAAACGGATGTGTTCAAACCTATTAATGGGAGGTGCAAGGAATTTAGACTGTCAACTCTTGTGGTGTCGAGATTACTCAGCAATTGGTGGTCTTTCACCTCTAAACAGAACATTCTTAGGTGGAAGCATAGGAAGATGTTTTCATTAGATGCTGCTGAATTAACACATGATGAGTAATTAACCAGAGGGAAATGCAGGAGGAGGGCAAATGAAAATTGTTCTATTTTTCATTGAAATTTTGTTTTTAAAAATATCTGCTGGACCTATATCTAGCTGATGGTTGTGTATTTTTAATACCAACAAAAGTTTTGAAACCTGACAAACCAGGACATACTTCTAGTTATTAAAAACCACTTAAAATATGTAGAATGAAATATTTCCTTAAATCATACCAACACCTGAAACAAATGGCAAGTCCTCAGTGCTGTTCTCTGCTCACTTTGAAAGAGTCTTGGTGGTACACTGTGATGATCTTTTGCTATGTGTGGAGCTTGCTATGTGTGACTGCCTGCAAGAAAATGAGTTATAGATCCCAGTAAAACCCACCAACCAATAATGATGTAAAATGCACCATACACTTTTAATACATTTTATTTGTATAAACTCTCTGGCCCTTCTCAAGAAATGCCTTGATGTATTTGTGAGATAAAGATTTCAGCTGCACCCCATCGGGGTTAAGGAGGCTTCATTATTTCCTCCAGCTGGGACTGGGTGGTCAATGCATCTGTGTGCTGTAGGTGAGGGCAGCCTCAGAAGATGGGAAAACTGTGAACCTGTTTTTCAGGGAGAAGGTATGGATTATGAAGATGGAAAGATATCTGAGATATTGGTGGGTGGTAAGAATGCTTAGTTATTTAGGGCAGGAAATTCAATAAGAGAAGGGTCTGGGAATTTGTCTCTTAGAAAAAGAGAAGTTATGGTGGTGACAAGTAGCATAGCAGCTCGTGAGCTTTGGAAGATCAGAGTTTGGGCTATAATAGTGAATCCAGGGCTTTACTAAGGATGGTCCTATCAAAAAGGCCTATGAATGATAAAAAGACTATTAAGCTAAAACTGGCCAGTTGTACCACCGGGAAGGCAAGAATATTAAAGTGGATGTTGTAAGGTAGCTTGATATTACGAGCTGCTACAAGCAGAGTACTCTAGGTGTATAAAACTGTTGAGAAGCAGCATGGTGGGCACTGCAAGCTATGAGGCCTGACCTGCAAAACAGGTTCTAGAATTAATGCTGGGTTGGTGGTACTGGCTAGTGTCTAGGCTGGTGTGACATTTTTCCTATTCTTCCAAATATCCAGTAGGGAATGTTGTGACATTCTTACTTCCAGGAGTAGAAAGCCCATAATATATTTCTAACCTTTCATATCACACCCCAAGATGCCATTTGCCTTTGCTGATCTGTTGTAACTTTACTTGATGGCTGTGAGTTAAATGCCAGGACAGGGTCCAGGATTCTTGGTGTAATGTAAGATGTTAGTATAGTCTGTTGTTTTCCTTCCTTGTGTTTGTGGAGAAGGGAGAGACACCTGGGGTTAAAGAGGTCCCTTGACTGTGCCATCAAAATTAGAGGTCAAATAATAGGTTAAATGGCCTAGAGGCCATTCAGAAGAGGTTAAGATGCATTAGGATTATTAAAATCCAGGTTGCGTGTTTCTTCTTCTGTAGACTAAAATAGCTTCAGGCTGCTTGAAATACAGATATCTGTATGTTACAAAATAGCTCATCTGAGGAAAAGAGAACAACATGTCCTTTCCTGCTGATCTTTACCTATCATAAAGAAAATGAGTTAATCTTGCTAAAATAGTTGACTGTGCTGTGTATTAACAGGAACTTCAGTTTGCCTCTGGACAATAGTCTGGTTTTGGTATCTGTAGTTTGGCTCTTAAAGCCAGCCTACCCCAGGGGTAGGATACTACTAAGCTGCTGTTGAATGCAGCAGCTTGGCTGCTGGAATTCAGGAGAATACTACTTCTCGTGGGGTCAGCCTGAAGTCCCTGGGTCCTTGTAAGAACTGGTTCTAATCCTGGTCACCTGTAATAATTAAGCCTTTCTCATCTGTGTAAACCGAAGATCCCACAGCATTTCATAGGTCTGGTTATATTCAGCTGTTGACAGCAGCTATCAGAGTATTTTCTGCCAGGCCACTTATGAGAATAACCTCTAAACAATATGTGGTAGTGGAAAGAGGCATAACCTGAAAGAAAAAAATGAAAGTATTTGCTAAACGTTGTAGCAAGAGATACTGAGAAGCCATTTAGTGCTGCACGTTACTTCTTTATCACTTGATTATTTCACTGTTTCACTTCTATTTACATACCCCATTGATTCTTTTGCGTCTGGGTTTTTCACAATTCTTTCAATAACATACGGTTCAGTGGCTGTAATTACAGGATTGTTAAAGTTTGCATTCCACTATTCATCTTGTTATCTCCAGTAATGGAAGGTTGAAATAAATGCACATAATGATGTGTTTGGTTCTAAATTATTTTTGTAATGCTGTCACTAGGACACACACTTGAAAAACTTGCTTTCAGTGTTGAGGTCTCTCTGGCAAAATAAAACTCATAGCTGCAGCTGAACCCATCTGCTTGGGTGTTCTGGTGTCTTTGTCTCCCTACCATAAAAAGCTGTGAGTTTCATGCTATTTCACATTAAGAACAGATACTGTACAGTGTTGAAATAACCATTTGGTTAATTCTAAGCAAAGGTTTTTGGACTTGGAATATGCAGGTGTATTTTATCTGTAAATGACGGCTCTGTGGAAATGTTTCAGAGGTGAAATGACTGCAGGGCTTTTTTTACCTTTAAAAAAACCAAAAGGTGCTGTGTCCTGAGGTCACAAATTGAGAATGAAGAAAACATGAGCAAAGAGGACTCTTAGGGTGAAGTATGACAAAATTTTTACAGATTTTAGATTAGGATCCCATACTTAACTGGGTATTTTACACAGTGCTGTATTAGTGCTCACTGCTCAGGATCAGGTCAAGGGCATATTTCTGTGCTGATGAAATGGAGTCAGTAGTTGTTTTGTTCTAAGGGAGGAAGTAGGATAGAAATAAAGTCAATATTTTACTGGTTCCCTTTAAAGTAGTTTTATAAAAATACTTGGTATTTTTTAAAAAAATTCTATTTGGGGGAAATTGTATTGAAAGCGTGCTCTGGCTCATAGGATAAGTCTCTTGACCCTTGGGAAGATGGAAAAAAAGTTTTCTTAGGTTGGATTCATACTTGTGTCATACAAATGTCCCAGATTATGTAATCTGTGGTCAGGGTAAAAGGAACAGTCTGTCCAAAGTTGAGATTTCTATGTCTAGGTGGTGTGTGTATCGATATATTTTAATTGGTGACTGTAAGGAGTTTTGTGTCACTGTCTTCTGAGATCAGCAATTGGATACAGCTTGACTAAAATATATAATCATTTCCTGGTCTATCTATAGTTTTTCTAACCTCTGATATAGAGGTAGAAACTTACAGCTGATAGGTTAAGTACAAAATATAGACTCTTCCTATGGTAAAAATGTGAAAATCCCACAGAAACTATGAGTTTCTACTTGCTTCTTGGCATTCCAAATGGACCGTGTTTAAAATGAGCACTGACCAAGAAAAGGTACCCTAGCCTTGTTTTAAGGTTACTGATTATGTGGTCGAGTATGACATTTATTCAAGGGGGAACTTAAAACATCTTTCAAGAAGCAGTGTGCTCTGACTACAAGAACAAAGCACTTCTACCTTTTTTTTAAAACTGCTTGGTATTCAGGTTGGTATCCACTTGTGAACACTTAGGCATAACTAAATGGGCAGAAATTAATAGTATTCAGAGAAGAACTAAGGACATTCATAGATAATTTGTAAGCAGAAAAAGTCCCACCGAAAGACAGTAAGAAAATAAACAGTATCCCTTTGATGAATCATAGCAGTAATGCATTCTGAATGCTGCAGGAATCTGGCTGAAGGCAGACCGCAGACTAATGCCAGCCAAGCATCTCCAGAATGCATGTAAATATTGTCCAGGTTAGTGGACTGGCAACTCTAGGAAGAACTTAAGAGTTTTTATTATGAACCTTTCTACTGAAAAATAATTCAAGTAAGTTGTTGGCCTTTTCTCTGTGTGCTCATAAAGGACACTGGGTATCTTAGTGATAATCTAATCCTGGAAACAAGGCCTGCATAAAATTTTCTCCTTGTCTTGATTGTGGAAAGATGGTGGATGTTTATTAGTAGTGAGAGATGTTTCCTAGCCCCAGAGAAATGTGGAGTAGCTGGACGTTAGGGTGACAGGCGCTTGATTCTGCACTGAGTGTGTAATTACTCTCTGCTGCAAATTCACTCTTTTTGAAAGCATTCCTATCACTTGCTCTAATCTCTAGCTCCCGTTTCTCCACTCTGACTCTTTAGTGCTGCTCTCTTTGAAGCAGCCTTACAAGCTGCTGTAAAAGGATATAAAGAAAAGAGGGGCTCTCCTTGGCTGGAGACCACCAGCCATGGTTCTCCTCCCTCACAAATAATATTTTATTATTATAACTTGATTTACAATGTGGTAGGGATGGGTTCACATTTAAGACAAGTTTGGTCAGCCTGAATCCTGAATCTAGAGGTGATCTAAATTGGTAGAATCTATTTCTTGAAACTTTCAGTGGGCCATTAAGTTAAAGTGTAAACTGTCCATTGCGTTCTATAGGCTTGCATACAGCCTGACCTGAGACTGAGTTTGACCATCTTGCTTTGGAGTTAGTTTCTGCTGTGTAATGATCTGACTTCCCTTGCTGATAATATGTTTGTTTGAAGGTAGGAAAAAAGCACATAAAGAAATCTGCCTGAACAAAATATACCTGGTGACATTCAATATCCAATTGCTTTTCTACTGGGGTAAGGCTGCAATCCTTGTTTAGTGATTGAAGAATCTGCTAGGGCAGTTTGCCACCTCTTGTGGCAGGGACTCTCTGGTTGTTACCTGTCTGAGTCCTGTGAGCTGTTGTGCTGGGCAGTAAAGGATGGCCCAGAAATTCTGTAATCCTGTTTTATGACTTTACATCTCTGGTTGTAGTGGATTCTGGTACAACAGCCAGAAGCCTGGTTCTGGTATTTCTCTTCTTGAGCAGCAATAAACTAATGCACAGAGCTGCATACCATTTTTATTTGCTGCCATTGTTTCCTTCTTCCTCCTCAGAGGCAATAACAGTTTCATGCAAAGGCTCTAAGCTACCCAGAACTTTAGGATGATGAACTATGAAGACAGACTTTCATATGTTATCTCAATGGCAGACTTCTCTCTGCCTTGTGGCATGCTCCCCCGAATTTCTTTTTCTTTTGAAGAAGAATGACTCACAAGAGTAAGAAGAAAATGTATAAGGCAAACATATTTCATCTTTGTCCCTGAGTCTTTTTTATTTTTTTTTCCTTCCTTGCAAAAGAAGCCAAAGGGGTACTTGTTATTTCTGAATACTTTGGGAAGGGTACTTTACTTTTAGGTTTTGGTTGCTGGACTTATGGGGCACGTTTTGCAAGCCTATTCTCCCTTCCTCCCACCTTACCAAGCCCCACAGTTGATAGACAAGTTTTGGTTATTTTCTATTCTTTGATTTTTCCAGTAGTGTTTTCAGAGTCCTAAAAATACTCTGCAGGTATGCCACAAAATGAGAATTGGATTTAAATTGATTCCCCTTGCCTAGTTGTTGTGCTTTGAAAGCAAAACCTGTGAGACACACCAGGTCAGAAATACAATTTAATAGGAAAAGGAAAATAAAATAAAATAAAAGCAGTAATACAAAAGACTCAGAATACAACCTGATGGCCTGTTGGTCAGGGTGTAGGAAAACAGTCCAAAAGTAAGCCCTCCTGGAGTGGCAGATGTGGTCCTGTTGGAAGTAGAGATGGTCCTGTGGAGAAAAAGAGGTCGAGATATGGGTCCAGTCTTCCTTTGGGAGTCTCGTGGGAGCACTGGATGTCTGGTGACACTTGTGGCTCCTTTTTATCTAGGTGGAAATGGTTTGGCTCTTCTTCCCTGGGTAGAGGATCTCACAATGGGCTGATGTAATGTGTCATGTCATTGGTGAGATTTAATGGCCCATTA
The DNA here is from genome assembly GCA_008694505.1 of Cyanoderma ruficeps. NCBI lineage: Eukaryota > Metazoa > Chordata > Aves > Passeriformes > Timaliidae > Cyanoderma > Cyanoderma ruficeps. Next base: position 31,617,198 of record VZDJ01007753.1, read on the forward strand.
ACAGAAGATATCCCCATAGAGGTAATGGGAGGCACTAGGGTGATAAGCTTTAATGGCCCATTACAGAAGATATCCCTCTGGAGGGTGGAAAGAGATAAGAAACAATGCCCCACCCGATTTTAACAGCGGGCTTGTTATCAGAAAGGCAGTCACCCCCTCCCTCCTAGAGTTACAACAGATAAAAAAAAAAACCATCCCCAGCCAGGTTTCAACAGATGGAATAGAATAAACTTTTTTTTTTTGGTTACAAAACCCAAGACACTAGTTTGCTTTCCCATTGGCATCACCACCATGCTGATTCTTTGGAGCTCCCTAAGTTTCATTTGAAACTAGCTTTTGAAGATTATCCATCCAGGTTATGAAACCAGGTGATTAAATTTGACATGCCTTAGGTGGCTTCCCAAATTTTTTACAAGGAGAGAAATGGGCAGTAGATGCCTGAAAGAAGGCAATGTACAGCTGCATGCCTCCTGACGAAGCAGCATTGGACCAGTTCAGAGCCTGTGCTTGGATGCTCCAACAGCTCGAGTTCTGTCAGTGCCTGACAGAACTGGTTACTGGTTGACTTAGATTCCATCAATTTCAGATGTAATGGCACAGCTAAGATGCCTCACTGTGACTGAGGAAGGAGAGTTGCTCAAGCTGGAAAAGGTAAAGCTGAGGGGAAGGTGTGTGCTATTGAGGGGACAAATTCTTGCACAGGCTGAGGGTGAACAAATGCAATTAACTGTCAGTCTCATTTGCATTTGGTGGGCAGATTCTAGTTCTGTCATCCAGTGAATGTATCACTTATTAGTAGCAGATATCTTCCTGAGACTTTGGAGTTTGTATATGTTTGATCATGTTATTGTGACGACTCCTGTAACAGGAGCACAGGTGCAAGTAATAGCAACCAGTCTGTGAGCTGGATGACTTTTGCTCAAATCTTAAAGACTTCTCCTCCAATGCTCCAATAAAATGTGTAGTATTTCAAAATGCTTAGCTATTAAGTTACACTCCTGTGGTTTGCAGTATCATATTAAAAGATGTCACAGATGTTGGCTTTGGCATTAATTGTTTTCTTTTCCAAATCAATGGAGTTTAGTAATGATGTGCTGATGAAATTCATTTGGAAGCTTTATCATGGGGTAGATAATTTTTAGATAATGTCTGTGAGCTCTCCATGGCATTTTCCTTCCCCTGTAATCCCCCTGCTGTTACAAGTTGCTGGATGTACCTCACCTTGAAGCAACCCTCTGCACATACATGGCTCCATGTACTTGGCTCTGCTGAAAACCTCAGTTGTTAGCACACAGCATCCCTTACAGTCCTGGGGTGCTTTTCCCCAGTGGATCTAGAATTTTTTTTGTTTTTTGATGGTTCAAACATGGGCTCATTAGAGAAACTATAGGTATTTGCTTCAGTCCTGGCCTCAAGCACCCTAACTGCTGACGTGTCCAGCTTTTTCATGTGGCCCACTCCTACAGAGGTCCATGGTGCTCCCTTCTCATAAGTGTCACTGCTTGCATCTTCCTGAGAATGAAATGCACTAATGAAAATCAGCACATTGCTGTCCTCTGAGAGCTATCCCACTTTTATTAAACTGCATCCCAGTTCTGTGCCATACACTAATGTGTTCGTGGGCTCATTTGAATTTGAATCTTTGTGTTTCATTTTAATCTATGAACCAAATTACACACTGGAATTCAAAGCCAAAGATCTCTTCAGTGTTGCTCCTTCCCATTTCTTTATCAAGTTGGAGACCTCGCACCATGTTGTAAAATTAATTACACACAAAGTTTTTACTTAAGACCATCTGTTTTCCTGCTTAGATTTCATGATTTTATACTTCTCACTGCTGTGACTATATAAGTGTTATAGACATTGCCAAAGATGTATTGGACTAATTAGGGCACTCAAGCTCATTTCCGAAGGTACCAGTGTGAGGCTTTTGCTTAATATCAAATACTTTTCTGGCATCTGTCTGATGCTGAAGGTGAAGAAAGAAAAAATGTGCCAAACTTTTTAAAAACAAAAGAGGTTGGAGGCAAGGCACAACAAACTCAGGGTGGCCAGTTCAGCATTGCTTTTAATCAATATATTGCCAGCATGTAGTCTTCAATGTCTTTCATCACATATAACTCACAAAACTAAATTCTTCAAAAGAAATACTTTTTGGCATTCAAAGTCCAATTTCCTTTGCTTAATTTCATCCTTTTCTTCTGCTTAAGTTATTTAAGATATTCTTTGTTTTTGCTCACTTCAAATTTTTGCAAGCAGTTACATTCCCCAGTGTGTTGAGCCAAGCTTTCTCCTTTTCCAAGCTTTGTTGCTGCTGCTTTTTTGTTCTGTGCCCCAGTCTTGTGCAAGCTCTCCTGCTTTTTGTCCCCCTTGCCTCCATGCTCATATGACTAATAGAGCATAATGGTCTTTGTCCTCTTTTTGCACACTGTTCTTCTCTTCAGAGACAAACTACTTGAAGAACCAAATATTGTTGTGGGTGAAAGAACTACCTTTTCCTATGCTAAGTAGAAGGTACAAACCTGTGTTCCTTTGTCTGGAAGTGCTTCCACAGTTACTGCCAATGTGATTGAACAATTTACACAAGGATGATCTGCACTGTAACTTCTTGTTGAAATATAGCCTCTCCTGTTTACTTTGAAGAAATGCCATACTTTATTTGCTGCTTTGAAAAGTACTTCAGAAACATACCCAGCTTATCATTCCATGTAGCCCTGTCTGGATGTGTTGCAATTACCTTAGGCCAGTGTTTGAGAAGAAGCAGGAATGCAAAAGCAGTTTGCTGCAGCCACCATGATCCAGCACAAGCAAACTGTTCGTTGGGAAGCACTGGGCCAGACCATTGCTGTGTCTGACCTGATGCTACTTGGTCTAGGAAAAACAATGCAGAATGCGAAAAGTGTTCTCACCTCCAGGGTAGTAAAGATTTCTTTAATTGATAGTGCTTCCATGCACAAATGACTTCCTGAGTCAGCAGCTGCAGAACTTGGGAAAACAACTGGTGCAGACTTTTTATGTCTGTGTATATAGGGTGTGGAGGGGGACCATTCCTCCTCTGCCTTGTCTTGACGTGTCACATCACACAGGTGCATGCGGGATTATCACAGATTGTGCATCTGAAGTATTCTCTGGGTGCAAGGCATGAATAAGTCAGTCACTGGCAGTACAGTGTCCATCTAATTTTCAGTGCATCCTTGTCTCAGTAAGTCTGCAAGCTCAGCAGGGAGCTTTAATGGAGATTTGAAATGGCTGGAGCCTGTCCTTGCTGGATAGTGACCCACTAAATGTAACTATGCCCAATTTGATGCAATCAGTGCTCTCAAGCTCAAGAGGGGTAGAGTGTGGAAGTGGAATGTACAGAGAAAAGTATGGATGGCTAGTGCTGATGGATGGAATATAAGAAAGAAAAGAGGTTTTAAAAAAACCCTAAAAATGCTGGGGAAGCTGGGTTGTGAGATACCACAGGAATGTGTGCAGGACTGGAAAACTGGGGTCAAGATGCCAAGATGAGCTGTGTGAATCTTTGGATTCAAGGTGTATCTCTGGGAAGAGTGGATTAAACAGGCATGTAAGGAGATTCCTGATTATATTGCAAAAAGACTAAGACATGGCATTTTAATTTTAGGGGATGGAAGGGGGCATTCAGTTTCTCTTTTCTTTTGTACTATTTCTTGATAGAGATAGAAGGATTTTTTTTCTGACTAGAAGGGATGTCCTGTCAGGTATGGGTAGATGTGGAAGACAACAAGAGTTCTCTCTGTCTTCTGAGACATATAAGGCATTTTAGGGTGAAAACTGGACTGGAACAGAAAGGGTATGTTACACTTCAAGCAATGGATATGTGGCCCACACAAGAAAAGTCTGGCCTGACTCAGATTTTCTTTAGTAGATCCCACTTCTTATTTCTTAATTAGTTAATGTCTGAAGTATTATTATGGATACTATAATTGAGAAAACCTAATATATATACACGTGTAGCTATATAAGCAAATTATTTTCTGACATTCACTGACCTTTGTCACCAAACAAATCCTACAGTATTCATGCTGACATGGATGTGCTCTAATGTACTTTTAAAGTTGGGTGATATTTATCTCAGAGACAGCTGTAACTCATCAGCTGAAAAATGGTTTATTGAGTCAGGATGTGTGCAGGGACATTGAAATCAATTGTTATTTACCTGGTAATGAATAACTGTGATGAGCCAGTGTAATCTGTCATGGAAAGTTTTATAGCAGGCTTTAATTTTTTACTTTTTTTTAAAATCCTGGTCTGCCAGAGACTTTAACATTTTGTTTTGAAGTACTGTGATTCTGACCTTGGATACCTTGGCATTTCTGTGCTTTGAAATGTCAGTTTTGAATTTCAACATATGGTCCCAGCAGCACATCCCCATCATGTGGCCCAGTGACACTAAGTGCAGTTGCATATGGAGAAACTGCCTCTCCCTGCTCCTATGTGTACCAGGAGACCAAGATCCTCCCATGAAAATGCAGTGGAACAGAGCTTGCAAGCTCATTACCCAATTTTTATACAGTCTGGAAAGCATAAGCTTTGTTATCAAACAAAATAGACTTCCAGCTAACTGGTGTCTTGCCTGTATCCCTAGATAATGCTATATACAGCTTGTGAGAAATAACTGTCTGAGGAAATGTTGTTTCTACTACCCAGACTGGGTAATGCTGTGGTAGGAATACTGAGATACTTATCTTAATTTTCTTCCAGCCAGTATCATTGAGTTGCTGCTATTACTAGAAATGTGTGCTTTCTCTGGGGTATTACTCAACTCTTGGAACAAGTTTAGCTGAAGTAGTTTCCCAGGTTAATGTCATAGTTTAGATAAGTGCAATATTTCCTTCTATTTTTTCCCTTGAATTTCCTGTTTGTTTTTTTGGGTTTTTTTATGGGGATAATCTTGCTTCCAAAACACGTGGTATTTCAGTATTCGATACATTTCTGTGTAGGAAAACAAACTGTTGTCAGAAAAATCCAACTCCTTGTTTAAAAACTGATGTATTCAAGTTGTTGATAACAAATATTGAACATATCAAAAAAGAGTCAGGAACCTGTTGTTTATCCATAACATGTGGTTAATTCTTGCTCAAGAGGCGATCAACTCCCCTCATTCTTATTCCACACATGCACAGGTGCCTTCAAATGTTCATGAAGAGATGTTCAGTCTCTGGGCATTGTCTGGTCTCTTTTTGAAAGGTTCAGCAAAAGGGCAGAGAAGGTTTTTGTGTAGCAAAACTTCTCTGAAGATCTGGACTGATATTTGCATGGTTGAGTCCACAAGGAAAGTTTTAAAGGTTCTTTATTTGGCCCTCCAGCTTTTAAAAGGAATAGTATTTCACAGTACAGCTCATGATCGTTGGTTGGTTTGTTGGTTGGTTTGTTTCGGGGGTTTTTTTGGACCTCAGGTAGTCATCAGTATATCATCCTTTTGCAGGTTATACTGGAGAGCTTGTACTGAGAGCACTCTCCAAGATAAGAACTAAATGTAAATACTGCACAACAGCTGTTCACTGCTCAGGGAGATTTCTCAGCTGGAGTGCTGTCAGAGGAGTATTAGAGCAATTTTCACATAATCACAGTTGACTGTTTGCAGTTTGTATGTGTTAGGGAGCTGGAATTGTGTGGTACTGTTTGTATGGAGTCAGTTTACCACTAATGAGTTGTCCTGAACAAAGATTTGATCATACTGTGAGTTTTCAAGAGTTTGAGACCTATGAAAGGTTCTGAGCAAGTTGTGAGTTGTGACTTTTGGTTGTGTTTTTTTTTTATTTTGGTGTGAATTTAGATTTATTTTGTTTGCCTTGAACAGTGGGAGAAATGCATGTCTGTGATGCACTGTAAACTTTATTTCCAATATACTTGAAAGTTCACAAATCACTGTACAACCTGTATGTTTTTCTTAACCAATCACTGATACAGTGACAGGGGAGCAGCTTTTTTGGGAGGGGAGAGATGCACAGAAATAATCTATTCAACTAAAATTTTTTGATAAGAACATGATATTTCTATGTCCTCCTTGAGTTCAAAAATGAGCCAGGCTCTGCACTTAGGCTGGTGAAGGCATCAGGGTGTTGTTTTGTGACAACATAAGCCAGCCTTTAGTGAAGGCTGCTGCTCCAATGTCCTAACCTTAAGCTGGTGCTGCCATTGGAATTCAGGTGAAAAGTTGTTATTTGTGTGACCTTAGCCAACCAAAAGTTAACAGAACCCCCCAGTAAAGCAACTTTTCTGGTCACAGGGGGATCAGAACTCAGCTGGTCCATCTGCCTTGTGGTGCAAACAGTGTGGTGTCCAGGGATCTGCACAATGGAAGGGAGACTGAGAGCACAACAGCCAAAATTCAGGTTAGCTGATGCTTCTGGAAAACATCAACCTCTTGTTTTATTATTGTTTTTCTTACAAAAGGAGACAATTCATTAGTGACAAAGAACAGCAGTTTACTTTATAAAAAAGAAAGGCCTTGAAGCAATCTACTTCGAGTTGTAAGGGACACTGTTTCAGTTCCTAAGAACTGTTTCCACTTTATCGACTGACTATCTTGACTGGCATGATTGTCTTGGGTTCATCAAGCTTGGGGGCTGGCTTATGACTTAGTCATTTGCCCTCATGGACAAGGTCGTTGTCAGTACAGTGTAATGTCACTATGGAAACATGTCACTGATTTATGAGGTGTTTGGGGGTATCATTAGGGACATCAACTTCAAATTTCTTCTCAAAGCAGAGTTTGGAAAATATGTGTGTGTGTATTTGTGTACGGAAAACTCCAACTTTTTGATGCAGGAATAAGTAAACCTTTTGAGGGAAATGAGCTAAAAGCTTTGCTTTCGTGGTCCTTGTGAGCTTAGCTTTCTGGAATTTCTCTAGTCCTGCTAGAAGCAGGATAGCCCCTCTACCATGTGGGTGGGAAGTCATTAGAAGAGCAGAGATGTTAACGAACTTGGCAAAAACATATCTATAGATGTGTGCTCAAATGAATTCGTGGATGTAGTCAGGAGAAATTACTAAATGTTTAATGCTTAAGTGAGTCAGTGGCTTGAGTTGTGGAGTCTGAGACTCATCTGAAGCATTGATGATGGAGGTAATTTTATGTTAAGCTGTAGCACAGAAAGGGAATGAGGCTGTTAATAGGGATTAACCAGAAGGTTAAAGGAGATCTGTGGTGCTGTGAAGTATCTGGTGCTGACAACCATCAGGGGTGGAACATCAGAGTAGATGGAGTGCAGATCTGGCGTGGAATGCCTCTTCTTCATATGTACCATTTAAACCCAATCATTAATAATTACGTAGGTATTACAGCAATGTCAATTCAAATAAAGCCTCTCAACAGTTTGATCTGTTGTATGAATTGGAACAAATGTGGTGCTTGGGTCAAGGGAGTCCAAAGTCTAGTTCCAAACAAGAAACAGATTCAGGAGAAAAGAACAATTTAAACTAGGCTTTAGCTCAGCACTTTATCCAGTTCAGAGAAAACCTTCTTGAAGGTGCTGAAATTCCTATGATAACTGTGAGAAACATGTTGCACTTGCCAATCTGTATAAAGTATGTGATCTGAGGCACATAATATGATCTTGGCAGGAAATAAGGAATATATGCAGGCTAAGTATTGCTTCGTTTAGCTATTGAAGTTCTTGTGTGCAAGACGAAAGGTGATCCTGACTCACAAGAGCAAGAAATTGTCCTTAATGTGAGGAAAAAAATTCCAGAAATTGCAGTTCTGGAAGATATCCTTACTTCTGTGTAAGTTTTCTTAATAGAAATTAATTCTGTATTTTCTAATATTTGCTCATCTTTTTTCATGTATAATCTTTTATTAGTCTTAAAATCAGACTTCTCAGTTTGTGTAAAAAACAAATTCTAAAAGGTGAATTACAATCCATATTACTCAAGGTGAATAAAAGAGTCCCACTTATTAAATTAAAGATGTCAGGGTGGTCTTATTTACATTAATCATGAGATCTATTGAATACAAACTGATGACAGCATGAATATTTTGTGGGGGGAAAAACCCAAAAAACTCTAAAGTGAGGCTTCCCTAAGGAAAGTTTATTTTTTGTTGATCCAAATTCTTTTGCTCTACTTCCTGCTTTCTGCTTCTCTGTAAAGGTTTCTGTTAAGGGCAAGGTGTAGAACTGAAAGGGCAGCAGGTGTTTTGAAGCCCAGATTGCCTTTTGGAAATTTAGACTAGAGTGGAAATGTAAAGATTTTAGAGATGCTACTGAATTATGAAGGATTTCCAGCATTTTCTGTAGCTGCTAGTACACTGGCTACAGCTAAAATATATTTCACTTTATCAGCAATCTGATACCATAATGTGTGCTCTCAAATTAGTAGGATTCACACCTGTTTGCTGTCTAGTAGAGCTTCCTTTGTCATTATTTTGAAGAGTAAAGGATGAGAATGATCCCATCTTTCCATGCAAGTCATTTTGCTTTTTAACTGTGCCATGGTATGATGAAGTAGTGTCGTGCCCGAGTCTGTCATACCTCACTGAAGTGCAGCCAGAGACTTGCCATGTTGCAGACATCCTTTAGGTCTGTGGAAATTATAAGCTTATGGAAGAATCTTCTATAAGGAAGTTCCTTCTTCACCCAACCTACCTGAAGCACCTAACCTGGGTTTTCAGCTCAGTCGCTAGGCCAAAGTTCACAGGAACTTGATGTCTGAGATCCTGTCCATTCATAAACTGTAATCCTATGAGTTTTGAGTTTTATTGGATGCCTAAGGTTGGGTGGTGTATATATCCCTAAAGTGTTAAGAGTTACATACCCTTTGTTTATAGAGAACTGCATCCATAAAAACAGAAATAAGGTTGGAGACTCAATAGGTCATGCAGAGGGAGAACTGAGAAATGCTGTTTCCCCACTGTTTGCATGTTTGGAGGCTCCTAATTGCTGTCTTTATACAATGACTTCAGAAAAGTTGCTATCTCAGGTGCAGCCCTTCTATCTCTCCTTTTGCTCTAGAGAACAGTCAATCCTAGGGGTTTTTTTTTTCTTCTTCCTTGAAATAGCAGGGAGAGATTGATACTTGCTCCTAACTTATAAATGTTTCACAACTCAAAATGAGACTGAAGAAAAAGTAAACAAGGAGACCCATAGGAGAGAAAAAAAAAATCCCGCTTTTATTTTCAAAGACTGCAATTTAATTGAGTGTTAGTGGAATGTGGTGTATGACCTGGGGGAGCAGGAGCAGTTGATGGATGACCTTGTAATGGTTTCTGGACCATCACAGCTGTATTTAGAAAGCATTGTAGTATATGAGGCAATATTATAGAGAGGAAAAAAGGAGCAGAAGACAAGATAAAATAGGGGAAAAGAAGAATATGAGAGAGGTAACATGACAAAAGCTGAAAATTAAGAACAGCTAAGAATATGTGCTTGTAGTCTGAAATGCGTGCGTGGAGACTGAATGTGGGCGCAGAGGATGCAGAGAAAAATGAAGAAAAAAACCACCCTGGAGTGAAAGGACAGGTTATTTAATTTGTTCGTGACTTGTTTAGGGATTAAACCAGCCAAGTCTGTAGTATTTTTCTAGGCACCCCTGTTCCAGAGGGATAAAGAGAGGACTGGTTGCCCAGTTCCCTTGGTGCAACCCCAGGCACAGGCAGCATGGCAAGGCCGGGCAAACCAAGTCTGCTGGAGGCAGAGAGGGGGCTGAACAGAGCTCCAGATTTGGGAGCCCATGGGCATCGAACATCCAGACTGGAAACAGTCTCCCCAGGGGGCTGTAGGATAATCCTGCAAATGGGAGGATGGCAGGAAGTTGTCATGGAAACGGAGGGCCTGAAAGATTGACTCTGAGCAGCCACAGGCCAGTGAGACAGCCTAAGTAGGATTTATAGCACATTATACTGTGAAAAACAGGAGAAAATTACTGTAAAGGCAGAAATTATAGCACAACAGAACATATCAGCTCTGAGATCCATCTTGCTAATTAAAACGGCATATTCAGTGGTGGAGTGTGTGATAAGCCTGTTAGCCTAAATGGGAAGATGTTATCAATACTTCATTATAAAGTTTATTGTCTTTAAAGTAACTCTGGAGGAGGGGCAGGGAAATGTGAAACCTGGCTAACCAATGCCTCTCTGTATCTGCTCCATGTACTTAATAAATATCCATTCACTGCTAAACCTTAAATTCTGGAATGTTGTTGCCTTTTGAAATTTTCCAGCTATGGGTCACTTTGTGTGTATTTGAGGGAGTTAAATAAAGAGCCTAAGGAGAGGGAGGTGTGAGTGTGGAAGGGCTGTGCTAAGCAAGTTTTGGTATCTTACTGAAGTCACTGACTGTGTCACCTGCATTAAAAAAAAAAACAGAAGGGGGGGAGGGGCAAGTGTTTCTGAAATAGGTCCTAATTTTGCATGGTTCTAGTAACTCTTAGCTGAAGATCTCAGATCCCATAATATGCCTGGTGAGAATTGTGAGAACTGATTCAAGGTCATATAGAAATCCATACTGGGGCTGTGAACTGTTTTTCTGACCATGAAGTAATGTCTGTCTAGCCGTTAGAAGAATTTTCTTTTTTTTCTTTTTCCTAGCATTATTGCATCTTCCATGTCCTTTATTCAGCTTTATCACTATACTAATGAAATAACTACTTTTTGAGCTTTGGCTGCACTAGTCCTAATTGACCTGACAATTCCTGCATAATAGCACACATACAGAAGGTTTGAGTGAACACTGTTTAAAAAAATTAGCAGCTGGTGCAGTCTAATCCATGTAGTACATCATAATACACTGAGCAGGAGATAAAAAGCCCTAGGACACTTCTATTCAATGAAGTAATTAATATTCTTGTTTGAATATCAGCATACTATTTAAGGAAAAAAATGAAAAAGAAGATAAAACCCTGAAGCTCAATTATTGACACATGGACTGGTGTGCTGCAACTGCTTTATTACAGAATCCAAGGCAGTGTGTCTTATGATGCTGGCTTTTAAGGTTTTAGCACATTACAGTACTGCATCGATGTTTAAAAATAACCTAAAACCCTCTACTTCATCAGCTTTGAATCCTTAACTGCAGTGAGTCTCTCATTTCTCACTTCTTACTGTTTTCTTTATATCTTTGTGCACAATGTTTCCCTTAGCAGAAGGCTATGAAAGGATTGGCGTAGGCAAACTGAACACCTTTAATGATGGAAGTGACAAAATAGTGATGGTGGCTCACGGCGAAGAAATTTAACAGGCTGTTCACTCCTAGTATGTTGCAGCCAAGGCCTTCCTGCCTACTCCCCTTCTGGAAGGAGAGGCTTTGCAGGTAGAGGATTATTCCTGGGCAGATAAAAGGAATCAGTGGGAAGACGAGGGCTGCTTATTCTTTTCTTCCTTGACCTACCACGCTACTCTCACCCCCCTTCACAGCTAGATGGGGGGAAAAAACGCTGCCACAAAGGGTTTTTAGGTTGAGATAAGGGCAGGAAGAGATCATGCACCAACTGTTTTGATGGCCAAACCAGACTCAACTCCTATGAAGCTACTGGCATCTTCTCACAGAAGCCACCCCTGCAGCCAAAACCTTTAAAAGGCAAACACAATATAATTTCATACTTGAGATGTGTTCCTCTTGCCAGCTGCAGAAGCAGAACTGTATTCCCTAATGAAGTTTGAAGCGCTGATGATCACTGTTTCAACAATTTCAGCTTGTGACTACTGGGAATTATGACACATAGATCTTTGTAACTATGTGGGTTTTTCTACCTTTGGTTTCTCCCAGTAAAGCAAGTGTAAGCTTTCTGTCCCTGTCTCCTTCCCTAATGGCATTTTTTTCTTAAGTGAAAGCTGAGCTGTAGTTTAAAAATACTGTGTGCACCCAGCCTGAAATACCGGGGGGTGTGATCACTAGAGCTGATCTTGAGCACTGAGTAAGAGGCTACTTGGTTACATTACCTTTCAGTGAGATTAAACAGTTTGTGTAGAGAATGGTACAGATGCTGCTCTGGCATCTGTGTCGGGAAGACCATCCTTTCAGACACACCATTTGAGGGGTGGAAAAGAAATGCTGTGCTAGCAAGGTTCAAGTGGGCTGAACAACAGCTGAAGAGGAATGTGGGAAAGCAAGTGTCACCAGCTGAACTGATATACTTTAATGCTAGTTGAAACTCAAGGCATCTGATGGGTCAGTGCTTCTCTAACATAGTTTTAAAATGACATAATCATTAAAGATGAAAACAATCCAAATGAAACCATCTTCTATTCTACTCTTCAATGCTTGAGGGGTACATAGAATAGTAAGTGGGAAGTATATAAGCAAGTCTATACAGAATAGTAATCTCAATGTTTTTATATTTTTAAATTTATTAATGATAAAAAGGCAGGGGAGAGATGAGATGCGAGGTTTTTTTAATCCTTTTCTGATTGCTTGTGATCTAAGAGCAGTTGGTCACTGAGGTTAGCACATGGTAGATTACATTTTTGTGATGGTTTTTGTGTGTTTGAAAATAGTAGACTAATGAATGTTTAATGAATTACTATTTGATACTGTCTGCATTACTGTTGGGTAGTGTTGAGATCTTGGCAGTGATGTCAAGTTAAACATTTCCACTGCTATTGCTGTTGCCTGGATGGTGTTGACTCTACTGTGCAAGTTTGTGAGAGGAACCAGTGAGAGGAACCAGTTCAATGATCCAGAAAAATAATTCAAGAAAACAGTTTTTGGTTTGGTTCACTCCTAGTACCTGTGTCAGCACAATGGAGAAAAGAAGAGAGGGCAGAAATGTAAACCTTCACCTCATCTCCTCACTAAGAGCATGGAAAGCAGATATGTTCCTGATATGTTGTACTCAGCATTAATGCAAAATGTACTGTTGTGACTTCAATATTAATTTCAGCTGCCACTGTTCACAGGCTCTGTAGCAAACAGTCTTATTGTTGTGCCTGGTTGAATTTGTCATTGGAATATTTTGCAAGGTCACTGTGTGTATGAAATCATTTGCTATCTAGGTATTGATTAGTCTACAAGCAGGTTGATAAGGGATGGATGAACCAAGCAGCAGGAATAACTGAATTCTAATTTTCTTAATCTTTTTCTTCAAGTCTGACTTTCTGAGCAGGTTTTTTGGGTTTTTTTATTGGCTATGGTCGCTGTTGATGCTCAAAATTCTGATCCATTGCTTTTAGTGAGAGTTTTAGGGAGAGAGCCCTTGGGGTTTGTCCTAAAGAAGATCCAGTTGGCAAGACAATTAAATGAACGACCTCCAGCCCATGCTGTCTGCTTCGCAGTCAGGCAGCAGCTCAAGAAAGCATATTCAGCATGAGCAGAGATTGTAAAAGATAGCACAACCTCTTAGTGAGTCATCAAACCCACTGCAATGACTTTGCCCACCTAATAGTTGCTGGGTTTTGTGGAGTGTTTGGGATTTTTTGTTTGGTTGATTTTTTTCCAAGAGGCATTAAAACATGCCAAAGTACTGTGGCTGGGTGCTTTGGCTGTGACTTTTCTTTGTATTTTAGGTAGAACTTTCACAACCATATTTCTAGAGCTCTTTTTTGTTCTTTTAGGATTTTGGTGAAGTTGGATCAAAGCATGTTTCTTTTTTGGGAAGGACAGGCAGGTGCTGCTGAAAATAACATTTTCCTGGTCTATTACAGTAATATGTGTGTCTTCATGTGTTCTAAAACTTATAATTGACCTCACTCTTATATGTAGAAATAATTAACTATAGATTGTTGTTTCCTCTCAACTCTAATCTTCACTCTTCACTTCCACTGGCCTCAATTCTTCATGTTTTTCTTTTTTGTGTATTTTTGTTGCAAATTATCATTCTTTCTACACCATGTTCCCTTTTGAGAACATGTCTTTTCCAAATTTGGTGTATTTGACTGGCCCAGATAATTACTTGCTACAGCCAGCACAAATCTGCTCTGAGTAGTACCATTTGGACAAGTACCTTGCTTTTGATGCTTGTCTGGTAAGAAAACATGTAATTGTGATGTCCTGGGGCTGCACCATAGTACTAGGAAGGACTGTACTTCATCATTTGTTTGTTGTGTTTTTACTTGCTGCTAATGAAAATTGTAATAGAGTAGTTGAAAGAGGAGAAAGTGATCCATCATGAAGTGTGGTGCCATTTTTATTTTGCCATTAGTATCTTGCATGTGTGCTTCTGGAAGGAAAGATGGAAAAAGGGAATTGGATTTTCAGATTTCAGTTTCTATGCTGAAAACTTGAGCACTTTCTGATTATCATCCTTGCTGTCTTGGACACTTTTTTCTTGAGCAGGAGTATCATTAACTGTATCCATTAAATGCTGGTGATGTGAATGCCAGTGGGGAAGGGGAGCAGCTGTTAACAACATGGATAAGTTATAGCATTTTTTATGTCTTTTCTACCATATGATAAACAATGAAAGTCTATTTTTTTTCTTTAGCAAACTGCATGGGAGGGTAAGAAGAAAGCCCTGTGGGAGCTACGGGTGATATTTTCTGACCAAATGTGAAAAATTCTATGTAGTAAAAAACCCTTCTCTGTCAGATCCTAATTTAGCATAAACTGTTTATCAGAATCTTAACTCTGTGTATTTGGTTTGTATGGAACATAGGCAAAGTGACAGCAGGTATTTAAAAGGGAGCCCTTCTATTTTCCTTTTGCTGTCCTCAAAGCAAATAATGCAGTTTCTGTTTAGTGAACTCATTTTACCCCCCCCCCCCAAACTATGCTAATATTTCCAGATCAGTGCTGTAGGGTTTAATAAAGCAGTGCCCTATGAGGGGGGAATAGAAACGTTTTCCCTCTGAAAAGTGTTTATGTAATGGTTATTTATGTGTGTTGTGGTTTATCCTCAGTCAGCAACTAAATACAAGGCAGGTGCTGTCTCAGTCCCTGCCATCCTGAGTGGATGGGGAGGAGAATTGTGGAAAAAAAGTAAAACCCATGGGTTGACATAAGAACAGTTTAAGTATTGAAATTAAGTTAAGTATAAGTATAATAATGCTGATGATGAAAAGGAAGACAACAAAAATTGAAAGAGAACTAAAACTCAAGAAAGACAAGTATTCACAATATCGTTGCTCACCACACACTGACTGTGACCCAGCCAAATCCCTCCAGTTTATAAACTGAGCATGACATTCTCTAGTATAGAACATCACTCTGGCCAGTTCTGGTCAGTTACTCCCTCCTGGCTTCTTGTGCGCTTGCTCACTGACAGGAACTGGGAAACTAGAAAGTCTTGGACTTAGGGTAAGTGCTACTGAGCAACAACTAAAAGCATTGTTGTGTTATCAACGTTATTCTCATAGTAACCCCAAAACACAGCCCTGTTCTGGCTACTAGGAAGAAAATGAATTCTGTCTTGGCTGAAACCTGGACATGTAGGTGTATTGTTATTCCACTGTCATGTTTGAAACCAGCCCATGGAGCAGAAATCCACCTGCAGTCCATGGAGGAACACATAGTGGAACCAGGTGTGTGTGTGCCCAAAAGACTGTGACCGTGTGGGAAGTCTGCACTGGAGAAGGGTCCTGGTAGGAACCTATGGCTCCCCATGAAGAGGAGCCTATACTGGAGCAGATTTGCTGGCAGGACTTCTGACCTTATAAAGGAACCACACTGGAGCAGATTGTACCCTGTGGAAAGGTCCCATGTTGCATCAGCTTGTGAACATCTGTAGCCCAGGAGAAGGGGCTTGTGCAAGAAGTTTGTGGAGATTTGTCTTCCATGGGAGGGACCCCACACAGAACCAGGGGAGGAGTGTGAGGAGACAGTGGCAGAGACAGTGTGTGATGAACTAACCTGCTCCTCTTCACTGCTTCTGGGGAGAAGGTAGAGAAAAATGGGGGTGAACTTGAGCCTGAGAAGATGTTTGTGGGAGGGGGGAGGTATTCTGAAGATTTAATTTTATTTATTATTATTGTAATGTGATTTAATTAGTAATAAGTTAACTTCTGCAGCTTCAGTCTGTTTGTTTTGCCCATGACAGTAATGGCAAGTGATCTCTCCCTGTCCTTATCTTGACTCATGAGCCTTTCCTTATATTTTCTCTTCCTGTCCAGCTGAGAAGGGGAGTGACATAGTGGCTTTGGGGGGTTCCTGCTTTCCAGCCAGGGCCAACCCATCACACCCACATACGTGTCTGCAGTTGTGAGGCTTTTTTTGCTGGTATTTTGGTCAAATTGCTGATAAGCTTGAAGGATGACTCAAGTAGCTGAATGCCTCAAGGAAGTGGGTTGTATGATTCATGAGGATTGGTCTCATCTTTCACATAATTTTATGTGATGAGAGGGAAGATAAGTTTTACTTGATTTGTTTCTGAAGTATAGGTTTCATTCAGCTGTTCATGTTAGTATGGGTGTGAAGATACTGCTGTAGGAACATAGTCTGTATTATCCACATGAGTTCAAGGATCAAATTGTGGTGTTTTTACAACGCAGGGTAAGAGATGAAAAGTAAAATAACAGCTACGTGAGCTCTCAAGTGAATGGTCAGTCAGTGTCTTTAGTGCTGAGAGGTATAAAGGACACCCTTTCCACCAACAGGTTTCCTCATTTAGGCCAAATGTGATAAAAATGAGGTACCTGCCACCTGACTTCATCTGAGTAAACCTGTAGCCTCTGAAGTTGGAGGTGTGATGAACTGCTGCCTCTGGAAGAAGTAAGCATATTAGTTTCTTTCTACATGACTAGACAATATGTTTCTGCAGGTAAACTGAATTCAGCAGTGAGAGCCCTCTGCCATCGGGCTCAGATGCTTTGTGTAACCCTGACCTGTTTCCTTTTCATTCCCTTAAGTCCTGCCAGTGCCTCCTCTCAGTTCTTTTGCTGAATTCTGTGTATTCACTTGGTTTGCCTCTGAAGAGGCACTCACAGCAAAAGGAAGATTTCATTCATAAATTGAGGGGTAAGAGCAGGAGTGGACAGAACCAAGCAGACTTGCAGATCCACCACGGTACATTGCAACCTCTTATGCAGTGATATAAATGACATTTACTAGCAGAAGCACAATTGCTTTCAAAATGAATGTAGCTAATGTTACTGAGTGCCCTTGAAAGCAGAAATAATTCTGCCAACTGAGCAGAGTAGCACCCACTTCCCAACAGTGCTGGTGTCCAGAGTACTTTGTGTTCCTTATAAACTTCATTGGAAATGGTGTATTGTAAATCTGGCACTATTTTGCAGTAGTGAAAGGAAGGAAAATTTGTTGTTTTAGACTGTATGGACTTCTACCTAGAAGACCTAAATTAATTGCCTTGCTGTAGCCCATGAACTAATTTCTCTTACCATCTGTCAAGGTGATTTGGGAATCAACCTAAATGGGAATATACCCCACCAGATTTATTGCTTGGATTTTGTTTTATTGCTTCAATAAGTGCTGGATTGCTGAGGATTCCTCTGGATGAGATGTCCATGAATAGAAAATTAATTTGTTTGCACTCTAGTGAGGAAATGCTGTAAATACAAACCAGAGGCATCCAGCAACCACCAGAACCACCTCATCTGAAAATTGTAGGTATTCAGCAGGATGTCATCTTTGCATCAAGGGTTAAAATGTTGTACATATGAATTAAACACTACTTATTTGCCAGTGTGGTGTCATGTACCTTCTTACTAAATACCCCCAGAAGGTCCAATCCTGTTCTAATTTTCAGCAAATGAAATGAGTGACTATGAAAATAGAATGACTTTGAAACTTAGTTGGGAGTAGCCTAAAATTACAACTAATTTCATACCTGGCCATCTGTGGGAATGCTTGTCTTCCATTGTTTAGGTGGACTTGATATCCTATAAGTTCCTTTGATATCTCTGATGTTTGTGATTATACTTTATCTCATCATAACAGACAATGTATGAGGTCCTAAGCTCTGAAAGAATGAATTATATGTAATGTGCCTTGTTAGTGTATAATGTCTGATGGAAATACGTGTGACAGCTTCCTTTTCATGTGTTATGAAACTCTGTAGTGTTGTAGGGAAGTATTCTAAAGGGAAGATGTACACTTCTTTTTTTTTTTTAATGCAATAGCTGAACCATTCCATTGTGGAGTTATATAAGCCCTCCAAAACCCTCATATTGACCACACAAAATTAAGCCCAAATCTTCTATTCAGAGATAAGACTTTTCAGTAGTTCTCAAGCAGCCTAATCCACTGACCTGAGTGAGACCTATCTCTGAGCTATCACAGAGTACATTTTGAGTTCTCACCTCAATCCTCCACTGACATATGAGAGAGGGTAGGAGGAAGTCTCCAAATTTCTATACTCGTTCTGTGTTTATCTCTTCTCCTCATGTCATAGGGAGTTTGCTGAGAAAGAATGAAAGGCATTATAAGGATCTAAGTTTATGCCACAGTAAATGCATAATTCTAATGATGGCCATGTGTGATTATGTAACTGCACTGATATTGCATCTCATTGTTAAATATGTTGTGTCTGCAAGATTCCTAATGTACCTAGAAGAGCAAAGATATGATTTGCCATCCACTTCTTTGCATTTTGTGTTTCCTGAGCAGCCAGTTATTTGTGTCCTCTGTTGACTATTGTGATAATAACTGCACTTGATAAAGCACAGCACTGCTACTGTATTTGGTGGCTATCAGTTATCAGTGGGCTTGAAGTGTGGCATTAAGTCAAGAAGATTCTGAGGACATAAGTAAGAAGGAGTAAAATGTTTACTGGAGTAGGTAAGAACATGAGGCTGGCCTTTGCATTGGCAGCTTTAGCAGGACTAAGGAATGCAGAAGCTCCTGTTCTGAATTGTTCTCTGTTACTTTGTGTTACGAGATTATGGGAAGGAAAGCAAGTCACTGTGGACAGAGCTGGCCCCTGAATTGTGCCTGTTCTGTGGATGAGTGAAAGTTTCCCATTAGTGTTAAGCTAATACCACTGATCTAAAAGAAAAAGAGGCAGGCTTAAGACTTCATCTATCACTCACCTGCTTTATGGAAATAGTGTCTTATAGCATAATATATGTCTCATCAGCATTTATTGTTGTGTAACACATGGGTTCACTGTTATCCCAAAGTTTTCTCCCAGTGGGAAGACTTTCTTGCTAAAGAAGGGAGCAGCTCCTTTTAGTGTCTGAAGGAATGCACTAAGGTCTTGGTTGGCATTTGCATTCTGATGTTAGAGAGCAAGAGGAAAAGACTGAGAAAGCACCCAGTCACTTAGACCTTTAGAATCAGCCTATATTTTCTGACCAGCTGTCGATGGAGTCTGTGTGAGATTATTATTGTTTGCAGAAGCTTTATTGATCTTGGCTTTGAAGCCCAGAAATCTGTTTACGGCAGCCTATAAAAGTGAACGGCTACTTCTTTTGCTGAAGGTTAACACACTGTGTTTGTTTAATTGAATTGAAATGGCTTTGTGTTGTCTAAATGTCAGTGTTAATGAATTTTCGAGTGATTCTAGATTCTCCTAGTTGGATAAAAATATATAGATAGAAAGCAATGTGTTATAAGGGGGTGCTATCCACTTCATTAAAACAAGATAAACATAGATCTGAGGGAAACACTATTGCCTTTTACACAGTTGGCTGCGTCAGAAGGTCCTTTAAGGTTTCCAAGTCTGTTTTGTTTTCCAAGTCAGTTTGTATTATTTGCATCTGTGTTTCTTTGAAAACAGTGTAAAAAAAGGGAAGAAATGCAGAAGGTCAGAAATGGCACTTTTGGAATATCCAGCTTTTCTAGAATATTACTTGATGGATGAAAGATCTTACAACAGTGAAGTGGGAAGAAATATGTATTTATAGCTTCCTTATTGCAATGAGAGAGCTGGAAACTTATGGTCCTGCTTGGCTTTAATAAGTACTTGCCTGGACTGCTGTGGACATAATTCCCCTTCTGGTGTGGTTTGTTTTGTTTGGGGTTTTTTTGGGGGTTTTTTGGTTGGGTTTGGTTTGGTTTTTTTGGGGTTTTTTTTGTTTGTTTGGGGGTTTTTTGGTTTGTTTTTTTTTTTGGTGTGTGTGGGGTATTTTTATTTTGTTCTGCAACTAATTCAACAAACCTTCTATCTAATTTGATCAAATTTACCTAATTTCCAGGTAAATGAATGTGTGTTGTAGACTGTAGTGTAAGTGTAAGGCACAAAGACTTAATCTAAAAGAAAAGTTTACCTATACATATGTAGGTTGTGATATTTGTTTTGAAGGCTTTTTTTTTTCTCTTAATATTGTGTTGATAGGCTTTCTTAAAAAGATTTTTAAGTTTCTGTCATAATCTGATTAGTCATGGGAGTATGTTTGAAAACTGCTGTAGTTCAGAATGCTGATTCTGTGCACTTGAACAGGTTTAGAGGCAGTCCTTTTCCCCAGATCCTTCACCCTGTGTTTAGCTATAGATAATATTTTTTGTCAATCTATAAACGGATCAAGATTTACTGAAATGAACGTTGCATGAACACGGCAGGAGGAGGTTGCTCATGTCTTGATTATACCCTCAGTTATGTCACCTGTGCTTTACCTGCTGTCAGGCTATTCTCTGTTAAAGACTTCCCCCTTCAGTGTCCTCTCCTCTGGTTACTAGACATTGACATCTGACAGACACCCGTGACTGCAACATCTGCTTCTCTTCAGTGAATGCCTATTTTCAGGCTTTTTGTCCTCACCTCGTTTTGTACGTGTGGAGAGACTACAGGATTGGAAACTAAAAAAGAATAAGCAGAAATAGGGGGCAGAACAGAGGTGTATTTTGATCTCTCTGAAGGACTGGAATATTTAGCCCCAAGCCAACAAGTGTAATATCTTTCAATCCAGCACAATGAGTGCTCATTCTACCTATTAATGTATTTTTAGCATTAGAATTCCTCCCCCAGTGGTGGGCTACATTTTCCCCACCATTTGAGAGTTCAAGCAGAGCAATGGTGCTCCCCATGGAATATGAAGTTACACAGATCATTGCTCTCTGCGAGGGCTTTCAAGTCTCACGACACTCTTGAGAAAGTTTGTTCATGAAACATGTTCATCATCTATTAAATGTGTTCTCCAGGGAATGGTTGATAATATACAATATGTGAGATCTGAACACAGACGATATCCTGAACAGCTGTAACCCTCTGGCTAAAATCTTCTTTTGGTGGATGCAACTTGAAGGTGAAGAGAATACTAGCAGATAATAGATAATAAACCCAAAAAGATTCCTCAAGCCCTTCTGTATATCAATGTAGTCCTCATCAGAGTTCTTCAAATCTTTGTCCCAATAGACTTTAACTCCATCATGAAAAATAAAAATATAAAAAGAAATAAATTTAATTAGAGGTTTCTTTGAAATCCATTCCAAACATTAAAGGTCCTGTTTCAAAGCTTTTGATCTCAATAGGTTCTGGATAAAACAAAGACGGTAGGTTCGATCGTTTCGTGACTTGCGTACCTGGAACTTGAAGGGATGGAAAATGCAGTGAATTTCTATTTGCATGCTCAAAATACAGTACATACAAAAAAGCTGAAGATGTGATAGACATTTACCCTTTTGATTTGCTTTAAGGAAGTCTCAACTGAGAAGCAGTGTTTCATCTTGATGCATTGAAGTTCAGTGGAAGATCTTAATTTGACTTCATTAAGAGCAGGAATGGCACCTGCTTGGGTGAGGAATGACATTGTAGGAAGGATCCCAGATAGCTTAGAGCTGTATTTATTTTGTAATTTGAACACTTGCTTTTTCTGTTTTTTATTAAATATGTCAATAAGTACAATGTTGCATTGTTTCTAGTAACATACTTTTAAAAAAAACTCCCAGGTGATGCTGCAATTACATTTCTAGTGAAGAACGTAAATGAATGATCTTTAGGAATGCTTATTTTTAAAGTTTTTAAAGATTCACATGGTCACATGCAAAAGGAGTGCTGCTTTTGGTGCCTCTTTTTCTGCACCTTGGATATTTTCTAAGCTAAATCTGTTTGAGTTTAATGTGTTCAAATGGTTAAACATGCTGTTTTCCCCTGTTACTGGTAAGAAGATTCCTGCACACAGTGGTGTAACTGTATTTGTGAAGTAGTTTTAGGTCATTTATAATAAATGTGAGAATCTGAGTTTTTTCTACAGATGGAAGTTAGTCCATGTTATATTTTTCTCTAAACTGACAATGTGTGCAGAAGTGGCCTGTCATATCTTAGAGACTTCACAAACAGATGCTTGAGCAACAGAAGATTATACTTCCCATGTGAAAAATAGAGGGTTGTATTTCTTATGACTGTCAGAGGTCCCTGAACTAAGTCTTTGTTCTCCTGTTCTGTAGACTTTATTTGTATCTTTGGGAAGAAGGTGGGATTTAGATAACCTTACTGGGCTTACAATGGGACAGCAGCAGAACTGTCTTTGATGTATTTGTAAGGCTTCTAGTAAGGCAAGAGACAGTGGCTGAGCCTCTTCTATGCCATGCAGATAACTTGGGTTATAGTGTGCAGATGCTTGAATTTTATGTCTCTTGCACACATCCCACAAATTAATCTTCTGTTTTGATTTGGAAACCGTTTTTGTTGTTCTCTTGTGAAAACCTCTACAAATGAGTTGAAAAGGAAACCTTTGAGTTAAAATAAACTCAGCAATAGCTAATTAGATGTTCTAGACTGTTCTGCTGCGGGCCTCTGTGGTATCGTTTCCAGTTCAGTGCATTTTTGTATGCATCCTTTCTTCTCTTGAGCAGTGGGCTCTTTTTGACTGTAATTTTTGTAATTATTGTATAGCTTGTTGCTTCTACTAATTCTTATGGAGAGAGTGTACTTGTAGGATAACATAATGTGGATCCTGGTGGTAGGATATAGTGCCTCAGTAGCAAACCACCTCAGGGCTCGCAGTCTGAGCAGCAGGGAGCAGAGGTTAGGGGTTTGCATGGCAGTTATTTTAGTCCCACTGAACGTTTAAGATCAAAATTTTTGGTTCTGTTTGGTTTCTGTCGTCTGATTTATATTGAAAACTTTAAAAAAGTTTTACTTGGTTTTAAACAAAGACAGACCTGATAAACATCAAAATGCTGTACCAGCTTTGCTTGCGTTTGTGCCACTGGTAGGTCAGGAGAAATATTTTTCCTCCCAGTGATATGTAACTGCTTTTAAGAGAGGTTAAAGAGCAGCAGATGTCCTGTTGCATATGTTTGGAGGGATAAAACTTTTGAGGACATGGTTGTGGTTTTCCAGTTTTTCATTTTCAGTGCTTGTCACTCTTAGCTATTTATTACTAGGTACTCCTCTGTGCAACTCATTCCATGAAAACATGTTGTCCACTTCTCTTATTGGAACTTTTTCATCAGAAGCTGTAGCTCTCTGATATCAGCATAGGTCCCTATCAAAATGCATGAGATACTGTAAGGGACAGACAGTGTTTTCTAACTTTCAGACTTTTCAGCACTGAGTTGCTGTCAAAAATAATGATCAGGAAATATCGTAAATGCACCATAGAGTTTCTAAACAGAAATAAAACAGAAACGTAGTCATGTGGTTCTACAGTCCAATTTCAGATTGTCTTTATGGACTCCTAGGCCACCTTTGGGAGTCCCTCTGTTGGAATCCCTGAATTTTTTCTCTGCTGTCTCACTGACTTTATGGTGCTTGGTATATCAAAGGGAGACTGAGATGATGTGCTACTGCACTTCTTGATTTAGTCTATTAGGAATTGCAGGCTCTTCCAGAAGTGTGGACCACTGAGGTGCTTTTCCCTGACTGTCAAATACAAAGAGTATTTATTCTTTCTAAGCATTATGAAATCAGAGAAAGAAAAATGAATTTAAATTAGACTGTGTTTTTAAAAATTCATATTGGAAATTATCATCACATTTTATAAAGCCAGCATCATGGAAGCGTATTTTAATAACAAAAAAGGGGATGGTGACCTCAGTCTTTCTTGGAATTCACTTCAACAGAATATGTCTGAGCAAGGTCTCTGAGCTGACATGCTAGCTTTTTGCAGTGCTGGGATATTTTCCCTTGGGGTGTATTGGGTGCCTGAAGTAAATGCAAGAAGAAAGCAAAAAGAAATCAAAAATAATTTTTGTCTATTATGAGCTAGTTGTGTGGTACTATGTCTGAAAAATCTTGTTTATAAGAATTTATCATGTTCTCTTGATAATTGTTTTCTGAGTAATAAGGAGTGATAGAAAAAACATTTCTTAAAAATTACAAGGCCAGGTTCTGTTTCTTAACATGTTTTTATTACATATTACTGGGAGTCATTAACTGCCCGTAACAGTTTTATTGCATTTCTTTTGGTGACAGCACAGATTTGATAAGGAATATATTATTTACTTTTTCCTTTAATTTCAAATGAGACTAGAAGTGCTCCTGTCTCTGGGGATATTAGTACATAGCATGTGATTTCCCCACCTTTGACTGACATATGGCTTATCCATTCAGCCTGTAATAATCCTTTACACTTGTGACATGCTTACTGATACCCACAAACATATGCCTTCTGGACTACTAACTGCTTGAAAATTTAAACAAAATTAGAAGTTGCAGCTTGTTTCAGTTAATACGATGAAGTGCCCAGAAAGATTTTCTTATTCTAAGGTAAGTTAATGGGGTTTTTTTACTTCTTCCATATGGAAAAATGGGAAAAGAGTACAATGTTCCTAATTCTGATTTTTGTGTCCAGTCCTCAGTTCTGCACTCTGCAGCACAAAAAGAAAACTGCTTCCCTGCACATAATAAGGATGCTGAACAAGCACTGCTCCATGACGTTACATTAGCCAGTAAAGGCTTCTGCGGCGTCTGTGCAGAGCAGAGGCAGAAGCTGGTGCATCTGGGATCCATTTGGCAGTTCCCATTATCACTCATGACTCTGATTGCACATCTTCTTGGCAGCCTCACCTGGGAGGGCCAGGAGTGAAAACAATTCAAAGGTGAACTTAGTTCTCAGCCCTAGAAATTCATGACTCAGTAGCAGCAGAGTTAGAGGCAGTGTAGTTAAAACCTGTGTGGCTTCTCCCAGTGATAAATCTGCCAAGCAGATGTCCTTATTCAGGGCCATGTCAACTGAGAAAATTTCAGCAGTTTTATATGTGCTAGCAAAGAAAGACCTTTAAAATCTCAGCAATGTGCCCTTGTGTGCTCCGCATCCTTTAGAAGTAGTTGGTTGATGAGTTTGCTGTATCTACATGCAGAGGTATTTTCAGTGTGTTTTATTACATTAACAAACTATTAGAAAACAAAGGAGACACGTACATAGAAATACACGCATAAAAACTCTTCAAACACACTTCTAGATTGATGCCTAGTGGCACATGGAGAAAAAACAGCATTAAGAAATATTGAAATAACAGAATCAAGCAACACCAAGTTGTAATAATCTTTGGTACTATGGGTCACATTTCATAGCGACTTTTATCTTTTCTGTCTTGTCTGAATAAGACAGCCTGGTTCATTTAGTGTGATTAAAATTCCCTAGATGATGCATCAAAATTGTGAAGGCTCTTTTTTTTCTAGTTACAGGGTGGGTAGCTGTCTTTTCATGGTATTCGTCATGTTATCTTATTGGTGTAAGGAAAGAGGATCAGGATTTGAATTAAAGCAAAAGTATTATCTGATAGGGCAACTAAGCAAATATCAACAGATTATCAGGGGGTTTGTTGTGGGTAAAAAGTCAATCATAACATAGTGCAATGTTTGTTAATACTATTTATTTACTTGCTCTTTGTTTTCATCCTGAGTAACCAAGCTTTTTTTTCTCTAAGCACCTGTATAGATAGAAAGGGAGAGTGAGACTATGAAACTCATCCAATATCCCGGGAAAACCAGCAGCAAGCCCCAGAAAATATTCCATGCACCGAAATCCTTATGTATCATAGTTCCTTAGGGAGGCAGCCATCCCCGCTAGCCCCTTCCCAGGGTGTCAGAGTATGTGTCTGTATGTTGAGGAGCTACGAGATAATGTTGCAGGAGGAATTGATTAGGAGTAATTTGCCGGGGGAAGGGAGCTGTATTGTGAGCTGTCAGCAAGTAATGAAGCAAGGATGCCAATTGACAGGTGGACCAAAGCATTTTCAGTAGGAGGGAGGAGGAAATCGGTTCCAAGATGCAATTGCTCTAATTGAGGCTGTGAAGAGATAAATGGGGAAAGTTTGCAACAGCTGGAGATTGCTCTGAAGGAAAACTTTGAGGGTTTGTTATCTTCTCAGGAGGTCTTTTAGTCACCATGGTGATGCCTCTGGCAGACATCAGCAGGGAGAGAGAAAAAGCAGTGAAACTGAAACCAAAGTCAAACAAAAGTCCCCAAGTAAAAGGTCCCAGGCATATGGTGACAAAATAAAAAAATAAGTATTGCTGGTGATGTTCTTTGAACTGCCACTTTCAAAGAACTTTAAGTACACATCTGAACAGTACTGATTACAGCTCTGTGTAAAAATTTCAGTCATTATACAGCAGTGCATATTTGTCACCAGAAACATTAGTGCTGTACCTGGGGTTTTGGGACCCATATGCACTTCTGGAAGACAGCTTTCTTGTGTGTCCACTAGAAACACAGCTAGAAAATTTGATTGGGTGCTTAGGCACTGTAGCCTTGAAGTGAGGATGGTGATTTGAAGGCCTGCTTTAGAACTAGAAGTGGAAAAATAAAATCATGGAGAGAACTCATCTTCATTAGTGCTATGACAGTGTCCAGTCAGAGATTTGACTTGATCATCTTGGAAGTCTTTTCAAACCTTAATGATTCTATAATCATTATAAATTTCTTGTTGCCTTTGATATTCAGCTGGCTTTTTGTTTCTTCTTTTTTCCCCCCCCTTCCATTTTCATTGCATAACTCCTAGCTGTTTCTTTTTGCTGCCACTTAGTAAGTTTATCTCCTTTTTCACTATAGGAATCTTTGAAACACACTCCTAAGATAAGCTGTGTGTAGAGTACATAGCCTTATTTCCATTTCCTCAGTCAGTCCTTTTAGATGTGGATAATTCAGACTGGACAGAAGGGGATGAGGCTAGCTAATACTTCTGTCGTTTTTTCCTTTCAAATTGCAAGTAGATTGATATAGTGAGTTTAAGTTAATTCAGAAAAATACATACATTTAAGATGTCTGCGCTTCAACATTATTGTCACACATGCTGTTGTTGACCAGCCTTTTTTATAGTGGTAGCAGGCAAAATACTACATTACATCAAAATACCCTTGGGCCGATGCTGAACAAGCAAATCACTAAGTTCTGTTCCTGAACTGGAGATAGAGGATGTTTCTGTATGTCAGGATCTCCTGTAATGTCAAACTGGATGCAAATGAATTTACTAAGGAACAACAGTGATAGCAGAGGAAAAATGGGAGCTGCAGTAATAGGGTTGTGTGCCTGGAAGCAAAAATAATTTCATTTCAGAGTGTTGGATCGATTGTCTTTTTAAACAGAAATACTTTTCTTCAACTTGTGTTGCAGTAGTCTCTAGAGAATCTAATCAATGGCTGACCTTAAGTGGTATACATGTGTAACTAGGAACTTCCAAATACTTTTCTTTATGATTAAATGCTACTTGCATTACCCATCATTTCATAATTCACTTCTCATGGGTCTTGTTGAAGATGTATGTCATAGAAGAAGATCTGGAGGGGAAAACATCGCAATTATTTTATTTTCTGCATACAGAGGGTAGCCTGGAAGGAGAAATAAACATGAGCACAATAATCTATGATGCTAATGTTGCCGAAGAAGTAAAACCAAGTTTTGCAGTTTAATTGAAGGAAGCAACTTCTCTACCCTTTCCCCTTCTAATAAAAAGAGTGATAACAATATGTTTGCAGTAAGAAAGCATGCTGAAATGCAGTATCTTGATTTATCTAGTGCTTAGTGATGGAAATCTCCACATCTGAAAGTGAGAGCTGAGCAACAATGGAAATCTATGTTTTCCTGCAAACTTGTTAAGCAAGATGCTGGCATGTTGTTAAAAGTGCAGGAGTCGGGGAAGGGTCTTGTGTTTTTGTTAGTTGGGTAAGCATGTATAGTTACTGCTATCATGAGAGTCTCACGTGAGATTTTTGGAACTTATATTTATTCTTTTTTTATGCCAGTATTTTATTAGTATGTTTATTTTGATTCTTTTTTTCCTACAAAATTATTTTTAAGTGGTGTGAGGAAAAAGCTCAGTACTTTTCTACCCACCAAAGAGCTTGGTTTTGTAGTGTTACATGTAGAAAACAAGTGTAGTATATCTGCAAATATGGTGGAAAGTAGTGACTATCCTAGATAGTTAACAGTTTCTCAAGATACCAGCTCCTTTTACCAGTGGCTGACAAATCTGTTATTTACCTGGTTCTTGCTGACTGAATACAGAAACATATAGGTCTTATGATGGCTGAGCTCACTGTGGTTGTAGTTGCTCAGTGTCTGGATTGGTTAATCTTTCATGACAAGTAACAATGATATTTTGGCACCCACTAAGGCATGGTCTCTCTTCTATTCTCTGTAAGGCATTATTTACACTCTCTCCTTGATGTAGTTCAGCTGTAGATACTCCAGGGCAAATGAACTTGCACAGGGCAGCCTTAAACTCTCTCATCACATATAGCCTAACCTGACATAACTCAGAAGAGAGGATTTTACATCTTTTACATTGTTTGGTTTCTAGTCTTTTTCCACTGGATGGACTGTCTGCTTTAACAGACAAATCCAAAGCCCTAACAAATCTTCAATTTCTTTTTGCTCTACCATGACAGTAGCTGGTTCCTGATAGACTATGCGTAATGCCAAAATAACTGGACAGAAATGTCTATAATTTTGCTCAACTGTGTGTGGTTTAAGTCTATTCTGGCAGTGTTATATGAGGATTGCCTTGAAAAAGAAAGATCCATCCCACCTACTCATGGAATACATTGTCACAGAAATATGTGAGTGGTGGAGGAAGTTCTGATACATTCTGTAAGAAGTGGAAAATTTCACTGATGGTGACTTAAGTTTTCCAATGACTGGTTTTCCCTATTATTTCCCCAATACAATATGTTACAGAAGGCATTTTATTTGAATATAAATTAATATGCAGATACTGCTTTGAAGTACTGCAATGAGCATGGTTTCTTTTATAACTAAATGTACTTGAATTAAATCACTGACCTGAGATGAATTACTCAGATTTACGCTTGTTGCAAGGTCAGAGTGACATTCTTATTTGCTTATGTTTGTGACCTTACTGTTCTGTTGTGGCAATTATTGTCAGCTTATCAATTCAGCATTTTGTGACTTATGAGAGAGTCAAATGGAGAGAATAAAAGCCAGAGGCTGTTGTTTAAATATAAATAACTTTGAGGATTAGCAAAAATGACATAGAAACTGATTGGATGTAAAAAGAAATAAATTAATGTACAAACATATAAAGTGTTTCAAAATACTGTATGGAAGCCACCTTTCAAAATAACTTGTGAACCTTTGAACAAAGGAAAATGAGCCCATAGAACATCCTGCACCTCTGAGATGATTGAAAAAAATTGGCTTTTCCTGGAACTTGATTTCTGTTATTTGAACACATCCCAGTTTACCAGTACTGAAGGGAAGATGTAACTGTCAAAATGACATGTTGGAAGGACTTCCGTGAAGAAACTGCAACTCTCATAGGCTTTATGAGTATCTTACAGCAGCATTCACTGATGGAAAAGCCAGAAGAATTCTTCAGTAATCATATTCTCTAGAGCAAAGGAGTAGAATTAGAAGTTGCATTTGGAGCAGAATACCTAATCAGATGTGACCTATAGCTTCAAGTTTAAAATATGAGGAAGCCCACTCAATTTTGCTAAAATGAAGAAAATATCAGATTAGTAAACTGTGAGTCTAGACCCATTCCACAAGAAGGAAAACACTTTCTGGATTTGCAGGAAAATAGGACATGATGGTATATGTAGCACTGGTCATACTTGATGCGTTCATGAAACAGACAATCGCATAACTCAGGAACAGGTCCTGTTCTTTGATGAACTAAGTGGAACAAGAGCTTCTCTTTATTATTTTCAGGCCCTTGAATAGATGAAGGAATGCTTGCAGGTCTTGAGACTGTTTTCACAAGGGGAGATCTATTTTTAACAGGAATCTTGAGGACAGCATATGTGAAGAGAGGAAATCCTTTCTAGGATAGAAGAAATATTAAGATCCAAGAGCCTACATCACACTGTGTGGCACTTTGATCTTCAATAAATACAGTGAGAAATTGTGAGATATTTGGAGAGAAAATAGGTGGGAAAAACAAAACCAAATAAAACAGTCAAAAGGTTATTAATTACTGGGAGGAAAAAATATAAATGCCATGTGTACTAAAGAATTACAGAGTAGTTAGCCTAACACCAGTTCCTGGGAAGATTACTGAGCAAATTTTCCTAGAAGTTACCTGCAAGCACACAAAGGATGAAAACCACATATATATGCTGTGGGCCAATTATGTTTGGTCAAACTCATTTCCCTCTTCAATGATACTGGCTCTGTGGATAATAGGTGCAGGAGATGTTGTTTACTTTCATTTCTACAAAGGCATTGAAGTTGTTGGATGTACTTTCTTTGAGACATTCAAAATTGAGGTAGTTCCTAAGTAACCTTCTCTCACTGACCTTGCTTTGAGTTGGAGGAGAGGGGAAACTCAATGATCTCTACATGTTCCGTCCAATTATCCAATGGTTCTTTGTTTCTAAGCATTGGAGGTGAGAAGCCACATGTTCCCTGTTTTCTGTGGGAGTGCAGTTGTGATGGAACAGTGCTGCCAGTTCAGCTTCATGCAAGGTGCTGGATTGGAAATTACTTTTTATCTATATTTTAGTTTTTATATTGCATTCAGAAGGAGGCTTAAAAAAGATCAAACAAATGATCAAAAGTTTGAATAACTAGGGTTTATAAAAAATTTGTCTTTCTGTCTCACCTGCTGAAGAAGCCAGGATGTAAGTGATTATGTGCTACTTGCATGTCTCACTAGCTGTCACCTGCGGAGTGCTGCAGTTTGAGGAAGAATGAATGACCCTTAAAGGAGGGCTTAAGAGGCATCCCAGGCCTGGAGATGAAAGGATGAGGAACAAATCCTCTGTATTATTGAAGCGTGTGTGAAAGGCATGAAAGAGCTAGAGGTAAATCAATAGTTGGTATTTACAGTGTGGGAGAGAAAGAAAAGACAGACTGAAATTTATTTTTCCAGGTTATTTGAGAAAGTTGTTTGGGATTTTTTTCCCTTTAATGAGCACAGAAATCAACTTTATATGGAATTTTATGTCTTTGGCACCCTGAAAGGTGTAAGAAACTGAAAGAAACTCTTCCCTATGTTGTCTCTTAAATAAATGATGTAGTAATTAAATGCCTTATTGGGAATGAAGCTAGCAATTCACAATAAAATGGTAGAGACAGAAACAAGAATACTGAGGTTTAGTGCTTAGAGTGGAGATTAATACACACTTGAAATATGAGTGAAGAAAATATTTATCAATTTTAATCAAAATTTCTCAGTGGGAGGAGAGGTTAAGAGGGCATGGCCTACCCATGTTTTGCTATTTCTTCAGTCGTAGTAATTTATCTTATCTTTCTAGAACTTCTTAACAACACCCATTAAATGCCATGTGGTTCACTCACTGCTCTAGAAAGTCCCTTCTATGTGTCTAGATAGTTGTTTGGTGGCACCTGTCATTGGTCTACCTCAACATTGTGTGCTGATGTGGTGCATTATCCTCTAACATAATAATTGATTAATTTCAAAGGCAAGCAAGTTAAATTTCTCCTATTATTTTGTGTAGACTTCCTTAAGAACAGGACATTTCAGGGCATTTAAGATCAAACACTGTATAGAGGTGCAAAAATGTGGCATTAAAGCGTAATTTAAAATGGGTAAAAAAAGATAATATCCTTCTCTGTAATGATATTATGGATATTATTTGTAATATTCATAGAAACTTACTGCTTCTTTGCCTGAAGTCACCTAAAGCTTTCAAAATGAAGTGTAGGGAAATCACTGCTGTCATTAGATCGATGTGATCAGCCCACAGACCTTTCATTATCCTCACTTGGGTGACACGTGCTATTGCTTTGTGCAGCTGAAGGCCACAGACTCAGGGCCTCTTAGGTGATGATGTATTTTAGCAAGATTGTAACTGCTGAATTTCTCAGACTACAAAAGTGATGAAAGAACTTTTAGAGAGTGACTGAATATCGACTCACAAAACTTACTGGTAGCCTCTGCCAGGGGTGAGGAGTGTGGCATTGGCTAAACTGCCTCATGCAATACCCATATGATGCTGATGTGTTCATCCTGACATTGGGAATATCTTGGTCTCAGTACTGTTGAGACTGGTCCTGTGTGCCTGCATCACCCTGCCCTTCTGGATAAGGTCCAGGTTCTCCTTCACCACTGAATCTCATGGCAGGAGCTGTTGCTATCTGTAACTGTAAGGTAGATGCCACTCTAGGGTGATGTGGGAACTGTGATGCTAAGGTGCTTTCTAGTGAAATGATAAGGAGGGACTATGGTGGATGACTTTTGAGGCTAAACTTCACCTTTTGCCATGGAGCAAGGGTAGCCAGGCATGGGAGATGACATGTCTCCCTTGAGTGATACCACATTTGTCATGTAATACAATGGGATAGCAGAGGATGCTGGGAAAGAGCTGATACCAAACACAAAGCAAACTGGCTGAGGCGAATGCAGTCCCAGGTCAAGGTGAGCAAGTTATTCAAAACCACTCTGCTTTTTCTCTCCCCTGCTGACTTTTTTCAGATACAGTTGTTCTTGCATGATCACAATCAGTATATCAAAATAAACGCTTTATAGGGTAAGGTAAAAGGAGTTGCTGGCAAGACTGTAAATCCTCTCATGGAACAAATGATAACTCAGCTCAAGAGCCCTTTTGTCCTGCGAGTGTGGGAAGGATATAAATTCTCTGAAAGTATCTGTCAGTTGGAATTGCTCTGCATTCATCATGCCAGCCCTCTGCATCATTCATGAATGTCATAAGACACTAAAGGATTGGCACTTCATGGTGAGAATGATTAGACAACCGTTACACCTATCTTTTACTCTGGCATGGTACTTTCAACAGATTGCCTGTATCAAGTTTGCTTATGTCCATCCCTCCTAGTGATGGACATCCCTTCATGGTGGCAAGAAGGCATAATAGCAAGAAAAGCTGCATATCATTTACAGAATAGTTTGTATGTCCTGGTACTAGCTCTGGATACTTTTTGTTTTTACATTCCCACTATGTGACCTTGGGGAGGGTTAGAGAGCCTTGGAAATTATGAGTATCCATAAATGCATTTCTTCTCATCATTGATCTTCCAGTAGTTGTGAAGGACAATGTCATATCTGAGGTAAGGTCCAAAAGCTCAGAACTCAGAATTTCTTTCCTTGATAGATCAAAATGGGCCCCATTTAGTCATAGGCTGTGTCTACAGAAACACCCAGCAGAAGAGTTGGTTTTTAGAATGGAATTTAGTACCAAGGACCTGAGATATAGAACTGCAGGCTTTTTTCATCTGAAGTG
Organism: Cyanoderma ruficeps; assembly: GCA_008694505.1. Taxonomy (NCBI): domain Eukaryota; kingdom Metazoa; phylum Chordata; class Aves; order Passeriformes; family Timaliidae; genus Cyanoderma; species Cyanoderma ruficeps. Next base: position 31,650,543 of record VZDJ01007753.1, read on the forward strand.
TTACTTTGGACTAGCTCTAGTCTGGTGCTATATACCAGTGTGTTCTTAAAAGGTGGATGGCATCTTCCAGTTTAGTTTTAAACTAAACTGAAAGATTTCGAGAAGTCAAGCTTGTGTGCTCAGACTGCTCTGATGAGAACCAAAACATGGCAGGTGGTGATAGTTCAAGAAGTTTATTTCAAAAGCATCCGTTAAATGCAAATAGCCAGAAAAAAGATACCTGAAAACTTGCTTCTTTTTTCAGACTCTGCTGCTAATTTAGCATATTAGATTTGGTAAAACTCCAAATGCTCTGATGAATACCCGGTAGCTGATATTTCTGGCCCAACATTTTTTAGGTGTCCAGACTGAAAATTTGTGTTTGGTCTCTTATGGTGATGATAGTGAAGGCAGTAAATTTAAACTGTATTTTCTGTTTTGATTTCTATGATTAAGGAAATGTGAGCAAGTATGTAAGAAAGAGTGAAGGATTGCCTACAGTTAAAACAAGCGAAACCTTGTGGACTCAGACTGGTCATGCAAGGTCTTATGCTGCTTAAACCAAAAGTGACTAAATGAAGCTGAGAGAACAGAAGTTGTCTTTGCAGCTTTGTTTTAGTTTTGCTTTGGTTTTGGTATGGGTTTTTTTGTTTGGGTTTTGGGGAAATTTTTTTTTTTTGGTTGGTTTTCATTGTTTTGGGTTGTTTTTGTCTTTTTGCAAGAGTGTTTTTTTTAATGGAATAAATAAAGTATTCCTAAGGATAAACACTAGAAAGAGATTCTCTAGAGAAGTGTTGACTGGGCTGAGATCAATAATAGCATTTTGGCCTTCATCCATCCTGAGAGGTATCTAGGCCATTTTGTTACCATTCAGATTCTGTAAAAGTGTACTGAACTAACATTCCTCCTCCAAGCCCCAAGTGAGCTATGAATCCTGCTGTGCTTCCACTGGCTAACAGCAGTCTCTGTATTCAGCTCCTCTGGCATGCTGCCTTCTGGGCTTCTCAAAGGACATCCTCTCTGTGTGCTTTTTTATCAGGAAATACCAAGAAATAAGAAATTGCATCCCGATGATACCTCCTCTTTGGCAGCAGAATGCAACTAAGAAATGATTCCATCTACCTTTACTGAATTTAGTCACAGTTGCACATAATGAAGTAATGGAGTCTTTTTGTAGGTTGTGGATAACTTGACCCTGGTCAACATGTCCTGCTGTTCTGCAAGGGTCACAATTTTCCAGGCACTTTTATCCAGCAAATTTCGTATTTCAGTTGTGTTTGTAGTTCTTTTGCCTCTTCTTCTGGTGCATAGTGATTTTAAGCCTTTTGTTTTCTATTTTTTATCAGTACTGTTGGGAGTTCGGGGTTTTTTTGCGAAATGTTTTTCTTACTCTGTAATGTGTAGAAAGAAACCCCTTAAAAGTAAAAAGACCTGGAAGAATTGTCTTTGTGGACCTTCTAGATTGATAACTGTCGTCTAGCCGTGTAAAGCTGGGGGGGCTGAATTTTATAATACAACTTGTGTCTTTACTGAAATACATTACTTAAGGATTGAGTGTGGTGGTATAGTTTAAGTCTGCAACGCAAAGTCAACACTGAGAGGATAGATACAGGGACAGATTACTGTGCCTTACGGAATGAGAACTGGGGAGCATGTAATCTATTTAGCAAGAGCAAGGATGAAAAAGATGATTCTTCACACAAAAAGATGATCCTTGTACACTCAGACTGAAGGTGACAACAGGAAATCTTTAGTCCAAACCCCTGCTTGGAGCAAGGTCAGTTGTGAGGTCAGATCAGGTTGCTTGGGGTTTTATGTAGTCATATCTTGAAAACCTCCATGCACAGAGACTCTAAAATGTCCTTGGGCAACCTGTTTGCATGCCTGTCCTTGTGAGGAGAAAGCTCTTTCCTTGCTGCAGAGTCAAAGTCTCTCACTTTGAAGTCTAGCAGTTGCATCCTGTTCTTCGGCTGTGCACCACTGTGAAGAGCCTACCTTTGGTTTTTCCATAACCTCCTTGCAGGTGCTGTGAGACTGCCTTTAGCTCCAATTGAAGCTGTGTCATCTCCAAGCTGATAAAGCCCCAATCTACTGGCATTTCCTCACAAGGCAGGCACTTTATCCACCCAACTGCCTTTTCGGCACTTCACTGAACATGCTCCAGTTTGTCAATCCAAAATCAGATGTCATTTAACAACCACTGAGTAAAGGGGAATGATCACTTCATCTTCTGACAGCCTCAGGTCCTGTTAATAGAGTGCAAGATACTGTAGGCTGCCTGTGCTGATAGGGCCCACAGCTGGCTAATGTTTAACTTGCTACATCAATGGCAGATTTGTGTGAGTTATTGCAAAGGGTTTGGAAGACATTATGGTGAATGCAAAACTTTTAAATGTATTCAAAGAGAGACTGGATAAGTACCTAAAAAATAGATCTCTTTGGGATTACTGTATAAGCAAACCACATGAGGCTGAGTTAATTGATGAAGACTCATGGTCTGAGTGCATACTTAAAGGAAATAGGCTTGTTCTACTCGATTTTCCCTGGGTATCCACTTAGGATCAGTGCTGAAGACATGACAGTGATCCTTGTCTGACCAATCGTGTTGTTATAATGGAAATTAAGATATTAATTAAATATTTTCAGTGTTGCAATCTTTTATGTTTTAGCTGGTGTGCCTGTGGTTATCTTGCATCTGTTTTAGTCAGGACCTAATCCCTAAATTCCTTCTGAGATGATAAACATCCCCAACATGCCCTATGGCAAATTCATATTTGGAAAAAACTTCAATCTTTCTGGTATCCCAGATTTAGAAAAATCCATATTTCAAGCATTAATTATCTTAGACCTTGTAGTAGTTCTAGGAACACTCCCTTGCTCTCCTTCTTTTTCTCTTCCAGTCTTTTTAATGCAGTGTAACTAATAAGAAGTAACATACCGTCTGATCCAATTGTTGGCTGATGCACACATACTGGGAGGAAAGTGACTCGTATTAATTTGCTGTCATTAAAAAAGACAAACACAGAAAGCAGGCGTGATCTGAATTGCTGCTTCTGTTTTGTGTTAGTCTTGCAGCTTTTATAACTCCTCCTCCTTTTTGAATAGAAGAAGCTCCTTCATATTTTGAAGTGAGAAAGGAATTTCAGTTTCATGTCAAACAATGCTTGCTCTTTGAGATGAATATGGTGTTCAGTTTCAGTCTCAGAGGGTTTGTCAAGCGAAGAGTGAGCATTCTGAAAGGAAGAAGAGCTAGTTCATGAGAACTCTAAGCACAGAAGCTTGCTTTTTTTTTTTTAAGATTACACTAGAAGATTTGCATTTTCCAGGGATTTCAGTTTTCTTTATTCTTAGGCAATTTAAAGCTCTTGATAAATAAAAGGGTGTTTCAGCAATTCTGTCATAGAAAATATTAGGTCTGTCTTTCTTTCTCCCAGGAAGGATCCTGTGATGGAATGGTTGAATGAGCCAGATGATGATGGTGATTAGATCCTCTGTAAACTTTTTAACCCCCATCTCCTCTTTTTTTTTTTTAAATCAAGCAGGTGTTTTTATCTTTAGACCTTTTAAACTCAGGGTGTGGAAAACAAAACAACTGAGTCACAAAGATATGCAAGTGCCAGAGAGTATCTTTAGGTGGAGTAAGAGTTTTCATCCTGATTGATGATACTCAGTTTTGATGAGACTTCCATTTCTTGACAGTAGCTCACAAGATGCCCTGGTATATCCAGATATTGCAGACTATTCATATAATGTAAGAACATTGGTGTATATTCATTGGTGAAGGCAGGGGATGTGTTGATGTCTAGCTTGGTTTTGGTTCCTGAGATATAATTAATTCTTTTGTCTAATTTTTTTTCTTTGGTTTGATGTGTAGTGGTATAGGAAGATAAGGAGTAAAAGAGGAATTAGGATAACAATGTAATTGAAGTTTAGGTTTGAGGGCAACAAGATGACAGCTTATAACTTGAGAAGGAAGAATAGCTGTTGTCAAGAACTGATGCCTTGGTAAATATGAACGGGCAGAAGGAATGGCACAATTCTGTCTTGGTCTTTTTTATTCTCAGTTCTTAATTTGTTTCATAGTGGGGGCTGGAAATGCAATGATGTATCTAATATAACTGTGAAGCAAAGAAGCTGTATTATGCTGAATGCAGTGTATTTAGTGGACAAGACCCACAGGAGTAACTTTGCAGAAGCTGGCAATTGAAAAGACCTGTTAGGTCATCTGTAGGCAATATAAATGTTTCAGCATGCCTAGAATTGACCCAGCTGAAGTGATTTCAAGTAATGAAGAGTCAGCTAAATCATCCATGCTCTTTGGGAGTATATTGCAAAGAAAACTTTGCGTATTTTCATCACTGTTGTTAATGCATATGGACACTTTCCTTTCTTTGACTGTCCTCAAAATATCCTTTTGTCATTTTTTCACTATTTTTACTCCTAAGGAATTAATTTCCTGGAAATTTGGTGTTGTGTAGCATGTGTGTAGTCTATTTGATGTGGCCAGAATGAGTTAAGTATTAAAAAACAGCTGTCAGAAGCTTCATTTTTTTTTCATTTACACAGCCAATGTGCGTTCTTTTGGCAGTGTAGATGTTTCAACTGGTGTTTTATTGTTTGCATTGAGACGTCATAAACTTTTGGTGAGTAATAAATAGATGTCATTTGAAAGTTGTGGTTCTGTTTTCTGGTTGGTGCAGTATGTGTTGTTTGCTCCCCCTTAGAGCTGGTGGTCAAAGCATGGATTGTTTTTTGTCAAGTGTAGCAAGCATAAATAAATAAGATGCTGAACTATCTGGCCAAGTAAAGACTCGAGGAACTACCCTACAGTTGTTTCTCTGATTGGAAACAGAGTGGTCAAATATGGAGTCTACCTTAAGTGGCAAACTTATGGCTGAGAACCTTAATTTTGGGGGCAATGATCAAATCAGTCTGATCAGATTTCTGGAAAAACTTCCAATCTATGTTATTAGAGTTTTCTATTAGAGCAGAAATTGATCTTAGCAGCTCTTCCTTGTGGCTTTGCTCATCTCCACTTGCAAGGGCAGAATAACTTTCTATATACCATGGGTTTTGGGACTGCTTTTTTATTACACGACCAAATTATGATGCTTCCCGCAGCAGCAAATTTTGTCTCCGTACTTAGTTTCTGCAGACGTATGCCTGATCTCTTCTCACTTACTTTCATGCCAGTAATTTAACCTGCATTTTTTTACATGCCTTTTCTGGTGATGGAAATAGTAAATGAACTGCCTAGTCCAGGGAGAGTAAGACAAGGGTCACCATTATATTTTCTTTATGTAAATTTGGGAAAAGTTCTACATTTTCTTATTGAGATTTTTCAGGATTTTTTGAATGTCTGTATAAACTATCAGGTCTCCATTATTTAGTTATGCTTTCAGAGGCCTAATGATTAAAGGGCTGCTAATTACAGGTGTTACCAAGGTTACTTTCCTGATATGAAATGGTTCTTGATTTGCTCACATAACCTATGGTCATGAACAATGTATTACTGATTTCATCCTTTGACAACATTGCTTCTTGAAAATTACCTAAATTTCAGTTTCCTGCTAAGAAAGAAGAGCAAAATGCCATCATCATGAATTTTCCTGTAGTAGAACTGATAGCTTCTTGTTAAATAGCAGAAGGGGTTATGATTATTAATAAACTTGTTAGGACCTTCACACCAGCATATGAAATACCCTAAGAGACTCATCTGAACTAGTGCATTAAGCAGAATGTAATATAAAAAAACTTCCACTCCCTTTACAAAAATGTTAAGAAGTTGATGTGCCTTATGTTTCCAGACTGGAATGACTATTTTGTTCATAATTTGGGGAAAAAATTATACTGGCACAATGTTAATATGCATCTCTTTCCTAAAACGTTAATAGATATCCTGTTTGTCCTCAAAAAGTTGGTGAAGGGAAGGGCCATTGGTGTATCCAACAAATATTTGTACATTCAGCTACACACAGATAAAGTAAGTGGCCCATCTCTCATTACGCAGATATTTTCTGGAAAATAAAGAAACAACTACTGGCCATCAGACTTCTGCTTACGGGTTTGTTTGGGTTAGCACTGCTCTGGTTGTTGCATCTGAATTATGTTTCTTTCAAAAACTCTGTGCCTTGCCAGAATATATGACTGTAAAATCAGTCAAAATAAACCCCTGACACGTTTAAGGTAAAGTTGGAGAGCCTGTGGACCAGGTGAACTCCAGAACTGAGTTGACATTCACAGCTGAACCAGAGTATTACATATCTTCGTGAAGCATTATGTAGAGCCATCTCAGAGAACATTGGAATAAGACCCAACAGCGGCAGATTTATACTGTGTTACTACTTAGTGTTTCTGATCCTTACCTTAGGAACCTTGGCACCACAGTGCCAAAGTCCTAAATATTATCGGGTAGGCTTAGAAGCAAAATCTATGCTCTGTGAGGAGAAAATAAGCTGTTTAAGTAGTTAAGTCTCATGAAAGACCTGTGAGGAAATAATTGGTTCTAATTGGCTCTCACAGGAGGACTGACATGGTCTACCTGCAGCCAAGTGACTCTTAGAGAGGCAAAAAAGTAATCCATCTCCATAAAGAGTGAAGAACTCACTTCCAAGCTTGTCTTTGCTGGTGAAAGACCTGATAACTAGTACCAGGAAAAGGAGGAGAACTTGAAATTGAAGCAAGAGTAATTTTGGAAAGTGGGTTTTAATGTTTGAAGCCATCAACAAGTAAATCTAGTTTTGCTTGCTACATTGCTATGCCTAGTTTCAGTCTGTAGTGCAAACACACACAGAAGTTATAGAACAAACTGATAAGCTAAAGGAGTATATTTGTAGTGTAGTTTTAGGAGGGCTGTTGTTACACTTGAGCATGAGGGGAGGACATATATAATTCGCTACCTGGTCATCTCCAGCTGTCTTACCATAAGGTTGCAGATAGAGCTGGGGATGTGTTTAAACAAACAGACAAATAAAACCTCTTTCTACACATCTTAAAGTAGCCATACACCCTCTGTCTGGAGTTTCAAGCAGAATGAGACTGAATCTGTAAAATTATTCTTTCTCAAACTGAAATAGTGCATGTGCACAGTTCCAGAATGCCAGAATGTGCTCCTTTTGGTAATTTGGAATTATGACTGAAATTTCCTATATAACCCTGATTTTGGACACATTTGTCTGAATTTACTGGGGGCATGTTCTGTTGGATGTGCACAGGCCTGGAAGGGAAGAGGGAAACATGATTCATTTTCACTCTGTCATTGAGTCAGCTCTTCACAAATAATTTCATTCCTGTGTGGCTGAGTTTTTGATGTCTGTTTTGGTAATATGTTCTGAGATGTGTAGAGGAAACCTCTTTAGCAAGGGAGAAGTGTATCAATTATTTCTACTAATGTGTAACATTGGTTTGGAATTCAGGTCATAGACAGCTTTAGTGAAGCTGAAGCTTTGTAGGCAAGTGTAGAAATTACCATTATATGATCCTACCTGTTTCTGTATCTACTTTTACTCTGTACAGGGTTGCATGATACATGTCACTGATTGGTATGGTAAAAAAAAAAAAAATAAAAAAAGAAAAAAAAAACACTCCATTGTAGTTTCACTCAGATTACAAGATGTGCCCAGTAATTGCCTGTACTTTCTACATATGTTTTATCCTTGTTGCAGTAACAGAAGCTGGTTATTTTTGCTTACTGTTCTATAACCATTGTAATAGTGCTCAGAAAAATGAGATGGAGTAAGTGGCTGAAATATGGAGGAGTGTTGTTCCTGGCCTGCCTGTAAATTTGGACAGGACAGGAATTTTAGATTTTTCAAGAAGCTCAGGGGCCAATTTTATAACTGCTGAGTTATAAAATCTTTCTCCTAACTCAGACAGTTGAGTACAAGTCGGAATGTGAACTCCAAATGCTTTTGCTTCTCAGCTTCCTTGTCTGCAACAATAATTTCTCACTTGCATGTCTGCCTTCCTCAGCTCAGATGGTCCTCATGAATGTGGGAGGACAGTGTTCAGCATGGGAGAGGTGTGGTGTTGTCCTTAAAAACAAGGGCAAGGAACAAATTCCCAGGCTCAGTGGTGACAAGACAAGTGGTGCTGGAAATATGTGGACTAGATATCAAAAAATCTCATGAAGTCTGGAGAAAAGTATAGTCTCCTACTATGTGTGAATAGTCTTTAGCTGAAGGCAAGTCCAACCTCAAGGAGAAATGCTAAATGTTTCCTTTGAATCCCCTTATAAGATTGAATCCCCTGCTTTTGAAACAGAAGTGGCTTGTGGTTTTTTCTCCCTCAACAGCAGTGTCCTATCCAGCCTTGTCTAGGGTATTAGCACTAATGAAATCATTCATTCTTGATAAGCCATCTTGATAATTTTTGATAAACTCTTCACTTATCTTTGTCTTAAATGCTGCTTGTCTTTATTGAGGAGCTAATAATGTACTTCATCAGGCCTGGCCAGCAGGACGCCTTGATTTCACCCCTGTAACTAGCGAAAGCATGTGCTTGCTTAAATTTTTCCTCTCAGAAGTCATACTACTACCACCAGACATGGCAAGTAAGTAACTAATACATTTTTCTTTGGCTTTGTATCTTGTAGCTGGTGCCACATATATATTTGGGAAGAGTGGAGGTCTCATCCTGTACACCTGGCCAGCTAATGACAGACCGAGCACAAGGACAGACCGTCTTGCTGTGGGCTTCAGCACAACGGTGAAGGATGGCATTCTTGTCCGGATTGACAGCGCCCCTGGGCTTGGGGATTTTCTGCAGCTGCACATAGTGAGTACACACAGGCCCATGTCTCTCCCAGACCTAGGTTTCTCTTAACTGGTTATGTGCTTGAAGAAAACTGTTGCTCTAAAATACCATGTGTCATATTCTGTACTTTCAATGTCTTCAATTCTCATCAGCTTAAACTGCCTGTAGTAGTTCTTTAGGGTTTTGCAGAATTGCTGAATGGGATGCACAGAGAATTAAATCTTGATGCCAAAAGTAATCGGGGAGGGAGGAAGCAAACAAAACAAAACTCAAAAGCCTTATGTGATTCAATAGTAGGATTTATTCAAAAAGTGAAGAAACATTTTGCATCAGTGGTAATCTACTGATTCATATGCACAGTCCTGAATACAGCTGAATTTATGGTGAAGTATTACTATTCTTGGAAGGCAAAGAATAAACGGGAATGATTGTTGGGTTTTTTTCTCCTGAAGAAAGTTAAGTGAGAACTGAACAGATCCTTAAGCTGATATAGCTGATGCTTGCTTTAGCAGGGTAGTTCAAAAGAATAAGAATTTGATGTTAGCGCAACATAGCTTTGCAAGAAGAAGTAGACTTTTGTGAGAACTTGAGTGAAGAGGGGTTAAGGATAGCTGAATTACTTGACAAAATGAGGACAATAAGACTGGAAACACTTGGAGTTTGTTACTTTACGTGATTCTTTGGGAGGAGAAGAGGCTGTTTGCTTTGTTTTCATCTGGCAAATAGCCAAGAGGTTTACTAGATGTAGAGGCTGGTCATGTTACTTGATGTTCAGATTTGCAATGTATTATGCATTAATTCATAGTGGAAGGGAAATTGGGCCATTTGCAAATTTTGAATGAGCTGGGGATATGTTGACATTTCATAGAACCTTGAAGATACAAGTAAACAGGAAGGAATGCCAGGGGCCAAAACAGACCTAATGTGAATGACGAAGGGCCTTAATCTGCTGCTGGAGTTTGTCATATTCAGAATCGTGTTGAAGCACTGGGTATATTGCAGGGTGGTTCTGATAAAACCAAAAACAATGTTCTAGTACTCATTGCCAGAATATTAATTAAAAAAAAATAACAAAAGAAAAATCATTGTTTTCTCTTTCCAGTCAGTTTTGGGAAAGAAAATAATGACTTTTTTTCAGCTTCTTTCCCATATTTTTTTTCAAACTACTCTGTATGGCACGGTGCTAATTTCACGTTATTTCAGATATTTAAATAAAATCTACTAATTGTGGTTGATATTACTGCTAAAAGTTCCATTGAATGCTTCCTGTGTAGATTTGGCCAATTTTATCCCTGAAGCTGTTCACTAGCAGTAAATATAGAACTAGTTCAGCTTTAATTTCTCTTGTTCTTTTGTGGTCAGGTTGGATTAGGAGGATTTGCCAGTCATTCATGAGTAGCAAAAGCATACTGCTGTGCTCTTCTGGGTATGGTATTACTGTTCGTCATATATATCACTGATTCCACCTAACTGTTCAAATGAAGAACAGTGGTCTGAGACTCACGCTGTGACATGCAATAGGAAAGTTGAAGAGGAACTTTTAAAGTGTTATTGACTTCTTGAATGTCTGTAAGACTTTGTTATCTCTGGTTTATGGTTCAAAGAAATAGAAGTGAACTTTTATTAGGATTATTTTGGAAAAAAATGAAATCTGAAGTTAAAGGTGCATCTTGAAGTGACACTTAAAATGCAAGACCATTTAGGATCTCTTAATAAATTGCATGCAAACTTTTAATGAGACCAAGATCTTTTGTAACTGTCTGAAACTGTTTGTGTTTTACTTTTCTAAAACCAAATCTCTTTGATGCAAAATATTTCAGCCTTTCCTAGGCTGAATACAGACTGATCATTAACAGGGTTACATTTTTATACCCAAGAAACTAGAAAGACCAGGGTTTCCTTAAGACTGACCTGCATTGTGATGCAGGCTCTATATCAGCAGGGGCTGTAGACCACGAAAAAATGTGGGTGATCCACTTCAATATTCTATCTTTTGTTTTGCTTTATTTTTAGCTGCCTTTACTGATGTAAGAGTTAAAGTTTTCTCTAGTGAGTCTCTAGCGATTCACCATGTTAGACCACCTTTTTTATTCTTGTATGGAACCCTAAGTTTGTTCAAGTTTAATTTTTTTACTGTTTTACTCTTGCCTTCCCAGGATTTCAAGCAGTGTAGAATAAGTCTTTGAGTTTGATACGGTTCTTGGAGAATATCAGAAGTGGTTAAGCAGTTATCAGTTCCAAAGTGTTTAGTACCCATTGTGCCTCATTTCCTTCATACAACAGCCAAGAACTGTGTACATTTCTCCTAATTTAGTTTATAAAAATTACGAGCCCCTACAGATTGGTGTAGAACACATATTCAATCAAAGATGTTTTATAGTGAAGCAGCCAGTGGATCGGCAAAAAATGAAATGCGACAAAGGCTTTTTTGTTGAAGCAAGAAATTATTTATAAAATGGCTAAGTGCAGGAGACAGCATCTTGTATAACACATTTAGCTGAGGACGTGAACAACTAGTGAATGAGAGTGACTGGACTGCTTGCTGGTAAGGGGAGAGAATTAGCATGAGCTTTAAAGCAAAAGATTATATTGTCTAGAATCTTAGAAGATTTAAAAGAACAAACTATCTACAGGCATTTTTTACCAAGACAAATCTAGCCACCATCCTGAGGTGGTGCTCTGCAGGTCTCCTGTGATTATTAACATATAAAAACTGTATGAATGTGGCTTTCTGCTAGGAGTAAGTTCTCTGGCAGAGACTTCTGAATAGATTGTCTTTAATAGCTACCACCTGGGAATGAACATATGCTTGAAGGCTTGAAACCATGACTGCTAACGTCCTCGGCAAGATGGAAAATGAGCCAAATGAGGGACTGGAAGAACTGTTTTGATTTTTCGTTAGTGTATGAAGATTCACTGGAATCTCTCCTTTGGGTCGTGCTATGTGGCTTTTATAAACATTTGTTGCTGTGATTTGTCAATTCTTGAAATTCAGACTATTTAATGGATACCTTTAACTTAACTTAGGTTACATTCTATTTAGTGTAATTGGGATTGGCAAGAAGATCCTCGTTTAGGATGTGACATATATGTACATATACTGCAGCACTTTAAAAAGTGTCCTACCTCCCCTCTCTACAGTGGAGCAGGTTTCTGCTTAGCTTTGTAGGCCAGATAGAGTGCTGGCACCACAACGATTGGGGTGCCAGAATTCCTTCTCTAGCAGCAAGGAATTACTTGGGAGACTACAACAAGCATTGAGCTATTGCATGACAGATAGGTTCTGAGTGTCTTACAGAGCACATCACAAGTGTTTACATCCTATCTATAATTGTGTTCTTTAATGCAAGTCTTAAGTCACATCTTCCTTTCTCCTTAGGATGGTAGTCATTTCCAGCTGAGTCTGTCATCTTAGTGGCACTCCATTTCTTTATCACAAGAATTGGAGATAGTAACATTACCATTCCTAACCCTAAAAGCTAATTTGTAAGTTAAAAGACAAGCCATAATGAATTCAGAAGTCAAGTGAATATGCCATCAGCGCACTGGAATTTGGAAGAAAGCACAGCTGGAACAGATAACCCAAACTGGCCATAGTGACATTCCGTACCATAAGATAACACGCCTTGCCAAAACTACAGGGAAAGGAAGGGTAAGAGGGGATGCTGATGGTTTATGGTAAATGTTTTTCCAAGTAAGTTATGCATGTTGAGGCCCTGCTTACCAGGAAATGGATCAATGTCTGCCTGTAAATGGGAAGCAGTATGGTTTTGCTTCACTTATTAAACAGTCTTTATCTCCATCCACAAGTTCTTACTTTTGCTTCTCTGATTTTCTCTGCATCCTTGTTGGGGAGGAGTAAGTGAATGAGCAGATTGGGGGTGCTTAGTCACTAGGCAGGGTTAACTGTCGTGCATAGTTGTTACCTGGTAGTGAACCTCTGTTCCTGACCATGTACTTCGAAAATAGTGAATGTATTATAGGCTACCATATGCAGATCATCTGCACAAGAAAATGGACAATAATAGAGCTGCTTGCCTGCTATGTCAGGTTTATAGAGTAAAAAATCCCCATAGCAAATATATGTGATTTTATCGTTGTTATTTTGGCTGAGAGAGGCTCTATCTGAATGAATCTCAAATCTGAGCTATGCGAGTCACTGGCTGTTTCGCCAGCTGGTGCAAAACTGCCAAAGAGCCTGACTCTTTTTTTTTTTTTTTTAATGGAAGTGTTCTATTTAAATACACAATGATCTTGTCCCAAAATGCTCTCAGTCTTTTCCTGTCCTTTCCTAAACTCTTTTGGTCTCTGAAGTCCCATGTGTTTGTGCATGCTGCATTTATCATTCCCTAGAGCACACAAGAATTAGTAAAGGAAAACTAATTTGAAGACAGGAAACAGACTTTCAGTTTTCAAGCCAGCTTTAAAACATGTTATTGGTACTTCTTTCCATATTTTTGGAAGGTGATTAATAACCCAATTTTAATATATTCTAACTAGTTCATATTGTGCATAGGAATTGTCTATTTGCTATTATCTCCTAGCTCTTGAGCAGGAGTCTCTGGTGGGAGGCCATGAGAGATATGTCATTGAACACTGTGAAGCTGATAGGAGGCATGGAAGAAAGAGTTGGTAGGGCAATGTTGGCATGAACACTAACGTTGCTAATTAGACCATAAGTTAGCCTGATTAGTCACCAATCTGAAAATAGTTTGGGGAGTTTGGCTCTTGAATCTGTTGAAATCAGCTGGACAGCAGAGAGTGAAAATTTAGAGTTGGAGGAGATGGAGGACGTGCAGTGGGAAGTTACATTTTGGTAACTTTCTGAAAGTTGTCTTAAAGATAAGGGCAGCTAAATACTATAGCTTAAAAAATAGAGCTTTGCTGAGTCACAGAAGCATCTACTAAGATCATAATGGTTTGATACAGTGGGCAGCATTTTTTCAGAATACACATCTGCCACCTTTAGTGTTGTATGTACATCTGCAAAGTGAGACACTAGTATTTCAGCCTAAGTGCAGAAATAAAAGAATTGCTCCGAATTAGAAGCAAATGGGATAGCTCACAAGAAAGATTCCTTCCAAAATATGCAGCCTCTGTTTAAAATACATTCTGGAGCTTGAAACTTGCTTATTTTGTTCAGGTTTGCCTTAGGATTCATTGTGGTTCTGTAAATTGCTATTAGATGTTAAACAATCAAACCTCAGAGTACCTCACAGTATCTATTCAAACACTCTGTATAGTAATAAATATTATGCTATTGCTTATTCTTGTACACTGTACAAACAAATACTGTGGTTTGCTTGATATTTGTTTTACTGTCTTTTGACTTTCGTGTTTAGGTAGAATATGTCATGTAGGAGTATATAATATATCATAATTTCAATAAAACCAGAGATGAAATGCCTTTCCTGTTTTGCAGTACTTTCTCTTAGTATTTCAGAACTAATAATTGGGATTTTCAAATTTTGTCATGGTCTTCTCAATGAGCGAATAAACAAAGAAATATTAGGGATACTTTTTTTTTGATGCTTAGAAAATTTCTCTTCTGATTCTTAATATATTTCTTTTAAATACTAAATACAAAGGAATTGAAGTAATGTGAAGTTTTCTTCTGGCTGAGTCAAAGAAATAAGACGATCTCCAGTGAAGTTCTTTACTTGAAATAACCGAGACTCGAAGAAAATAAGTGTACTCACACCAAAAGAGACTAAAATCTTCCATATTTGTAGAGTCTAACAGTTGGCAATATGGATTTTTGCCTTTTGTAAGAAGCTTTAAACTCACGAGCTTGTTCAGACCAACACATCTTCTGTATGCTTGGATGAACTGCACTAATAGGTTCTAAATTAAATCTGTTTGCAATTAAAGCCTTTATCACCTTCTCAATGGTTGCATCAAAAAAGTAAAATAAAATTCTTGGTCTTCATGTTAATGGGTAGCAGCAGGGTACGATAATAATTCACCACACATTTAGACATACTGAGTACTACTCAAAAGCAATTAAACAAGGGCAATTGTCAGTATAATTTACCCCAGCTTGGTATCTGATGCAACCTTCTCATCAGAGGTTAACAACTGTTTCATACTACATCAGCTACAGCAAAATTAATTGTTTCTCTATTAAGCCTCTAGGAAGAACATCCTAAACAGGAACATATTATGAGGGGAAAAAAACCCCAAACTCAATCTAATCCAAGCAATATTTTACACTTTGAAGTATGACTTGAATTTTATAGGATTTCAAAACTCAATGCAGGGAAAAGGTAACATGGTCATTGATATGCAGCTGACTGAGATGAAAATCATTCGTTGTAGAGAACATGAAAAACTAGTCCTGCACAGTTTTATATGGGAAATTAAGGCAATTTTGCCTTTTCCTATTTTACCAGGACACCACAGAAACAATTCTAAGGAGAAAATGCATTGAAATTTGGTTTAAACTCTAGCATTCAAATCCTTGTTTCTCTCGCCATAGGTTTTCAAGATAGGGCCACAGTTCCTATCCAGAAACATTGTTCTAACAGTTACTGTAATGCCTAAAACATACTTCTGCCTGTACTTTTAGAACAGCTATATAAACACACCACCATATCTCTTTAAAAGGTAGTTTAAGCATGCTTATGAAATGAGAAAACTGAGGCTTTAGAGGTTAAGTGATGTAACTAAGGCTGTTGCCTCAGAACTGTAGCTGGCTGTCTCTGAGTGTTCATCATTCGTTAAATCAGAAGTCTGCACAGTGCTCCCTTTGTGCACCCCTGAGAGGTGTAGTATCAAAAGCTGGGGGAAGGTAGTGCCCTGGGAAAGCTGCTGTTGCCCACACATCTGAGAAGTGATTTTACAGCACCAGGTGCTGTGTGGTGTATTTGCTGTTGCTTGTTTTTCCTCCCTAAGTTGTGTGGAGTCTGAGCTTGCTTAGCTTGTATGTTGTTGAGATCAAGGCAGAAGTGGTGTTATTTGTGCTAATAAGCCTCTCCCATTAGTTAACCTTTCAGTACATAAAGCATGATTGAACTGAAGGATTCCTGCTGGTTTGAAAGGCTTTTATGTTAAATACATGGTACAGTCATTTTCTTCTTCCACCTCCTTATGTAAAAGTGGGGTAGTGGGATGAAGAGACTGTAAAGACTTCAACAGTCTGAAAGCAAGTTGAAGTAAAGCTTATGTAGTGTGAATATTCTCTTAAGTATCTTGGCATACCTTTTTTTCTGCTACATTTAAATTCTTGGTGCTTTGTTTAAACAATTTCTAGTCTGCAGAAGAAGACTGCCTCATAAAACTGGTATAATTTGGGACAGTGCAAAACATCAGAGCTGAGCATATTTTTACCTATACCTGATAATCAAGTATATTACTAGTTCTGGCTGTCCAAATTTACTTTCAGTTCACACAGCCCTTGTTTTAGGTAATTCTTTATTCTTGTCAATTGCTGATGTTATGAGTGCAGTTTCTTGAAGGTGGGTAATAGCAGTCATTAAGTATGAAAAAGGAAAGTATCTTATACTGACTCAGGCTTCCTTTGCTATCATGTCTCTTCTATTGCATTATTTTTAGAAAATCTCATCTGAAATCCCATACCATGTGCAGGATTTTTGGTTTTGGATCATTAAATCCTTTTAGTATGATACAGCTCAGCCTTAAAGAAATGGTGGGATTAATTAGTTATAGGGAACCACATTCAGGCTTCTAATATGCTATCTAAACTAGCAATAGGAATAGCTCTACTAACTTTGCAGGCATTTCTCCCTTTTTAAGGGCAAAGAGTCTGCTCCGTGTCTGCTAAACAGTTCTTACAGTCTTGTTATCAGCAGGTTATCCTTTCATAGAAGGTATGTTGTATAGTAAATGTATTCAGAGAGAGTAGGCCTTCAGTGATCTTTTGTTAGAATACTTTTGCTGTAATTCTGGTGGGCAGCACATGCTGCAGCATTGCAGATTAAATAACAGTATCTTCCCTACAGGACAGAAAGGTTAATGCAAACTTTCAGGAGTAGCCACTGGATTTGCATTGTATAATGAGCTGGGCAACATGTGGAAAAAATTGGGATGTGCCAGAAGATATTTAAGCTATTGGACCAGGAGACTGTAAAGGAGAAGTAGGGGTTCCCTTTGGGTGTGATTTTCTGTGTGATATTGTACTAATATACTGCAGCCTTGGTATCAGTTTATACTCTGCAGCATCCATCATTCCATCACTGCTGAGACTTGCTTTTTCACCCTAACAGTTTTGGGAAGGTTTGAAAGGAGGAATTTAGTCCATTGTTCTGTTACACTGAAAGGACTTTCCTGCAATGTGTTAAAATCTGACTGTACTGATTCTGTTCAGTTGTGAGACTAGAAAATTTTCTTTTTGTATTAATTATTTGAAGAACTTGTAAGTATTTGAATGTACATCTCTGTTTCTTTTAATGCAAACATTTACTTCTTACTGTTGTGCTCCTGCACCGTATTTTTGTCTTCTCTCATCCGTGTTTCCGTGAAGGGAAGGAGGTTATGGTTTCTCATTTATATTTCTTTAAAACTTAACTTTTGGGGAGCCCAGTTAACTATAGTCCTCCTACAATTGTTGCTATTAACTACCTTAGTTTTTTTCAAAGGAGGTTAACTTAATTTTGACTGCACTATGTGGGTAAAAAGGCATATTGTTCCAACTATTTTACATGTTAGAAAATAGTTTTCTTTGAAACAGATTTTAAAATCTTCATTAGTTTTTATTCTGATCAGAATTTTTCCTGTGTTCTCTTTCTGATTGGAAAATCTTGTTTGGGGGCCTCACATATAGATGAGGTTTTCAGGGTTACTGGATGAGCATCTTGATTTAGGAACACATAACTGGGAAAGGACTATCTAGGTTATCAAGTCCACTCCTCTACCCTCATAGCTGTACCATTGCATCCTCTTTTCTGGCTGTATCAGATCTACCTCATCCCTTCTGGTTTTGCTATTTCTCTTGAAATGCTGATCTAAAAGCATTTTTTTCCCTAAGATTTTAAAGTTTAACTTATTTTAATACCTATAGTATTCATACATGTCAATCTAAGCTTCATTTGTTTTGTGCCAATGTTGCCCTTCAGCTCCTCTCTGTTTTTTGATGTTTACCTGTCAGTGGCATTTACAGAGAATTACATTACTTGTGCTTTGTGTCAGCAACTTCCCACTAATCTCCACAGGCTCTACTGGGCCATCTCTGTGTTATAATGGGTCATCATGAAAATATCCCAGGACTAATGTAAATTCAAACATACAAGTGTACAAACTGCAGTTCCAGACAGGTTTCACTGCTTTTACCCCTGAATGTTCAGCTGTCTTTGGGAGGATTTATTCATGCAGCTGCAGCACCAAGTACAAATTGCTATTTTCTTGTAGACCCAAGTTGAGTCTTTGCAAACCATCCAGGGTATCTTTGGTTCTGAGCTTGGTTGGCTGTGTGAACACAACTGGGTGCATCTGCTCACAGAAGTCATCCAATCACATCTGTTCCAAAATCCTTTTACAGTAGTGGTGGAATCACTGTAAAGGATGTGTTCTCAATCAAAACCTTTCGGTTCCCTCCCAGTGTGGTGGTATTCATCATAACATCATTACTTGTTACATGTAATTGTTTTCCTAGGAGGTATTTTCCTAGCTTTCAGTGACAGCTGGTATTAAATGATAATGCTGGGTTAGAAGGCACAGGGGTTGTTCTCTGGTTTCCTGTTGTCAGTCTAGGAAAGAAAGTATTTTGACACATTAGAAGGCAGGTTGACTCAGTTTATAAAATCTTTATCAGAGAGATCATCTTGTGATGTGTAGTCTGCAGCCTTGCAGTGATTCCCAAGATGGCTATTAATGGGCTTGTGAATAGAGAGTGGTAAATCTGGCCTTTGAGGTAATTGAAAAGACATCACATGTAATGTAAGTGGTGGCACTGAAGGGTGTTTGTTGCTCTTTAGGGACAGAGGTAATATGCTGTTGGACGCAATTTTGAAGCAAGGCACCCAATATTGATTCACTTCAGCCTTGCCTTAACATCCCTTGATCAGTTCCACAATGTATTTCCTGCTTGCCCTACTCCTATCCCTCTCCTCTCAGGAGAGCTATATATTAGTAGGCTTATTTATTTCCTTTATGAAAAACTTAGATTTCAAAACTGGCTGTGAAAAGAAACTAGGAAAACAAGAGATTTCTAGAGGCATAGGGAAGAAGTATTTTGCCTTTCAAAATGCAAAATAGGCAAAATTAGGAATGTGAGCTGCTTTGTCCACCTCATTTAGATATAGCATAGAAAGCATTTAGACAGCATAGTGCTTTCAGTATGTCATGGGTTGACGCTGAGCAAATGCCAGTGCACCCATGAGTGTATCGTTTTTTAATAAACTACTGTGAGATGTGGTCAGGAACAGAGCAGAGCAGGCCTATCACTTGAAATAGGAAACATTTATTAACCTACATAACAATAACAATAGACAATACAAAACAACAGACAATAAACACAAAAAGAAAACCCAATCACCCAAAGGCAGAATAAGAAACTTCTCACAACACTTTTCCTCCTCCCCCCA
>VZDJ01007753.1:31670036-31716224 GCA_008694505.1 Cyanoderma ruficeps
GGGGGGGGTAGGGGACAGGGACAGGGGACGGAAGGCACCCCAAGGGTCTCCACCCCTCCATCCTGACCCAGCTCCTGTCCTGTTCCCTCTCTTCCCCCCACCCTGGGGCCCAGGCCTACCCCAGCCAGGCCCACCTGGCTCCCCTCCCCTGCAGGGGAGAGGAGAGAGATGCTCCCCTGCCGAAGCAGAGCTAGTAAAAGAGGAAGTACGTCGGGAGTCCTCGCTTTTAACCCCTTGCGTCCTCAGAGGCATGTCCAAACTCTCAGTGGCCACCGAAGATGCCAACATCCAACCTGGCCACTGATTGGTTTGACCTGAGTTTCCTAAAAAAACTCACTTCCCCTCAAACCACGACAAGTATTGTTCTCTGCATAACACCTGGCCTTACTCAATGACCAAAGTGATGATAAACCAGTAGATTTCTCAATATTGCTACTGTGAGATGTACATAGTGCCTGATTCTTGTCTCTTTCTTCCTTGAATTTCATTGCCTTCAATGGCAATTTGTGGCAAAACTGGCAAATCGTAATTTTAAAACAACTTTTAAGTATATCAAGGTTGGGGAAAACTTTTTTTTTTTTTCTGTAGAGGAATTGTGAGTATAAAATCCCTTCACTGGCATTCATAGCGTTCACAGAGTCATAGGTTATCCTGACCTGGAAGGGATTCACAAGGATCATCATTTTTCACTCCTGGCGCTGCACAGGACAACCCTAAGAATAGTGCCATGTGCCTGAGGGTGTTATGCAGTGTAGTGTTTGGTTCATGATGCATCTTCCCCAGGGCTTACTGAGAGAAATTCTTGGTTTGGAGCTACCCATGAGGGTGGTGTTTGACAGTCACTGGATAGTTTCTGGCTCTTTGAACATGAAAGAAAAAAATTAGCTTGTTACAGAAGCTTTTTGGCTTTCACATTTGTACTTCTGTGTCAAAAGCCACCCTTTTCCTGGGAGAATGAGTTTCACTGCTCTTTTGCAGAGCTACTGATACAATAAGTGGTTTTGGAGTTTGGGGGTCACTCATGTCACCTGGGCAAGGCAAAGTCCAGAGAATACATTTGAGCTAGTTAAAGAGCTCAAAGCTTTAGCTGCTGAGCATTGTTCAGTACCTTTTAAGAAGTCATTAAAAATTAATCTTGATGTGGTTTTTTTACTCAAGTACTACTAGAACCATTTTTTTTTGTGCTTCTTGCCTACTGGAGTAGGTGATAAGTTCCTGAAACCAGACAAATATGGGACAGAGAGAGTTCATGTGCAGGGCTGTGCTCTCTGGTGGGATTGTTGCATTCTGTCTTTTCTCAGCTGTGATAGTTAATGACATTGACTCTGTTCCCTTTAAGTATAATTATGACAAATGGAAGAGTAGAAGGGAGAAAGTTGTTCTTGTCACTTGCTTAAAATGAGCACAAAAAAAATTACTTCCTCCATAATCTGCGACTTTTGGTTTGTCTTGTCTGGACTAAAGAGCCTGTGGTCCACATCACTACCAAACTGCACTATCTCAGGTGTATAAATTAGGTACAGAGATGACAGGGACCCTGAAAATTGTAGCCTAAGTGGGAAAATATCTGCAAAAGTAAATTAATCTGCTTCAAATTTGAGGTATCCACAGATGTGAATGTGCCTTTTTTAAATACTACTGGGAGGAACAAGAGAGGGTGTTATGCCTCTCTCTGACTTATTACATCACATATGTAAAACTATGTATTGGGTGTAAATGCAGGCAAGGTGGAAGCTGCAGAGTGGCTTCTGTGGGACAAGACCAAGGGATGCTGCATGCCAGGTTCATTTGGCTTTAAAATGGACCCATTGCAGGACACAGCTGAGCCTGCCAGCCAAGCCAGGGTCACCTGTGGAAGCACATTCAGGGAAGGGCAGAAAAAGCCAAGAAGGGGGTGGGATTTGAGGAAAGGGTGATAAACATCAGAGGCAACACTAAGGTGAGGAGGAGGAGGTACTCCATGACACAGCAGATTATGTGCAGTAGCCTGTGCAAGACCCCATGCTGGAACAGGTGGATATTCCAAAAAAAAAAAATGGCCTGTTGAGAGTCCACTCTGGAGTAGAGCAAAAATGTAAGAAAGAAGTAGCAGCAGAGAGGAACTGCTGTGTACTGACTGTAACCTACCCCATCCATGTTTGTTGCCTCCCTCAGGGGACTGTGTGTAACTTGTGGTAATAACAGAGGTGGGGGACTGGACTCTGCAGTGAAGGAATCAAGTTGAGCCTGGAAAAGGGGGTGGAGAGGTGTTTTCCTTCTGTTTTAATGTTGGTCATTTTGCTTCCTGCTAACCCAACCAGTAAATAAATATACATTAACTAGTAGTAAATTAATTTCCTTCAGCTGCATCTGTTTTGTCCCCAACGGTAATTGGAAAGTGATTTCCCTGTCTTTATCTTGAACCATGGGCTTTCTTGTTCCTAGTCTTCAGCAGAAGGGAGGACAAACTAGGAAGGAAAGTGAGCAAGCAGCTGGGTGAGAGTTTGGCTGCCAGCCAGGTCTAAGCCGCAACCGCTACAAAGCATTAGGGAGACAGTTTAGAGCAAATGGGAGGCTAAAATTCCTTCAATTCTTTTATTGGTGAACCTGAATGTGCTTCATATGGAATGGCTACATTTGACCCTAAAGAGTGCTTTGAATCTAAAAAGTCAAGATGGTTGAAGGTGTCTGCCCCAAAGACAGTAAATTTAGGCTTCAAAGTATCATCAATGTATCTCATGCTGTCCACGCTGGTGCTTCTTCTTATGATTTATGTCTCCTGCCTCCCCTCCCATGTCAGAGCTGTTGGCAGAGTATGGATGGTGTGCTTGGAAATGTGTTATAAGTACTGACTCAAAGTTTATAGAAAATTTAGAAGAAGCCATGGAATATAACTATAGTCATTTAGAAGTTTAAAAAAAATAGAACCCTCACAGGATCTGGAATTAATTTTCAGAGTACAAAAGGACTACTGCTTGAAGGAAAGAGGGTGCTTTATTGTACTAACATAACTCTGTTGTCTTACTTTTTGAAAGTGCTTTGATTATTTTTGATAGAAACAGACTATTCTTTTGAGAATTTTCACTGAGATCAATATTAGATCTGAAGGTTTGTAATGACAGTGTCTTACTAAAAACCCTGGTAGTTTTTGTTGTTGAATTTCTCTGTTACTTATATCCTCTTTGTTTGAACTGATAGAAGTATCTAAACATGTTAAGACCAGCAGCATGTCATTTTAGCCTGTGTGTGTGCCAGCTTATTGTCAGTTTCTGCCCCCATGTTTGGAGTTCTGGGGGATTCCTTCAGGCTTTGGAAGCTTGTTGAAGAGTTGCCAAACTGAGGAAAAGTATGATTCAGTATAGATGGAATATAGTCTTCAAAATATGGGGGTGAGATGACAGGCAACAGTGATGGTCCATTTAGAAGGATGAAATGGACATTTCTTAAAGATCCACTAAAAACTTGCAAGTTAATGTCTAAAATGGTCCAGGACTTTCTGAAAGTTTATCAGAAGAAGAGTGACAAAGGTCAGCAGAACAGTATTTGCAAGCAATAATTATTCCAAGTGGAAGGTAAGATAAAAAGAGAGATAAGATTAGTTCAATGGAGGAGTATCTTCTGTAAAATTTCTGTGAACTTTTACCTTGGAAAATGTTCTGCCTACACTGAACAATCAAGCAGTGGAATTACCTAAGGGTGAGTTTTCTCATGAGGATAAAAGCTGAACTTTAAGACATTAAGTATTACCTAAGATAAAGATTGTTCTGCAGATCTCTGATGCAAGATGGAATAGAACAATTTATGAAGCAAAAGGCATAATAATGTACATCCAATAGAGTTTGGCTTTTTTAGCTAGGTTTAAGTTATTTTTAATGACCTTAGAGGGGAGGAATATGATGTCATTTTGCCAGTTCATGACAATTTTGTATACTGGTTTATTGTAAAGTGGCTACTTCAGTATGAGATATTATATAATAAACTTATAATCATTCAAGTTAGAAGTTAAAATTGATCTATGATGATGCAAACCATAACCCAAAAAAAGCATCTTTAAGTCCTGAAGAATGGCAGTGGAAAAATACCCTGCATCTAGCAGTAATGAAAAATCTCAGAAGGAAAAGAGCAAGGTAATCATAATTTCCTCTGAAGACATATTCCATGTTGCATTTCCTAAGTCTTTTTCCCTTACTCTACAGTTAACAAGTGGTGATGATTTTAGCACTTTGTATAAGTGATGATTTCACAACTGAGTAGGCTTTCATCTTTAACGTGGCAATAAAACCTTAATATAAATTGTTGAAAAGGCATGTTTCTATTAACATTTCTTAATTAGACATTTTTCTTCAATGATACATTTATTTTGCAAAGGAAATAAATCTCATCTATGTGAGGACAATTAATAGAAGCTCTGCTCTTATTTTCTGAAGATAATTTTCCGTGCTAATAATCTGAGATCTTTCAACATTGTCTATGAGTATTCAAAATTACCTGTCTGTGGCAAACTTCTGGTAGGTTCTTTATGTCATAGGGTGCATGTATTATTTGACTGATGTTTTTACTTTAAAACAATGGTTGCTGTAATTTTTCTTTATGAAAATCAAACCTACATTAAAATCTTTTGTGTGTCATGGTTCAGTACTTGATTACCACCAACACTCAATGACTCAGATGCAAAGCCAGAGTACACTGCAATGCAGTGGTCAGGAAGGTTCTGGAGGTGTGAAGTAGCTTTGTCTTCTGTCTTTCATCACTTGGAATTTTTCCTTACAAGTCTTTTGTCTGAAAATGTCTTTGATGTTTTCTTCCTTTGCTTGTGGGGTCTAATCATATAACCAGAGTGATACAGTTGCTAAGAGATTTCATCGGCCCTAAAAACTTATCACTGACTTATGAATACTTCTGGATATGGTGAAAGAGAACAGTGAACCTACTGATTAATAATTGATAGCTTTCATTAATGGCTTCAACTTTTCTAATTAACCTTCTGTTTCATCTGAAACATGTCTACATTTTCAGGTCAAGCACTCAGGGTGGGATACACTGAACTGTCAAAATGAAATATGAAGTGATGGGCTGGGAACTCCAGAACAGGTTACACGCAGTACTGGGAGACTGAGACAAGTTCTGTTTAAAATTCACAGCTGTCTCCCACTTCATTACATACACTTCTAGTATAACTGCTTTTTGGACCAGTTCACCTGTATTGTTACAGCAAGTGGGTAAATGATAGAAGGGTGAATATTTATTCATCTTGGAATACTTTGTGGAAGACGCTTGTGTGTGTGCCACGAGAGGGGCTGGAATGCTTACAGCGTGCACAAACCTTTCCATGATGCTCTATGTCCAGCCCACTGCGGAGTATGCACACAGTTACATTCTTCCTCACTGTTACATTTTGTTCTTCTGCCGAGTATTCTCAAAACATATGTGACTGGTTTCCGTGTCATTTTCAAACTGCATGTTTTCAGTGAGCAATTCTTGTTCCTGCCCAGTATACACACACACTGAGTAGATGTAGAGGAGTACAAGGGCTACTGCCACCTTGGGTTGTTGCTTACTAGGTGTCATTGAAAACAAAGACAAAAGAACTGGTAATTGCTGTGCCATCTTTTGTTTAATCTTACTGAGCTATTTTTGTATTTGTTTAAAAGCAATGCTTGTTCTATTTTTTAATACAAGTATAAATAAATGTCTGGGGTTTTTTTAAGATAAATACCCGTGAAATGGATCTCAGGAGAACATACTTCACCAACAATGAGCACTGTAGCAATAATAAGGAAATAGATGAAAACAATGTATCAATAAAGGGGACTATAAGGAAACATGCATGGGGAAATAGTATCAAGAAACTGAAACAAAACCACCCCAGGAAAATGATGTGAATTCACAGTAATTATCAGTCTCAAATTCAATCTAAGGTGAGTGTGACCAAAGAAGACTGACCCAAGTATAGTTTAATGGGAAATAGTTGATGCTTCAGCAGCTGAAGTGAAAAGCTGATTCAAGCACCATTCTGAAAGAAAGGCTGGTTGGAACTATTGACATTTCTGCTTCTCTCTGCAATTATAAGAAATACTATTTCCACCTCTTGGAAAATTATTAAAATAATTGCCATCCCTTTGTTCTCCTCCTTCAACAGCAATCACTGGGTGCCTGCTTCCTTCTGTGTCTTGATGTGTTATGCTTTGAATCTTTTTTTGCCAGGGAAAAAGCTGGTCTCAGCATAATTGGGCCATTTCCCTGTCACAGTAGTTTCCTTTTGAATCTTGTTACTTTGCACAGGTTGTAGTGAGGTCAATCATATTCAGTCAAATGGCTGAGCAGATGAAAAGTGTGCAAGAGCAAAGTACCTGCCGTCCATTCAGGATGGAGTGAAAATGTGAAAGGACAGTCTTGGTAAAGGAGTGCCTTTGGTAGTTTTGGCAAAACTGTACCTACTTAGGACTCACACTCACCTGAATTTGTCCTGTAAAGAGAAAATTAAATGACCTTGTGACATACAAGTCACCAATCATTATTGCTAATATCATGCAAGATGACTCCGTGATGGTCATTTCAAAATTTAGCGTCTCTCTATGCTCATTTGCTGTGACAGGCAAGTATGTGTATATATTCATGAAATGTCATGGCATGGTACCACCAAAGCAGTGCAAGGTGACCTTGCAGTATCATAAAAGTTGTTGCAACGTCATAATGTAAAACTGTCTCAGACTGATGTGGGGCCATGACCCAGCATAGTGATTATTGATTCAACATCAGGGTTTGGTCTCATACCTGCTGTGCTGTTGCCATCATTATTGGCTCAGGAGCATGAGGCAAGGTCATTCTTTGAGATTACAT
The DNA here is from genome assembly GCA_008694505.1 of Cyanoderma ruficeps. NCBI lineage: Eukaryota > Metazoa > Chordata > Aves > Passeriformes > Timaliidae > Cyanoderma > Cyanoderma ruficeps. Next base: position 31,676,856 of record VZDJ01007753.1, read on the forward strand.
AACACTTTTGAGATCCAGCCTCTTTGCATATTGATGCAATGCTACTATCTGTTGTTACAGGCTAGTTGATCTCTTTGTGGACATTATCCAATTTTTGGAGCAAACTTTCCTCTTGCTTGTAAATTATTAATAAGACATTGTAGCTTGCTTGTCTTTAGCTTGGATAGAGTTAATTTTTTTGCTAGTAACTGGTACAGTGCTGTGGTTTGCGTTCAGTGTGACAATAACATTGATAATTCACTGATGTTTTAGTTGTTGCTGTGCAATGCTTACTTAAGCAAGGACTTTTCAGTGTCTCATGGTCTGCCAGAGGAGAGGTGCACAAAAAGCCAGGAGGGAGCATGGCCAGGACAGCTGACAGGAAATGCCTGAAGGGAACATCACACTCAGTATATAATCTGGGGGGACTTGTCTGGGAGGGGACAGTCCCTGCTGGGGTTAGGTTGGGCATCAGTCAGTGAGTGGTGAGCAATGGTATTGTGCATCTCTGATCATTTTGGCGGGGTTTATTCCTCCCTCTTTTTATCTCTCTTTTCATTACAGTTACAATATTTTTTTATATTTAGCCATATTTCAGTTCTTAAGCTGTTCTTACATGAACCCGCTGGTTTTGTGTTTTCCAGTTCTTTTCCCCATCCCGCTGAGGTGGAAGGGGCTGAGAGTGAGCGAGCATCTGCACAGTACTTGGTTGCTTGCTGGGGTTAAACCACAACAGTAATGCTTTAGTGTTATTATGTACTGCTGTTAAAAGGTTATAAGCTTATCAGTACTCTGGTGAGTCAGAATCTCATCTATTGAAAGTGTATCTCCATCTCTACTGTCTCCACCGAGGCACACAGGTATATTGGAAGTTCATTATTAAAGAACAGAAATCTTGAAGTTAAGAGTTTCCATGGGCTTGGGAAAAAATTATTCTCCTTAATAAATTGTACATTGATGAACTGTTTTGAGAATTTTGTTAGCACTAGGTGGTATTTCATATTTTCACACAGAGTTCCTGTTGTTTTAAGTTAAAGTTATAAATGCTCAGTATTACTGCAAATCATATCCTGGGGCCTATAGCTGGCAAGTAAAAATGAATAGTAAAACAATTCTGTTACCTGTTTTAAGTGTCTGACCATGTAAATACTTTTCTCTTGTTTGTGTAGTACTTCCTTGGCTTTGACTAAAATAAGCAAATGACCCAAAAAGCTGAGATTCTACCATGGAACATCTCCAGGTCACAACAGGACTAGAATATTAATTGTAACTGCACTTTGTTTTGCTACTTGAACACAACAGTAACTGATGGGAATAATGTTGGGCGGTTTTTGTAGCTGTAATGTCCTAAAGATCAAAGCAGGACTTGTATGTTGGCAATAACTTTTATTTGACCACCTAGCAGATGAATGTCTGGAAGCTTTTGGGAAAATAAAGTTTCCTTCTGAAAGCTGCAGTAAAGTAAATTTTTGTCCTTTTGGGACACGAAGAAAGGGCTTATATTTCCCTAAAACTTCATTTTCCTAGCAGTACTGTATATTAGTCTACTAAAAGATGTCACCTCACTCAATAAAGCTTCCCAAGGTTGTTATTGTTGTGAGCAATCACTTAGAGTGATTTGAGAGAAATGATTGGATCAGTTACTCACAAATGTTTGTTTTAAAATATGGAAATGTTGTGGTTTGGGAAGTCTTGGCGGCTCTTCCTGACTCCAAAGAGGGAATAGTATTAAGAAGCAGATATTCTTTTGAGGCTAAAACTTCATGAAGCAAACAACTTAAGGTAGACAGATAGTACTGGTGACTTCAGCCTAAACATTTTCATTTTTGCAATGGTAATAGTTTGAAATAAGTTATTTTAATGGGAAATGTCAAGCACCTATATTAGGAAGAAGCCTGCTCTGTAATGGTTTTAATGTAGTAGAAGTATCTGTTATTCAACTTAGCCCTCACTCAGGCTTTGAGTAGTCCTCATTAATGTAGTTCTCGTTCAGAGGTTGCTTGGCAATATTGTTTCAGATAATATGATCGTGCAGAAGCATATGTCAAACACTGGATTATGCTATCAAAAAAATCAGGCAAGTTGAACAGCATCAGCATAATGGCAAAAAGGCAGGGGATATTTCTTTATGTTGCTAATTAGACTGATACAAAAGGGGCAGGGAAGTGGCAATTAGTAGTTGAAGGAGCCACTTGTAGCTGTGTGCTTACACATAGCCTGAAGCTGGTTGAATACTTTTGAAACAAATACTGCTCAGTTATTCCTTGAGGTTGCATAATTATTCTTCTCAATAACAATAATTTCAATATCTGGCAATTGGTTGAATTTTTTTTTCCTCTTCTTACAATTTTAATTTACTCACTTCATTTTTTGGCTCTTGCTTTACGCAAGTTTGTGCCCCTTGATCTCCAGGGAGCTACAGAGAAAAATATCTGCATATCCCAGTTCACATTGTTAATAAATGAATAAAGCTATTTGGAAATGTACCAGAAATCCCTGTTAGAAACACATAAATGGAATTAGTGAATAGGCCACAAGCAAGCACCTCAGCCAAGAAACAATGACTAGCTTTGACTGGAGTTCACTGGGGTGGCGTAATTGTCTGTAAAACCATATGTATCATATTACCACATATGTTTTACACTCCTATTATAGATACCCTTAGCAGAATTTGGACCACTTTGCACTGAATGCTACAATCCAGTCTCTGGTCGATGTTTTATTAATTCAGTATTTGAGTTTGCCCTCAAAACATAGTGTTTTAACTTGTCTGTGTTGGCTTGGTTGCCTGCATAAATGAAACATAGAAGCTTCCAAGATTGGTGGCTCATACAGGAGGACAAAAATGGTTTAGGTAAAGAATACCTCAACCATGTTTGAGAAAGCCATCCTATAATGTCGAGTAGGCAAATTTGGATAGTGTGAAGGGTTTTTTCTGCCTTTTTTTTCCCCAGTAGCACTGTGGACATTGCAATACTGCATACAAATATGAAGTCTAACTGTGGCTGTAACCAGACCATTTTGTGTTGTATACATTGCTTCCATTCAGTACTTCAATCTTTCATTCCAAGGATCATCTGTTTGAGCATGATGGCAAACCATTTGTGGGGAAAATATATTTTCAAGTCTCCTTAAAGTGATTAATGATAGAGACACCCAGAGATATCGATTTACTTGAGTTGTTTTATGGATAGGAAAATGAAGTTTCCTACTGTAATCTTTTGTCAGCTCCAGTGTTTCCATTTTGTCTTTTGCTGTGAGGACAACTGAACTGGACATTCAAAATTCAAGAAGCAATTTCTATTGGTAACTCTGATGGATTTTTGGTGTTGCAGATACTATCTGCAAGGAACCAAAAGGAAATCATTCTTCCACCTAAACATGTTTCAGAAAGGCTTATGCATATGCATCCCCTAGTACATAATTCACCTGAGATCAATGGACTTAGTTACTTTAATAAGGAAGAACATTTAAACCCCAGCCGAGGCTGTTATGCTAAGGCTTTTGAGGAGTGAGTATGAGTATGTGCAGGATGTTTGGGGTGGGGGGTTTGAGATCTGGGCCTGCAGATAGGGAAAAAGTTACATTTTAAATAGAAGAAAAAATGCTTTTATGTAAACGGCTCCAGATCTAACTTCGATTCTAACTTGTAGCTTCAAAATCCTGCATGTGGGCTTTCTGATTGTGATTTTTTTTTTGGAGGAGGAGTTCATGCAAGATAGCCCCTTGGGGATTAGAAGTGAGAGAAGAATGATGCACTGAGGGGAAGTTTTCCCATGTAAGAGTAACTGAAACTAAAGTGAAAAAAGATCATCTGTATTTTGAAGAGAAATAAAATGAAGGAAGAACAAAAAGAAAGAAAGCATGAATGAACCCTCCATGGTACCATTATGAATTTCTATGCAGATCTGAAAAGAGAAAGTTACAGTAAATGGTGTAGTTTTTAATGAGAAATACCTCCAATACATGGAGAATTATCACTAAAATGGCAGATGCTGAACACCACACCTTTAAAGTCATGGGTTGTTTTTTCTTTTCCTGTTATTAGCATCTTACCACCTTTGTTTCCTGATTGGGTTTGTTGTTGTTGTTGTTGTTGGAGGTTTTTTGTTTGTCTGTTTTGTTTGTTTGTTTGGGGTTTTCTGGGGGTTTTTGGTGTTTTGTTTTGGTTTTTTGCTATAAAAATCTTTTGGTAACAAAAAATTAGATGGGAGGTCGCATCTGAATTCACGTGGTTTGCAGGCAGATTTGAGCCTGTAGTTGGTTGTGACAATACAATGAGGTGGACTTGCCATCTCTCAGCTGAAGTTTGCAGCAAAGCTGTCTGGGAACTAAATCACTCCCAGCACCACCCCCCAAAAAAATGAAACCCAAAGAATTCTCTTTATAGCCCCACAAGAGTATATCCGTGCTATTTCCAGAACCAGCCCTGGTGATGATATATGATAGAATCACATGTTCTTCCTTTCTGCATTCACTATTGAAGGTATCTGTTTCTTAGATGCTTTCAGACCGTTGTTTTTACCCAGGACATATAGACAAGAGCTTTGTGACAGATTTAAAAAAAAAAAAACATGACCCATCATTTTATGCCCTTTGTGGCATTTCTACCTGCCTCAGTGATCACCTTATTCTCCAACAAACAGTGTGACAGCTAGTTATAGAATAAACATTTAGGAGTTATTTTTAACGCAGCTACTGCTGGCAGCCATGCTATGATCTCAAAATGCGCAAATAGATTTAAGCCTAGAAGGGGTTTCCAGCCATCATTAAAGTCTGCATGCTGTGCATGAGCTGCTTCCAACAGATGAGCAGGGGTTTAAGTCTGTTATGCTGCAGTGATGCCTTTAGTCATAATCCCTTGGCTGACAGTTCTGTAATGATGCATTTCCTCCTAAAGAACATGGGATACCCATAATAAAGGGAAGTTCCAGGTGTTCATTACATTGTTCTGTAGGTATACAGTAACTCTTGGTGGCTTTGCTGATTTTTGCCTTGATGGCAGTTTGAATTATATCCTAGGTATTATTTGTCTACAATGAATGTTTCATCTCTTTTGATAGTCTTTCTTCAGCCTCTCTTCTTTCAGTGGTATGCCTCTATGGTTATATGGTTTTATTTATTACTTGATAAAGGTTTTTCTTTTTCATACCAGAATGGAGTTGTTCCCTCTGACCTCAGAATTGAGCAGTTTTTCCTCAAATATGCAGTTGGCAACACAATCCTGTTGTAAGAAACACAATCCTTTTGTAAAAGATGGTGCTTCAATCTAGAGCTAGTCTCTAGCAGTTCTTCTTTCTTTGCAAGCAATCATATATAATTTTTTTTTCAGAAGGCACTGTAGCACTGGAATAGTCTGTTAGGTGTGTCTGCACTGTTTGGGTTCTTTGAGGTAATGAATATCTAGCTGACCCTAAGAAGAGCCTTGCAGATGTTTCCAGTAACACAGCAATGCTTCTATTAAATAAAACGGTAAAATGAGGTACAGGGGTGAGTGATTTACCTTAGATTTTACAGTACATCACTGGCAAGGCAGAGTGCAGTAGTTCTGGTGTGTAGAGGTGCATTCTCAAGAGAAATATCCCTCAATACAAAATTAAAAGGGATGGTGTTCAGCTTTGGAGCCAGTGTCTTATCCTGTGAAAGAAGGAGTGCATACAATATGGGCAAGAATGTCTGCCTAGAAACTACAGTTTCACAGTACTTGTCCAGAAGAGGTGCTCCTACTGGATAAATCAATAATGCTTAGAAAACTTGACTGGGGCAATAGTTAGACTGTTATTATTATACCTCTTTTAGAGATACAGCAAATGAATCTCATACAAGTCTAAAGCAAGGCCACACAGGGAGTTGTTGCTAGAGCCAGATATGGAATCCAGTAGCCTTGTGGTATCTAACAGTAGCACCCTAAGCACTGGACTGCAGTGCTTTATCTGAACCCACCCTGCTGCACGCCTGAAAAAGGCTACCACTAAAGGGTTCCCAAGAAAATCACTGGTTAGAAAGCAAAGCTACTCTGCTTTTCCCTGCTAGCTTGGAGAGGGTTTGAAAGCCTGTACTAAAAACCTTGGGATTTGTTTTGTTGCATGGTTAGGAAGGTATTGTCTTTTCTTACGTACTGAGGTTATGTAGTGTGATAGATGAGTGGTGAGGAGTAATTAAATGTAGGTAACAGCAAGAAACTGTTTTCCTGCACGTTTCTGTTCTTACATTCTTGACTGAGTCCCCAGCTTCTTAGGGCAGAGGCATTCAATTTTAAGTGATCCAGCTAATCTGAAGGTGGTTGGTTTTATAGATATATATATATTTGTATGTATGTATTAAATATGTAAAAATAAAAATTTGGATGCATGCTTCTCAATGTGTTTGATTTCTGAGAAGAAACCCTGAAGGGGAAACTTCTTCAAGAGGGTTCAAAAAATCCAAATGTAGATGACATTTGTTCTTTTTGCTTGTCTTAGAGTTCTCTTCTTAAATGAAATGGTAAAAAAAAGCCCTGTGAGAAGAAGTGGTGTGGAAGTTATGGTGAACTGTTAGCACTTCAGAGCACTCTCAAGGGAGGCATTGTGCTAACAGCTGCAGGAACAGCTCATTGCTTGCGGAGGATGCAGCTCTGCTCTTCGGTAGGATGGGTGGCTACACATACACTTGCAAAAGAGGAGGAGGGTGAAGGAAATCTTAACTTGCAGAAAAGTGAGGGCTCTCAGGTTTTATGTGTTGAACGGGGGCATCTGTGCTGAATGCGTCGATTCACTTGTGAGGACATTGAAACTGCTCATCCTAGATGGGTGTAGGCTTTGAGGAAGAGGATTTAGTAGTTTGAAGTTATCCCTTTTGACAGTGGGTATAAAGTTCTATTTAGCTCGGAAACAGCTGTTTAGTGCCTTTCTATTTGATGTTTCTAGTAGTTTCTTGCTTACCTTCCTGTGCTTATCACCTGCTACTTTACTCGGAAGAAAACATTGGAGATATGGTTTGAAAGAAAATGATAAAAAGATACTGAGCTGCAGAGCTCGGAACCAAGTGCCAGGTATTTTCTAAGTAACTGAATTTATGTGTAAAAAAGAAAAAAAGCATATTTTATTCTATCAAGAGTGTTACACCAGTAACTTAGGGAAAGACAACAGATCCCTTCATAGGCAGATGAAGGGAATAAGGAATAAGGCAGGAATAACAATGAGGCAGCTATGGGTGGTGATCTCCGCACTTCAAGAGTTTTTAAGAATTTAAGCTGAAAATTGCAGGGGAATACTGGAGTACTTCATGTATATTTAATTGGGAGCTACTGCCAAATATGAACAGGACTGGCAAAAAGTTGCCTATGTGTAAATTTGAGTGGAGACTGAAACAATAGATCTTTGAAAGATCAGAAATGATCTCTCAATAAGAGGAAAACTAGACAGGCTAGGCTGTGAAAATAAAAAAGGCCATGTATGTTGGGCAGAGAGAGGAAATCTGTGGAGCAATGCAGAGCTAGGATCACTGTGATGTGTGACCGTATCACAGTGACAAATTAGAAAAATAATCTTTGTGGCAGAATTATGGATGGCTGTGAAGTGCTAGCAGAAATGAGTGTTGTATCCTGAGCTATCTGAAGAGTGTAAAAATTAGTGGCTTGTTAAAATTTTGTAATAAGTACTCTTAAATTCAGATGAATTTCATCAGCTGATAACTTTTATTCTTATTCTGCTTTTTTGTTTACAGATGTATACAAAATCTTGAAAGAAAACATAGATTAGGGTCAAACAAGATCAAGGTCACCTTCTGACTTTTTTTAAAAAGCACAGGAAAGCAGAGTTTGGACTTAGTGAATTCATTCTCCCACATATCCCAAGTCAAGCAGATGTTTGTAAAAACTACAATTCTAAGTGTCAGCAGTCTGATGACTGCCTGTGTTTTGTAACTTAGTTATATGCCATGGGTGCCTACAATGACATAGCAGTGTATGGTTAGAGTTAGGGCTGGCCTTTACTGGGGAAAAGGAATCTTAGCCAGATCTCAGTGGTATTGTGCATGAATCATGCAGGTACAAATAACTCTAAAGCTTTGTGGCGTTTGTGTCATTATATATGCATTAAACATTGTACAGTTAGCATTATACAGAATAAATGCATTATCCATAATGATGCAAACTGTGCCTACCAACAGATTGCCTCAGAGGTCAAGGTATTGGAGTACAGATATATGACATCAGCAGCAGAAGCAAAATCACATACTATAGTAACCACCACGATTTTTCAGAGGGATTTTAAGGTTGGATGAAGAATTATCTTTGTTCTATTTTCCTTTAGGCACTCAAGTACAGGCCAGTTTCAAATTATAATTATTTGATAAACTTGTGTGCAGCAGTGGGATCACAGCATTTACTGGCTTTCTGTATTGATTAAAAAAAACACCCACACCTTCTCTATTTCTCCAGAAGACTGTTGCTTGACATTCTTCCTGTTTCTTCCTATTTGGGATCTTCAAAAGATCACAAAATAATTGATCACCCCAAAAAGTTAATGACAAGAGGTTTCCTAGTTCCTTTTGTTAGTGCTACACTGCAATGTCAATTACTTGGAAACCAAAGACAGCATAAAGGCCCACTTACCTTACCCAGATATATCTGGTTACTTTAACCAATATCAGAACATGTGTTGGTGCAACTTGTGTGAAAGCATCTGCTTTTACCCCTGAGGCTGAGGAAGTTTTTATCAAGTGCATTGTAGCTGCTGCTTTTTTTCCCTTGCCCAGGTGCTATTTCACTTCAAACACCAATTATACTGTTTTGTAAAATACTTTGTAATACCTAGAGATTAAAAGGTGTGATATAGCCCCAAAATTTTCTGCATTAATCAGCACGGTACCAAGTACAGTCCCTTGAGATACCACTTTTTCCCATTTCGTTGTCAGTAAAATCAACATCAGTTCATTAGGAGTCACAGAGTTATGCTCTGCTAGCACACAATGCATTGGTCAAAGGTAGAAGCCCAGATAATTTATAATTTAAAAAGAATAATGTGCCAAAAAGCTACTGAAATCACCTTGTTCTCACAGGCGCTACGTGTGAATAAGTACTCTGGTAGGGAAGAGGAAACACCTTTGTGGACAGATGAAACTCTAGATACCACTGATGTCAAACCTGGTGCTTAAGCCGTCCTTAACAAAAGCCTATTTTCCTCTGGGACTGTTTGGAGCCTCTTTCTTCCATAGAGCAATGAAAAAACCCTTGAAGCAAGGTTCATGACTAACTTCCATACCTGACACACAAATGGCTCTTGAAATTTGCATTAAACCCGTACACATATTTATATGTGTCTTTATTCAGAAATATGTGTATATTATGAGTTTTTTCATGTGCATAGAGAAAAAGAGAATGAGAATGGTCTGTATTTGTAAATGTAAATTCAACTTTAATTAGGGGTGGGGAAAAAAAAGACCTTGAGAGCAAGGCTGGATCTCTAGGGCCAGGTTTCATGAACTAACTCTTTGTTCAGGTCTTGCCCATCTACCTAAGGCTGGTGGTAGATGCAAAAGTAGAAGCTGAGGTTGTTGAGGGCAGTAGAGGTAAAGAGGTTGTCAATTCTAGACTTAAATGTGGAACTGTGCAATGGTCTTGGGAAAGACAGAATTTTTTAATTACCATGAGGAAGTGAGGCTTCTGTTAATTGTTTAGGGAAGTAAATCAGATTGAGTGGGGCGTTATCTGGTATCTATTCCTCTATCTCCCATGTGTTCAAATTCACCATTTCAGATTCTCATCATGAGAATCTGAAATGGTGATGCTTTCTTTTCGGCGAACAAGGGGTTAACTGCAACTCAGCTTTTCTCTGGCTTTCTGCATGTGATAGGGAAAGAAGAATAAATTGGTTTAATGGCTGTGAGCAGGGGTTTTGAGACAGGTTGAATCTCATGCTTATTGTAGGAATTGCAAGATGGGGGAAATCTCATGTTTTGTTTCACGCCTGCCTGAGTTAGCTTATTCTGCTTTCCTGTCTTAAGTATCTTTCCTTGAGGAAAATATATTGCTGAGAGTAGCTTCATTTATTTCTGATGAGTCATGCCATTGATGAGCATCTTGATAATTAGCACATGTGTATTGCTTCTGTGGGCTTACAGATCTAGGCACAGGAGCTTAATTATTTGTGTTCTCCACCAACCAAAACCTGGTAACAATAATTCTTAATGTTTCTGCCAGAGTTCTTAGGACAGAGAATAAATGTCCTTAATGTTAATTTCTTCCTGTTACCATAACTTCTTCATATGGGAGGAAACTCTGTAGCCTCATCTCCAGAACCTGTTGTGAGGTTGGAACCCCAGTTTTAATCTCTCAGGGAACCCAGTTTCAAAGCTACGAGAACCTACCCTGGTTCTAAAGGCACACCAGCTCCCATAGTTTCCCAGAGCTGATCCATTCCTAGTTGAATCCTGTAGTTTCAGGTGTGTAATCAAAATGCTTCTTGCGAGCATCTCTCCAATGTCCCTAAGCCTATTTTGATGTCTGAAGAGCTTTTACATGTCATTAACAGTCTTAATTTCTGCTGGCTGTCCATTTTTGTGTTGAATGGCTGAGCACCTGTGAGACAACTTTAAGCAGTTATGGTTTATCTGAAATGTGTGTAATCGTTTTTGTGCATAGCCAGGTGAAGGCAGTTTGACTATCTCTTGACTATGACTGTCTTTTCTTGCAGTGTACACAGGTATCTGTTGGGAATTGAAATTCAGCTAATTTGACTGCATCTTTTATCCAAAGATTAATTGATACTCCTAACAGATATTCTGAGGGGCATGTAACCTACTGTTTTTAAAATACTTGTATTGGTAGCATAGATATCAGTTTTCTGGAAATTAAACTAACCATTGCAGTCATCCTGCTTTTGAGTGACCTGACTTGGCTGCTGTTTTGTGCAGTGTAAAAAGCTCTTAATGAAATGAGCTGAATGTGGTCTTCAGTTCTGTGGATACCCTGGCATTAGGCTGCTACCTTTTCAGAAGTGGCACTGATCAAATGTTAATATTGCTGAAAAAATTCAAAGGAACCAGCTTCTTTCCATTACTCTGAGGGAATATTTGGATGACCTTAAACACCTTTCAAAGATGCTCTGCAAGAAAAATGTATCTATCATGTAAATCGGACAGTTTTGCTCATTGTTGCTTACTCACTTCTGTGAACTTTAAATATCTAAAGTGTCTTACCTATTGAACATAGTTATTTAGAACATAGTCCTGGAGTTTTGCTTAGTGTGAACCTCTAGTGATTCCAGGGAAACTGGAGTGTTTAGCCTGGATTTACACCACTAAACAGAGTCTGTCTATGCTCGCTTCTACCACCAGTGTTAGGTGAGGCTCAAGGGAAGTGGGCTGGTTGCTCCTGCTACCAGTAGCTTACATCCTTCTAGTCTGCTCTCCATTATTACAGAGCTTTAGGAGAAATGCAAGCTACAGGCAATTGAGGGAAGCTGTGTCCAGTTTGTGTTTAGTAAATAATTATCATAACAGCATTATGCTGTCCTGAGGGCAGCTCCTGTGGTGAAGCACCAATGCTATGGGGTGGAGTGACCTGTGCCTTTAAGGCCTGTAAGTCAGTGGTTTGTAGTTTAGATGCCTTATACCTTTTTTTGCTGACCCTTAGTGAGAATTTTACCAGGGTGCTATGGGAAACAAAGTGTGGTTTACAGCTATCTCCAGGAATAAGTTTTTGATAGTATTTACCCCAGAAAACCTTTCTATAAAAGGGTCAGGTGGCACAATGAATGTCTTCAGGAGATTTTCAGTTGAAAAATTTGGCTCAAAGATAGAATAATTGCAAGAAGATGAGATGAATTATCTGTGACATAAATGCTCAGTGAGATAAAACAAATATATTTGTTCAGAAAAGCTTTTTACTAGGCTGCCTATGTAAACAGCAAACTGAACTTGGGAGAAACTTGTAATACTGTTTTGTCTTATGGCAGATGAGGGTTAAAGGCCAGAGAAGAGCTAGTAGGAAGACACAGAGAACAGGCTCACTTGGTAGTAACCTGGTCTGACACCAGCTTACATATGCTCCCTATGATATGCCCCCTGACTGCTACGATCATGACAGACTCCAATTTTAACTGAAAAATAGCTTAGAGTTTGAAAGGCAGATTAAATATGATAGATTAAGTAAAATAGGTGAGTGTGATTGACACCCAGCAAAGGACAGAGTCTTAAACTGCTCTTTGTGTTTGTGCATTTCTTCTTCTAAGCTTCCCTCACACCTTATGAAAATTGCTTTTGAGCAGGTAACTAAGGAGCAATTCCAGTTTCTCTAACACATCTCCACACACAATGGCACTTCCCCTCCTCTGCCCCCTGCTACTGGTGCCAAGTTTTAAAGGCTTTTCTGCAATGGTTGCCATTGTACAAAGCAGTGAGAAATGGGCTGTTGGAATTTCATCTGAGCAATGGGAAAGAGAAGGAAATGGCAAAACAACAAACTAAGCCAAAACAAAGGAAGAAAAAATAATTTGCTTGGGGAAATGTAGGAAGAATGAGGGGCAGGAGTTATTTGCATTAGTTTTCAAATTCAGCAGTTTCCAGTGTAATGAAAGTAACTCTTTATCAGATATCCTGGCAAGAAGGAAAGGTTTGTCAAAATAGCAGTGATTAAAGGACATGTTTGTTTTCAAAGAATCATAGAATGGTTTGGGTTGGAAGGCACCTCAGAGATCATCTAGTTACACCCCCCCCTGCCAGGGACACCTTCCACTAAACCAAGTTGCTCCAAGCCCATCCAAACTGTTCTTGAACACTCCTTGGGATGAGACATCCCCAACTTTGCTTGGAAACCTGTTTCAGTGCTTCACCACCCTCACGGTAAAGAATTTCTTCCTTATATCTAATCTAAACCTACCTCCTTTCAGTTTAAAGCCCTTCCCCCTATCCTGTCACTACATGCAAAAAAATCACTCTCCAGCTTTCTTGGAGGCCCTCTTTAGATACTGAAGATATCAACTTTTTCTTTCTTGTTTGTTAATCATGAAACCAAAGGCTAGTTAACCAAAAACGGTGTTTTATTTTTTACCATGCTTTCTTTTACAGTAGGAGTTGAAACACTGGTCAGTGGAGATAATGTAATTTCTGTTCTGAACAACTTAAGAGAGTGCAACCAAAACGAGACTGATAAAGTCTTGATTTAGACTGTAGAGGTCATTTATGAACATGACAGAATTACCAACATCCTCACTAAGCTATAGGACAGGGTGAAGGTGACTGTTGTCTCAGGATTTGGAGTCTGGAGCAGGAACAATTCCGCTGCTAATGGTAGAAACATGAGCAGGGAGCCAACTGTGTGTTGGGCAGGGTGAGCTATCTTGTCTTACTCTGTCCCATTTCCCCCCACCATCCTCCCCAACAGACACATGCACACACACTCGCAGTTTGGCTGCTGCATCCACATCCACTCAATAGATAAATGCTTAGTTCCTCTGCAGTTATTCTTTCTCTCTGCAAAGTTGTTACATCTGCAAAACTACAAAATAGATTCTAAAGGACCTCATGCTGTGTGTGCACCAGTCCTACTGTTACGAAGTGTATTGATATACATAGTTCTCTATACACTATATTTTAGAAAAGCAGATTATTTTGGTATGGTCTTTCATTTGCTAGCATGTTTTCATTGCAACAGACCATACTTGGGTCTGAGGGATCTGTAAAATCTTACCATAGGTTGAGGGCCTTGTTAAGCAGCACAGTTATTGATATTTTCTAACACACTTATGATCTTTTATTTAAGGAGTCAGTTTTGTGCTGTTAACTACTATAACTAATACCAGAAGAAAAAGGCCACACTACAGGAATGCATAGTAGTTGCATAGCTTTGTCAAATGTCAATGAGCGTGTTTGTTCCAGTCGTAGTACCATGAAAATGCAGAGAATTCCAAGCCAGGCGTCAGACAGGAAAAGTAATCTTACTGCTGTAATTTCACATCTGCACTCTTGTATTGATTTGTGAAGTTTCATCCCCCTTCTTGGTCTTGTGTAATTTGTCTAACACTATTTGCAAACTTATATGGTTTAGCCACGGTAATACTGGATTTGTGGTGCAGGGCACAGAAGACCTAAATCAGGGGCAGTGCAAGAACAAGGCAGTGTAGCTGTGCTCTGTTGTCACAGCCTGAGTCCCTGGTTCCTGCATGCAAGCAGCATGAGTGTGTGCAAGGCACTATTCTCTGTAGGTGCTCCTGTGCTAATGTCCTTGACCTGGATGCACCCGTCGTCTCTCTACATGACTTTGGGAAAGCTCTTCCACTGCTCATGAGAATCTGCTGTGTAATATTTGTGGTGTTTCCTTTAAATCTCTGGTCGCAACTTCTTAAGCCCCTACTCATATTTTACTCTAGAAGAGTAATTAAAGGATGGAGAGGACAGGAATAAGTCAGTCTTTCTTGTGAGATCCTCTTTGTGATGCTGGTCACAGTCTATGAAGGACCTCACTGCATGTCAGCAACTCAGTGAGCACTGAAATGAGTTCCTGGATCTCTGCTGATGGTACAAATGCAGGCATGATTTAGCTGCACAGAGTTACTAGTTATACTCAAAATGAGTGGATGTAACAGTCTTGTACCACTTTCAAATATTTTAGTTCTGTGTAATCAGAAATATGTGCAGTAATGGTACATAGCCAAGGAATATTTCTGTTGCTAAATGTGCTGCACTTACTACATGTATATGGAAAGTCACCAGAGCACTTTTCACAAACACTAAGTAGATATAAATAAAAGGAAAGCTGTTAAATTTAAAACTGGCAAAGTAAATGTCATGAATATGCTTGTGTTCAGTGCAAGTAAATAACAGATGTGTTGTCAAATTTATTGGCCTATATTTGTAGCAGCAGAAATTAAATTAAACATGCACCACTGTGGTAATGTAGACAGTATTGATATTGCTAGAGGGATTTAGTCTGTGGTGTTATGTAGAAGAAACATTCTTTCTACAAGAAAAAATTATTTATATTCACTATCTGAAATCTATCAGTCCTGTCCTCACTGAGTCCACTGTGCCTTTTTTCTCTTCCCCATTACTTCTCCTCCCAAGTGCTTTTGAGGTAGGTTTCCTTATCCCACAGGAGTGCAGTGTTGGGAGGTTGCATTTGTGTGCGTAGCTGTGGTTGCTGGCTACTTCGATGCCTTCTCCTTTGCATCCCATTGGTGGACAGAGCTTTTGCCCCTGGAAGTCAGTCACATTAATCTCCGACTGTCAGACTGTGGTCTCTGCACACACCACCAGTTTGAGAGTCCATCTTTTCACTCTAATAAGTGGGCAAACATTTTCCAAGCGGCAACAACAGTGTCTGCCTTGCTAACAAGGGGAAAAAGCTGATGCTGTCCTCTACAGAACGGGCATGTGTGCTTTAACATTGTCCCTAGGTGCTAGCAGTAAGCCTGAAGGGAAATGCCTCCCTTCCCTGCTGCAAAAATTGCTTTATTTTCATGTCTCCATGCCTGAGACCAGAATCAGCTGTCAAAAGCTAATCCTACACCTTAGAGAGTTAAAAATTCTAAAAGAAGTGGAGGGGAAAAACAATCATGAAAGTAGAACAAAGCAAAGAAATCATGTAAACAAATTAATTAATTGTCTGGAAGTGAAGTGTATGTTTGTAATTTTGCCCTTGTCAAAGGGAAATTGAAGTTCATTATGCACGCTGCCTGATTTAAAAGCTCTTTCCTGCACAGCATCACCTAGAGAGAGAAAGAGAGGGAGGCCCATTTGGATGTCATGCATTGGCTGCAGCCTCAATTAAAACAGGAATTCATTACTGGAAATCTCCAGAGAGAAGTCTGGTACTTCACTCTTCAGTATGGGGAGGAAGCTGTGTTTTCTTTTGCTGACTCACTCTTTTGTTTTTGTGTGAAGCCTTAGTTTTATACTAAAAGCATTGTATTTTGGCTCATGCTCATAATAATCGTGAGATGCTGATAAAGTTAAGAGATGTGAGACTGTATTTGGAGGCAGGTTGTGTTGGCTTTTGCTGATGTTAACTGTGCTATTTATGTGCACAGAAATAGCACAACACATGGAGGGAAGGGACTTAGAAAATTCTGTTTACCTTATGTTATGAATTCTAGTGCTGAGTGAATCTGATCATAGAATAGCAATTACATATGCACCTAATTGGAAATATTCATTATTTCAAAATATTACAGTGTATTCGTCATCATTTCTAGCTGCCAAATGCAAACGCCTCTAATAAATTTGACCATTGGTGTCTGTCTGATGCCCTGGCTATGTTCCATTTAAGACTATAAAATGTGTAGGAAAGAGTGGGATCCCCTTTCTCTAAACTAGATAAAACAAAACTGTTATAAGGAAAAGCAAATGCTTTGGGGAAACCTTTTGATTTTAAATTTTATTTCAAAGGCTTTCCAGGTTGTCTGGGCTGGAATGATTAACAAGTCTGCTGCAGAGAAGTGAGCTCAGGGTGTCAGCTTGTTTCATTCAGCTTGTTTTATCTCTTATTCTTTCTGTTTTCCTCCTTGTAATAAGAAGCCCATTGGGGTTTTATTTTTCTATGAAGCACCCACAGATGGTTGCCTTGTCCCTTTCTTTTGTTCATTGCAAATGCAAAGACATAGCCAAACAAGAAGAGCACAGCCCTCTTCCTGGAATTAGCAGATATTAAAGCAAATGCTTTTTCCAAAAGAAAGATGTTTGGCAGTTAGCCAACCCTTTCAGCAGGTGCAGTATGCCTGAGGCTGTGCAACGTGTACATCTCTGAAATATTGTAGACCACTGTTTTGGACATCAAAGTGCTCCAGGGAAGGAAGAGCATGTCTGTGTGTACACAGATGTATTAGTCCTCTGTGCTCAGTAATATACACTGATTAATGAGCACTGGATCTGGGTCAAGAATTTTCTAATTGGAAATGTTATTTTCCTAAAAAAAAAATTATACAGGTGAGTGTTTATTTGAAAAAAAAGTGAGTAGGTTTTGGATGGAAACCTCTGTAGCCTCCTGGAGGGCACCCATTTAGTAACCTGCATGCCATCTCTTTTCCTTCCTTTTCTAATATTTTAAAGAAACTGCCTGGAGATGTTCCAGACATATGGGATAATGTTATGTTCTTGATGGCCTGATTCAGAACGTGGGACATGGAGAGTTATAGACTCCAAAGTTCCCTATTTCTTTGTGGCTTAGGTTTCTGGAGCCATGAAGTGCAAAAGGATCACATATAGCAGTGCTTAGAAAACACTTGTATCTTTTTTACCATCTAGGGAAAATGGGAAGCATATTTCATTTAGGAAGCAAAAATGCTTTTTGCACCAGGAAAGTGTTTGTCTTTCTAAAGCAAAATACTTTATAATTTCTTTAAAAATGCTTCTATAGGTGATGGTGAGGTGGTAGAGTTGTCAGTCTTCTTTTTCCCCTAACCTTGATTTTTCCCCCACAAAGATCAGATTAACTTTTCTTATGATTTCAGGGCTAAACCTAGTATAGTGGTGCATTTGTTTCAAGTGAACACCTGCTATTGGAATGCAGAATCATAAGGTGGTTTGCATCATCTGAACCAGTTAGTCCCTTGGTTGTACGTAAGAGGAGTTCCAGAAAGGAGGAGTGCCGTAGCCAGAGCACCATAGCAGAACTCTTTGCTCTGAACATGTTCCTTTCACACACCTGTTTTGTCCCCCAGCCACTTCTGGCTCTTGGTCATTCCTGTGGCAGAGGGCTGGGATGGTAATGAAATTTAGGTCATACAGACAGAGAGTATAGGTGAATCTATGCTAAAAAGACAAGTTTGTGAAGGAGGTGGCATGAGTGGGATTTTGAAGTTTTTTTCCCCTCATCTGGGAAGTGAACTCAGGATTTATGGTGACAGGACACTAATCAAGTTCTTCAGTGGTGGTGGGAGGATGGGATTGATTAAAAGAGAGAGAATAGACATATTTTTTTTCAGTGCAGCTTTTTACCTGACCCTTATATTTGTGTTTTCTCCAGCATCTTTTGAGTTTTGTTTTTATTTTTTTACTGGTATGTTCTTGAGTCTAGACTATCCTTTGCAATATTGGCACAGAACATTTGTGCCCTGACCTGTGTTCTTTTCTATGTACAGCAGCGTAAATATTTAACGACAATAACAACAGAGAGCATCCTTACTCCTTGATTTTTGGGAAATATAAAGCTAGTATTTTTATTATTTCAGCAGATCTGTCTTTCCAAGAGGACCACAAACAACAAATATCAGTCATCTTATCCACATTATATAACCTGTCTTCTTCATTACCCCCTTAAATGCATCCACCAGGAAAAAAAAATAATAATGGGGGGAAGGGGGAGGAGGAAAAGCCAGTTGCCTAGTTTCTTCTAGTTATCATTAATGTGGCAGATGTTCACATCCAGTCTTGCTCTGTCAGAACAGATTTGCTTATTTCCTGCTGTCACCAGCATTTTCAGCTTCTTAATGTTATCATACTCCTCTCTCCCCTCCACCAATTACCCTGTCTGTATGTTACAGAAATTTCATTATTAAGTGATCAATGCTAGTTCTAATGTTTGTGATTTCTCCAAGGTTTTTTGTTCCTTTGCCTCCTACCCTATGGTAATGTTCTGTAGGAAAACACCTTGAAGTGTGCTTCCTCCTCAGAGTATGATCCAATGTGTTTCATTCTCCCACTACCTTGTCCCACTTCAATCAAGACACTGGGACTTTGGGTCATAACAGACACCCACATGCTTCTGCTTTTAAAATCACTAAATAAATTAGTGACAGAAGTAAAACAAGATTGAGTTATGGGGATTTGATCACAACAAAATGCCTGAAATAGAGAAGGTCTATAAAAGACAGCAAACATCAAAAGCAGCTCAAGGAAATGAGTGTTGAAGTGATTGTTGTGAGAGACATGAAACAAGGAGTTTTTATGCTGGGAATGAAGAATTTTAGAAGATATGGGGTTGGTTGGAGAAATAGAAGACAATTGGAGAAAGCACAATTGAGTTTGCTTTGAAAAGTTGATGAAAGCGTAAGATAAAACTTAAACATCATTTAAGATGGATTAAAGCTGAATAAACCTTGGCTTGTGCAGGTTGGGAGCAGTCTAGGTAGAGCATGAGCAGCTTTGGGTTTCTACACTTAATAAGACATTCAGGACAGTTGTTAGATACTTGAAAGAATTTCTTCCATGCCAATTTTTATGTTTCAGTGAAGGTGCCCTAACTTTATTTTTATTGGAAAGTTTGTGATGAGGCAGCACTGACTCATCTGAGCCACATGGATAATTTTATTCATTTTTATCAATAGCACTTTAATGTGATGGAACTCTAATAATAAAACAAAGAGCTCATTGTCTGCCTTGAAAAGAGACCATGAGATATTCCGTGCCTTGGCAACCTTATGATGTAGCCATAAGGTAAGAGATGGGAAGTGAAGCAAGTGCTTCATGTGCCCCAATCACGTCAGGATGCAGAGGGACACCAAGATGGTAAGTGCCACTGTGAGAGTCAATAAGCAGTAGGTTTCAAAGGTAATTGTTCTTTGTTACTTCTATTCCTAAGTGACTCTTTTGGAAACTGTGTATCCTCCTTTGTAGGATATCTGTTTGGGCATCAGTGCCTTGAGAGTTCCCAATCTCCTTGAAACATTCAAATGTACTTTAAAAGCAGAGGAAGTAATGTCCAGGATCTGTAGGAAGCATCCTGAGGAAAGTGGTGTTTAGCTTGATCCAAGTACGTGTTCTTGACTGGTCTCCAATTAGAGCAAGAGGCCTGACTAGTTCCTTGATTTTTTCATAGGTTTTCTTAGCTTTTTGTGTTGGTGTTTTTACTCTTGAATTCTGGAGATAGAAATGATTTATTCTCACTAAACTTAGTTCTCTCTGTAATTTTTACCTTTTCTGGTTTTCTGCAGATTTTCTCCTAGTTTTCTCAGCTGTTTAATCCCAGCAACTATTTTGTGGCAGAGACAGGCCTTGGGTCTTTGATACACAAATAAAACTGTTAAGGAGGGTGGAGGAAAAAGCTTACACTAGTTGCAGGGGATGAGGGTTACATCGTGACAAAGAACAGGCTTTTCTTGGAGAAGGTTGGAAAGCTGTTGGGAAAATCTTTAATTGTAGTAAATAGTGTTTAAGTCCTGTGAATTCCTTTCGCTTTAATAGACAGTGCTAAGTCCCGTATCCACCCTCATCATTGATTAATGTGTGCAAGTGGATGTCTTAGCCTTGAGACTAAAAACTCTTGGCCTGAGCAAAGCTGATAAGAAGGTATATCTTGGTCATACAAGATAGCTGGGATGCATTCAAGAAGAAACTGTTTTTTTGGAGGCTTGTGACCATACAAAGATAATTTGAGGAATGGGATATTCCCAAAAACATCCATGAGAGACCCTCAAGAAACCCTACTCTGATGTAAATGAGTTCCGAGAAGTGATTTAAATATGTAAAAAAATTTTGCAGGAATGTTTAGTGTATATGTATGAGTTTGGGGAAATACAATGAATATGTACTAGTTACATAGATATAAACTAGTCTGTTAGATAACTGCAGTGTGTGATAGGAGAAGATATCCTCTGCACTCTTGGCACTGAAAATAAAGTAATTCCTGCTTTCTAATACTACAAAGGGTGTTAGAGAGTTTTATTCCTGATGTTTTGCAACAAAAACAGTACTATTTATTAAATTAGTTCATGTCTGGAAAGTTGAACATGCCAGGATAATTGTGGATAATTCTTAAAAAATAAGCAACAGCATTTTTACATTAGCAAGTTGGATGGTAGAATGGGAGAATATATGTAAAATGAAGGAGTTTTTTCTGAGGATGCAAGGTCCACATTTGCCTTTTTCTGGCTAATTCTTGTGGGGATGAGGAGCAAATCACTGTGAATCACAGTAGTTTGGTAAGGGTGCTGTAGCTTGTCTTTCAGCTTACTCTGAAGTAGGGACCACTGGATGATTTAGTTCAAGATACACTCCATGCACCACTTCATTTTTTTGGCTGAACTAAAAGTTTAATGTCAAGATAAGCAATATCTTTTTGATATGTTTTTCTTCTCTTTTTAATGCCCCAACCACTAGCCAACGTGTATTCCTGCAGTCAGTACTCACAGTTAGATTATACTGTAGAACTCTTATGGATGAAAATTCTACTTTACAGGAGGGACTTGAGGCTTTTGTGCTTTAACCTGTGCTTTTATTCTGATTGTACTTCATGGCTTGGTCACCATACCCTACCTTGTATGAATGAAAGCTCACTTCTGTATGACACTGTGAAATTTTTTGCCGTTGTAAGATTAACACCACAGAAACTTCTTTATGCAATAGAGAGTTTCCGATCACTAGTTTTAAATTAAATGGTAAATGAAAGTACAGCTATAGCAGATTCATTTTTATACTTGGCCAGTATAGGACATGCATTTTGGAGGTACTTACCTCATACTCATCTTTAATGCTCTGAAGAATCAATGCGACTTTATAGCGTTTATAGCAAATGTCTTGAGGATGATAGCCAAGGGAGAGCTAGTGAGTTGTGGAAGAAAATACAAGGTATTTGAAGACTGTTGGTGAGTTACAATAGCCTTAAGTGTCCGTAAATCCCTGGATGTTGCCCAATTCTGCTAGACCGTTGTTTGTTAAGATGCCTGAAGTTAGACTGCTTAGTTATTACTGCAAGGTTACATTACTGCAAGACAAATCAACAAAAGTAGCTCAAGATACCCCCACAGCAAAAGGGCTAAGGGTTTAAGATGTCAGTAGATACTGAGGCTGATCCTACCATCCATACTGTGATAAATCTTGCAGTGACCAAGCTGTGTTTGTACAGACTTGAACCTGGGGTTTCAGGTGCACAGGGTCAGTAGGCTTGGTGGTTCCCTAAGTTCAGCTTATGTGCCTTTCTCTGAGACTTTGGTCAAAGGATAAAGACTTTGCACATGGCACTCTGAATATATGGGGTAAGTGTAGACAGGCAGGTGAGGGTGAAGGTAGAAAACTCAACCTCGGAGGGGTGGCAATCCAAGGTGAATTTTTCTGCTTCAGAATGAAACATGCTATTGTATTATCTGTGGGGCCTGAGAGGTGATAAAAGGGATCACAGGAGAGCTCCAAGTTGCTCAGAATTAGGAAAATAAATCCCAGTTTCCAATTCAGGCTCTGCAGATGTGACCAAGAATGACAGATAGATTTTTCTTTTCCATTAGATTTATTCTCTGATAGCCAAGTTTATCACTCAAGCCAGAACTATTTGTCAACTTTCCTGTCAATAATCCAAACCTAAGTCATCAAGCTACACTTTTATGATTCTCTCCTAAAAAAACCCACAGGAATATTCACACTGCTTTTGCCTCAGATTTAGCAAAAGTGAAGGAACATAGGGAGGAGGAACTGTGGTCCATTGAGTGCTCTCCAAGAAGCACTGGGGTTGATACATGCCATGAGGACCAATCTTCAAAGGCACAACTAAGCCTAGGATGTAGTGAGCCCTACTATTTCCCTCTCACTGGCATCTGTTTAATGGCCATCTGTTTCAAAAAACAGTGACAAATGAACAAGTAAATCCACTTGCTACTAGAGAAGGTTTGGTTGAAAAAATGGATGAAATTGTTGCCCCCTTGGGGAGTCTTGTTACTCTAGAAATCGGGTTGGCCGGGCTCTGTTTTTATCCTCACAGCAGATGCGTATGCCCCTGGCAGAGCACAGGCACATGGGCACAGTGTTTTCACAGAAGCAGTGATGGCTGCTGGAGAATCTCTCAGAGCAGAAATGCTGGGATCATATGTTAATGAACAGGTAGAAAGCTCATATTTGGCAGTTGATATTAGAACTCCCATGGCATACAGCCCTGCTTACCTCTGTCATTCTAGATTAATCCTGACATAGCCTTTGTCTTTACACTAACAGCATGGCAGTCTGCACTTCTAATGACTGCTTCCTGAACTTTACAGATCTCAAACAACACTGAGATTTCTTATCAATAACTGAGCATCCCATTTTTGTATATAGGCAAAATTTTAGGTCAAAGAAGTCGTGAGGTCAGGGGTGCAAACATGTCAACACAGACAGCACTGTCTGCAGCTCACTCTGCTTTTTCCTGGTCACCTTCCTCTTTTACTCATCCAGATTTTGCTAGTGACTTAGGCTGCTCTGGATCTCAGAGCCCACATGTATCACATGAATACTGCCTGCAGAGTGAATGAGCCTTTCTGAACCTGAGCTCATCATTTGTCATTAGCAGCAGGTGTCACTTGTTTTCCCATTTCTATTATCACTGAAAGACAAGAAATGTGTATGTGCCTTCCTGCCACCCCCAGTCTTATAGTAAGTATTGAAGTGTCAGTCATCCTGCAGACCACCTGCCTGCTGCTGCTGAAGCCTGAGTCGAACCCCCTGAGGGTGCAGGAGGCTTGTACAGAACTGTTTGATGCAGAGCACCATGTGGTGAAACAGCTTTGCAAGCCGTGAAAAACAGTTCCATTGGGCTACACTGCAGTCTCTCGACATCTTGTTTGCTGCCTCTGGCTTGGTTTGGATAGCAGGGGGGAGAGGCATCTGATTTCTCAAACATTCTGTGTCAGAGATGAAGGGGTAAAAAGGGGCAAAGACATTAGGTAGTTGAAGGATTAAGGAATATCTAAATAAAAATGTGGTGATGGGAAAGCATAAGGAATCACTCTGTCAAAACTAATGCAAACGGTTTGATCTGGGAGGATTTTTCTTTAAACCAATGTGGAAGAGGACAGCCATTAAAAATTTCTTTCAGTAAGCACTATTTTATATTAATGGGACTGGTGGAAGTACAACATTAATGAGATGATTAATATGGGGGGTTGAGCTTTTTGGCACTCCAGGATCATATTAACGTCTTGAAGAGTGATGGAAGAATGTGGAATCCTGCCATAGCTGTGAAGCTTTTCTCTCTCAGCATTCCACAGGGAAATTGATTTAGTCTTGTCCCCAGGAAAAGGGAAGTATTGAAGTACAAGTTGCCTGCTGTGATGCTGCAGGCTTTCTGGGTGGGGGTTGAAATGGAGAGGAGAAATGGAATGGCTGTCTTAATATGTCCTCAAGGTACACCTCTGTATGACTGTGAGTTTGTAAACATAGCAAGTCAATGATGGCATTCCACTGTATCTCTGTAGTCAGTGGAGTTATAATGGTACAGACAGGTTGCTGGAACAAACTCAGGTTTGGTCTTTGGATCTTTGTTTCTGTTGTGCAGCTTGCATACTACCTCTCATGCCCTCCTTGCATTCTTCCTCATCTGCTTTGGACATTGATTTATTTCACCACCACCACCCCTCGTGACTTTTCACCTCAACAAAGGCTCCTGGTGGAATTGTTTGGCTTCAGAAAACTTACTTGTTTTTTCTTTATTTATTTACTGGAAGTCCTTTGAGTTGTCCAGGCTGGTAATTGCCCATGTCATCTCTGTATCGATTGCTTTTAGAGCTGCTGAGCTCTTATTACTGCAGCTCACTGGGGAGAGAAAGAGAAAAGTGAAAGATCCAGGTCAGCATGGTCTCAGCAATAGATGAGTCTCATCAAATCTCTTTTCTCCCAGCTTCTGAATAACAGCTTTACTAGTTTTAAATAAAACAAGAAAAGGAATGTGCAATGCAGAGAGGAGTATTGGGAGGAAAAGAGCTGAAATCTGGTATTTTAAGGGAAAATGAAGGTAGAATGTGGGGTTTGAGCTACCTGTAGCAGTGGGAAAAGTAAAAGGATACCTGGCTGTGGGATATGACAAAGTAACACTATGAATTGCTCTCCCACTGACAAAAACCTCTTCTTCAGTAGAGCCCCCACCATAAGAGAAAAAACACAGTAATGGAATAAACAATTGTCCTGGTTACGTCCTCTACAGGATGTGATGCACTTGTTACAAGCTGCCTGCTTCTGAGACATAATAAAATGGCCTGAGAGGCTGAGTGTTGCCATCTCTAATCATTAGACCTAAACCAGTTCTTCTTAAATAGCTATGTGTGCCTCTCTGAAATGTTGGTGAATATAAGGGCTCATGTACACACATACAAAAAAAAGTCGTTTGTAGATATCTGTTGAGCAGTGTTGCCTATATTATTGAAATAAAAAGGTCACTTATGTCATTGATCTTGGTAATGTTTAGCACAGTGGGAGCTAAGACAGGTTTTCTTATGTGGAGATAGGTATTGTATAGTGTGGGAAAGTTGACGCAGCTGCCAGAGAGGAAAGATCACAGTCCCAGCACAGATGCATGGTAGCCTAAAGCAGCTTGTCCTCCCTGGCTGATTTATTACTGCAACCCATCTTCTTGTAACTGTGACAGCTGAGAGGGCTCTGGAGTACTGAGCCTGATATGAACCTCTTTTAAGAGTTCTCATATAAGAATCTATAAGAGATTGATGGCCTAGAAATCTCACCAGAGTGTATTTCCTCAGGAACTTGTCATCATGATCTAATTTGGATTTGCTCTGTCTAATCCTTTACATGTGCCTTTTTCTCCCCTCTGTGGACATACCAGCACATAAACTTGGGGTATCTGGCTCTCACAAACCTTTCTCCAGACTTCTATCTTCAGCTCTGTCCTAATATGGGAAATACTGATTTCTGTTAGGAACAACCAGGATATTTCTCAAGCTTTGCTTGAAAGTTTAGTCTATTCCTTAGTTCATCCAGTTTGGCAGTCACCTTTTGTCAAACCATGCATATCTACTGAGGCAGTCCAATGGCCCAAGCATTTATGGTTGATGCGGTTGCAGAACCTGCACAGGTTGGGCAGCCCCACACTTATTCTTCCAGAGAGTAAGGGACACACTGACCTGTGAACATCTCAGGATATTTCCTTGAAAGACAGCTGACATTAGAAACTTATGGATCTCAGTATGCTTGTCAATTCAGCTCTATATCTTGATAGTTGTCTGGGGGTTTTGTGTGGAAGAAAAAGTCTGTTTTGGTGGGTGCTTCCTTCTGCTGGAATAGGGATAGCTTGTTCAATGTATATGCTTAACTCTTTCTTTGTGAGAAAGAGGTTATGTTTTGAACGAAAATATGTGTATTCCTTATTTTCCTCAGAGCAGAGAGGCAGAAGACTGTTCTTGGTACTCCACCAGTTTTTCAGTATTATGCTCTTCTATCTTCAAGAACCTAAAAAGCGTCTCATTCGTATCACACAGGACTTTTGTTCAGCTGCCATGCGCATGGTAAAATAATCAGTTAATGATCCCTTTCTCCTCCCTTTTCTTCTCTCGAACTGGAAGGCATACTGTAGCCATTTAGATTTAGGTGGCTAAAGTCAATTCCACAAAGAAACTGCATTACTTTAATGCTTTTCTCTTTTCTATCAGTGGAAGAAAATGACTTTAAATTGTGACCGGTGTGCAGTAGCCATCCTCCAAAATAGCTCTGTGTCATGCTGACTTCATAACTTGGAGAATAAAAACCGTGTAACCCAGATGGCATTGTGCAGCAGCCAGACAAAACCCAATTGCTGAAGTAGTGTGTTAGTTTCTTCTTGAATTGTGCAGTAGAGAGAGCGTGGGACTGTAAATGTTGCACTGTTGTGCTACCAGGACAGATGTCCAATAAACACTGCTGGAGTTGTTGAGAGCAATATGGGATTATGTACAGATATAGCTTGTTTCTTGAGTTCTGTGTATCTAGCTGTACTCCTGAAATTAGGTTTTCTTCTACAGTTGTGCAAGGGGTCTGTATGCATGAGAAAGAAAGAAATTGGGGGGATAAATAAGTATTGGCTTTTAGCTTTTTAAAAATTATCCTCATTTATTCTTCCTCAGACTTTCATCCACAAAAGCATACAAATAGAAGCAAGCAGTCAGATTCTGGCAGGATCAGAAAGCCATGCTGGTTATTTTTCCATTTGCAGTTCATATAAAGGCCTCATGTTTAAATGACACCTCTTTTCATAGAGTGTAGTGCAAAGGAGATCCATCTGCTCTATAGAGGTGTTGCTTCAATGAGACATACGAAACGAGAACTGTTGTTCCATTCAGAAAAGGCAGCCTGTTTGGTTCCATGGTGCACAAAGGAGATGTCAAATGAATAGTTGAATTATAAGCCTTTCATAATAGGGACTATTATTCACAAGTTTGGGAGGTAATTTAGTAGCAAATGCTGTAACGGGTGTTCTTTTGACACAGTCTTCTCCTAGGATATTTTTGGACTGCACAAAAGTCATGGGATTTGGAACTACCCACTGTTTGCAAGATTTATTTATGATGAAAGCAAAGGTTTTACAAATTAAAGTTTGGTGTTAAAGGCACGTACTGTACAGCATGGGAAGTACCATATTGTGGTGTTCTTGTACTGACTTGAATAGACTTTGAGATAATTCTCCAGCCAAAGCTGTTTCCCTTCCTCTACTGTAGATGACTGCTAGAATTGAAGCTGTCTCTGTGCTCCTTGTGAGGTAATGCACACTCTGATGTGAGTGGACGGACTGAAAGTGCTTTGCTATATGAAACGCTAATTGAGACCTTGAGTGTTTCCCTGTTTCGTTGTACTATTTCATTTGCATACATGCCATAGATAATTTGCAGGAATGTAAGCATTAGGTAGTCTAGAAAGCCAGCTGTTTAGCAGACACTTCTGCTGTATTTTGGTTTGAACATATTATCCAGCCTGAACCAAAACTGAACTGAAACCTTTTAGGTGGAAAAATTCCATAGGTTATAGGGGAAGAGGGATGTAAGCTGGATGCCTCTGCAACTGATGATTTTTTTTGTTGTTGTTGTTTGTTTGGGTTTTTTTAATTAACTTGGAAGGGCAGCATGTGACATTAACAGCAGGTGACTGGCTTCAAGTAAATGAAGTATCATGGGAGACAGGCAGTTTGTATATATTTGTGGTTTCTCCAGTGCCTTTGCAACCAGGAAACAAAACAGTTTCAGAATTCCTGTTCTTAGAATGTTCAAGCTATCCCCCAATCTTGCTGGTTCTGCTGTGCAACACTCATATATCTCTGTCCCCATGTTCTTTCCTCTTTCCTTACAATCTCAAATGTATTTAGTAGGGTTTGCTACACAAAGCAGACATTTGTGTGCTTGGGAGAAGATTTTGTTCCAGGAAGGTAACTTATTAAGGCTTGAAATGGTAATTTTTTTGCTAAAGTAAACTAGAAACTTAGAGGCTCATCTCCCAAATTTGTTGTACACAGCAGAGACTGAGGGAAACAAGTCATTGCATGAAAAACCTGAAATCTGCAGACAGTTTTCAGTCTCATCAGAAATTTCAGATTGCTCATACTGTATCTGAGGGCGTTATTTAAACATAAGCATCATACGTAATGTACAAGTGGAGTGGTATTAATATGTTGGCTTGTAATGGCAGTTAGCATGGGTGGGAGGGAGAGAATGAGTTTGTTTCCCACAGCAAGATTTTGAGCTGCCACCATTAAAAAGACAGCTGGCTTCACAGGGCCTGCTATGTAATAAATAGCATGATAATGGTTATTCTGAAAAGCTGTATTGTCAGACAGCTGTTACTTTGGGTTGTCTAGGAAGATTATACCTTTCCAGGACAGCTGACAAGTTCTCAAAGCAAATAAATGGTACAGCGTAGTATCTATTTCTCATTTTCCAGTAAATCTTCCCAGTTAGTTCCCTGACTGTGTATGATATCTCTGTTAGCTCACAAGAACGACTCCTGGTATTGTCACTGAGGCTGGTCCTGTCCTGTTTCGGGTGGGAGCTCCTTGCCTGAGTACTCAGCAAGGCTGCAGGAAGGCACATCAGCACTGCAGGAAGCATGAGTACATTGTTGTCACAGTGATCTAGGTGGTGGTCCAAATGATTTCTCTTACTGACATAGCTTAATTTCCTTCCTTTACAATATAGGCCTTATGGTTGCAAAAGACCCATGGCTCACTGATCCCAAGTTATTGCTACTGCAAGTTGCTGTATCATTTAATTCCTTTCAATAATACTATTTTGTCTCTTAACTTATTGATTTTTTTTTCGTCTACTGTGTTTTGAAAAGTTGTTATGGAACCCAAATCCTGTAATGAGGAGGCAGTTTCTGATTGGCATCCTATGGTGTGCTTTTAGCCCATGTACTGCCATTTCTTTTGAGGCCAGTGTTATCCTTTAGCTTAACTTTTCTTCCTCTCTCCCACCTCTCTTCATTCTAGGAAAATTTATGGATAGGAAAAGCACAGCTATATAGCCTTCCTTTTTCTAGCTAAATATTTAGGTGGAACATAAGACCTTCTGTTGTGCAGTAGTTTCTGATTTTCACAACACCCACTCTTTCTCTAAGCCTGGGTAGAAATTGCTATGTCTTGAAAACCAAAAGACTTTTTCTGTAGGGGAATTTAGATTGCCATACTTGAGGTGCAGACTAGTATTAAATAGCACTTTAGAAAAATGTTCGTAACTCTCCAGCCGCAATATATCTCTAACTGTGTAGCAGTGCTATGTAAATGTTGGAAAGGTTGCATTTAATGGTATAGCTTTTTTGCCCTTTGTTTTTTATTTGTTTGGTTCATTTGGTTTTGTTTAGTTTAGTTTAATTTCTCTTTTGCAATGCTAACATTTAAAGCATCCATAATTGACAGTAATGGCACAGATGGAGGCTGAATTACATCTTGAAGGTTGCTATTGTCTCGCTGCCGAGAGGTTTCTGTACAATTGGGTTAACTGGACACCATCACCTGACCTGCTTGTGTTTTGACAACGGTTTCCTTCCAAAGCAAAGAGGTAAAATTGGGGGTTTTTTCTTCCCTTTTAATTAAAGGTTAACATTTGCACCACAGTTTTTGAAAAGCCTTTCAGGGAGACATTAAAGCCATCACAGGAGCTGTGCCACTGACTATGCCTGTGATTTTTTTGCAGACAACCTTAGTGTTTTCACAGTATTGGGAGGGAAGAAAGAATTATATAATGAAATAAACCATGTAACATATTTCACTTTGGGTTTACATTTGCTTATGTCTCAAGCTGAACAGGTGTTTATCCTTTGCAGTGACTGTATCCTCAGCTCAAGAGTTAGACTTAGTTTTTTGCTGTCACCCTGTTTTAAGTAGAACAACTGGAAGATTTTCATTAAAATAGAATGAATTCACATTTACACAGAGATCATTGGTGTCTTAGAGCTAATTCTCCTGCTTCCTAAACCAATATAAATAAAGGTTTTATGTAACTGTAGGCACAGTGAAAAAAGAACACAACTTCCACTGTACTGTGTTCAGGTCTGAGGCAAAAGTGTCCCAGTTCAATGGTGTACCATTTCAAAATGGACAGAAGTCTCAAAAGTCATAACTGGTCACAATTGTAGCTCCCACTTCCACCCAAGAAAAAAAAACTAAGACAACAAAAAAGGGAACTACAAAATCAAAAATGTGTCATAAGCTACCATACTTCATTTTTTATCTTGATGTGTGTCAATTCTGCTTTGCCTTGCAGTCACTGAGTGTTCTACGATGAAATTCCAATGTCCATGTGGTCGAGAGTATTTTTTCAAGTTATAGACCTGGATTTCTAACCTTAGTAAGAGGCCTCTCATGCCTCAGTATTTAAATAAGGTGATGGATTGTCAGAGTGCAGGTGTCTGACTGCTGTGAAAATTGATGAGTTTGAGATGGCAAAAACTGAAGAATATTAAATATGGATAAAGATAATCAGCTACCCTTAACATATTGATAATAAAATGTTAATGCTGCCAAATGTTCTAGCTTATCATCACATCATTTAGTGAAGTAACTTAAGTCCAGACTCAACTTCTCTACTTCAGTTGAGAATAGAACCAGGGCTGAAAGTTGTACAGTAAGCCATCCAAGATGTCTTATATTCCTCACGGTTCCATGCTGAAAATGGCTACAGAAAATACTAGCTCATCACAGTAAAATGTCTCACAGAACTGTAAAAATTTCTCACTCATGATAAGCTCATCTTGCAATGAAAAGTTAAGAGGCTGACATAAATATACAGTTACAGCAACTCATAGATGTATTCCTTCAGTTTCTTCTTAAAAATGGGCGCTGCATTAGGAGGAAAGTGAGGAGTAGATTATAAGCAAGTGACAACTG
Organism: Cyanoderma ruficeps; assembly: GCA_008694505.1. NCBI lineage: Eukaryota > Metazoa > Chordata > Aves > Passeriformes > Timaliidae > Cyanoderma > Cyanoderma ruficeps. The sequence goes on from VZDJ01007753.1 coordinate 31,707,787, forward strand.
AGTAAAAACTGCAACAGAATAGTAAATTCTTCCCTCTATTACTTTCTAATTACTACTTGTCTCTAACACTGCTTTTTTTTCTGCTCAAAGCAGAGACCAGGAATTGAAGTCAAGCACAGTCATCTTAAACATAAGCAGAAAGCCTAAATCCAGGATCAGCTTGAATTCTGGTTGACAGATTCAAAGCATTTGGGTGACAGGCACTTTTCCTTCCCTGCCGTTAGCCATTGATCCTGGATATAACAAATATTATAGAATTTCTCCCTGTCTTCTGGGTTTTTTTCCACTCATACTGTCTAAAATTTCTTTGAAATTACTCCTTTGAAGAGTTTTTGCATGGTTCCTCTCAGCTGTACCACGTTTTCATAAGTTGCTCCTTCCCATATTGAAGCTGCTCAGTCAGGCATCTTATGTCCCTTGTGTCACAGCATGCGTAGGGGAAGTAGAAATGCTTTTTTATGATGGAATACTGTCTGTTGCACCATGGGCTCAAAATGACACGCTAGTATCCTTCCTGCTGCTTTTTGCCAATCACTTTTTGAAGTAGATCATAAAGAGGTTCCAGTGTTTTCATCTGCTGTTGTTGCTTTTGGGCCAGGCACAGGGGGTTAAAGTCAGGCTAATCACATTGCCCTGGAGGTCTGCTCCAGGCCTCTCCTGACTTGTAATCCTTTGTCACTTCCTAACTAGGCTGAATAGCACCTTCCATTTAGGCAGTTCACTGTGGTATTTCTGTTGAACACCACTGTGCCATCACTGTATGGCATTCAGGTCCCCAAAACCTCAGTGGGATTTCATTGCAGCAAAAAGCAATCTGTAGCTGATCAGTGGTATCTGTCTCTTGTTTATTTACAGGTAAATTAGGTCAGATTGTATCAAGGATTGCTTCCACTCAGAAAAGCGAAAGTCCAAGGCTTGCTGCCTTGGGATTTTGAAGTCCATAACACAGGTCAGGGGCTGTCACCTGGTCACAGTCAGGTAATCATCTACTTATCCCAGAGGTATCTGAACACTGATAGATAGCAGCTCCCAGTTCCTACAGAGTTCCCAGAGAAATCTTTGTTTTTCCACTGCTCTGAGTGCTGCAGCCAAGCCCAAAGTTTCAAGGGGTCTTATGCTGACAAACAGGTTACTGATGCTCTTCTAACAGCATTATTCATACAGTCCTGTCATCCTGATGAATTTAGAAAGAATATTAAGATTTTGTATCAGCATGAGTCACCTCACCCAAATCTGGTAATTGCTGAAAGCAGGTGTGATAACAGATCAGCAATGCACAGAGGCCCTCACTTCCGTATAGGGCCATGAATCGAAGGTAGTGAGAGAGGATGTTCCTGCACAGATGAAAAGGAAATTTCAGTGCTAGGCTGGAAGAGGGGAGATGATGGGTGCTGATCTTTCCAGGACTTCACATGTCTCTCTCTATCATCTAGAAAGCTGTTACCACCTTGATCTTTTGTGGCCTCAAAGCACCTCTGAGTTTCATCCCTAGCAGACATATCCAACTGCACAAAATTTGAATAAATTCCTTTGGAAAAAATTCTAACTTCTTGACTATTCAAAGTCAAGACTGACTTCCCATTTGCAATCACTAACAAATGTTTTCAATCAATCACCCACTCACAGTCCAAGTAGGAAGATGCAATTCAGACACAATCGATCAGTCAGCAAAGATGCCTTTTCTCTTTCTTCTTTTCTTTTTTCAACGGACTTACCTTTCTTCACAGAAAGAAGGAGAAGGAAGAAACCTACACAGCAGGAAACAGTGCAAAGACAGTTTTTTATTTTCTAGCCAGTTTTAAGGAAAAAAGCAAAGGCATGAAGGATTGCTTCACTTTGGGAACGTTGGGAAAAGATTTGTCCCACTCTGACATTACCTTATACTGGACCAAAGGGGGAAAGGGAAGGAATGAGATAGGTGTAGTTAATTTAAAAACTCACTTTTCCCAAGGTTTCTGTAGAGTTATTCAAACAAGTTTATTTAAAAGCTTATAAGCAGTAGTTACGTGGGAAAGACATTACTTGCATAGCTACTCTAGACATATGATCACATTTTTCACAAATGTGAAAGTATACAAAGAGAAATAGGCAGCCATAAAGAGATGAGCATATGCTGCAGGATAATGTATGTGGACTTACTGACACAAAGAGAGACGATGTGTAGATATGAAAACAGCTACCTGACAAAGGCTGTGAAGATACTTGGAAGATGAATAGTCTTTTCCCATTTAGGCAGCCTATTTATATGCTACTTGGTGGCATTATTGTGACCATGGCTGGTCTGACTAGAATAGACACATCTCAGAATCTTCTGAGGTCCCCTGATGGCATAAGAAATGAATTCTTCCTTTATTTGGAGTTTGTTTCTTTCCAAAGTATTTTCCAAAATTATGGTGAGGCAGGAGCTCCAGGCCACCAACACAACTAAATGAAAATATTTTCGTACATGTAACCTTACTACATGCTTGTCTTTTCTGATCAGGATATAGGTCATAATGAATTTTTGTCTGGTATGTCCCCAGCCAGACAGCACTCAAGAACAATATATGGTCAGTCAAAGGGTTGAAATATTTTCTGTAGAAGTATTTCATGTTTTAGCTGATCTTCAAAGAAGGAGCTTGTTTTGAACTCTGGCAGAGCTGCTGGGTTGATTAGTGTGCTGTGTCATTTAGGTAATGGGTCAGCTCTGAGAATTTCTAGGTCTCGAGCATTTTTTGAACTAACGATTTGAAAAAGTTTTGTAATCATTCGTGAACTAAACCATATAGCTATGTGCTTGGTACATCAGCAATTGGTCCATTTTATGTACAAGTTAGCTGATTTTCAAAGGTACTGATCATTCCTCTATTTTCTCATTCATCAAAAATTTTTATGTTTGTTTATCACACAAATTAACTTTCTGCTTTTACATAACAAATCTTTGACTCTGTTCTCTTTACACACTCCTTAAGTGCAATTTAGAAACAAGATAATTCCATCTGAAAATAACCTGTATTTTATCTAATCCACCCTTAAATGTGCTGAGGATTGTGAGAAGTAGGTGCATCTGTATATATTCAACAGCAATCCACAGCTTCACTAGCATCATCTATTCAGGAAGCAGAACCTGTAGTGGTCTCTATGCAGTGCATCTGTGGGAGTGCAGATAGGATCAGAGGAATGTAAGAGGTCCAGCTTTTTCCTTTAATGTGGGTTTTATGCCTTTGAGTTACAGTGAGACATTTCTTGTACCTGGAATGTAGGAAGTCTGAGGGGGACCAGGAACCTCAGAGTGTGCAATGGACTTCCCACCTTGGCAGCAACAGTTAATGCCTGAAGGTAGATGGATATTGAATGTAAACTTTCATAGACTATTTAAACTTCAGGGAATTGAGTTAGAAAGTCTTGGTCTAGGAATCAAGGAGGAGTGCACCATGCTAGAAAAAAGTTATTTTGATGTTCAAACAAAAGTAGCAGTGGAACTTAAGGGTAAGGTGAGCTTTGTGTCCAGAGCTAGAGACTGGGCAGGGATTCAACGGCAAGGATGGTGCAAGGCTAAGGTATCAGGAAGATTTGAAACAGCAGAGGGGTTTGATAGAATTAAGACAGGAATTATCAAGTACTGGCAGGCAAGTCAGCATTCACATGCATTATCAGAGCATTATATCAGGCCCAAATAGGAGCATTGTATGGGCAATGTTGGAGGGGGTGACTGAGTTTAAAACCAAAAGATGCTGTAAATAAGTTGCAGCATCCATCTGTAGTGTTTCAATATTGCTTATATGCCCTGTGACTTTCTATAGCTAGCCCTATCTGGCTATAATTTGAGAAAAGCTTTTCACCTGCGAAAACCCCCAATTCCTTTCCATCCTTTGAAAAATGGAAAAGGTAGGTGAAAACTATTTTGGGAGGAAATGCAGTACCTGGCCTGGTGAAAACCACAGCCTACCTTCCCCACCTCAACGTCAGTCTCAAACTGCTGATTGCTCTGCACTTGCCTTCCTTTGAACTTGACTTTGCCTATAAACTATTCTGGCAGTAGCTCTGTTTGTTGCATGGCCCTCCTGGAACTTACTGGCTCTTTGTCTTTGCAGAGAGACAACTGCTCTCAGTGATGATGAGTGTAAAATTAAAGGATTGAGCTGGTTATATCTTTGAAGTGTTGGTAGTTCTGTAAGAAGTCAGTCACAAGTCTCTGAAGGTACCATAAGAGGCAGTCAATTACCTGGAAAAATAGATGGATGCCCAAATACTGTTGTCATTAGAGAGTTTTCTCTTTTGCTTATACTCTAACCTATTAGGCATTTAATTTTCATTTGCCTGCTGTAGCACAATACCAACAGTATTACAGAAGAAGGAAGGTAGGTGGAGAAGTTTGGCTGCTCAGAAATCAATTCCTTTATCATCCTAAATTCTTAATATCCAAAAGTAAATTTGGAGCAAATTTTAGGGAAAACCAAAACTCAATGCATCAATGCATCTTTGAAATAACGAAAATAATAACTGCAATATTCTTAATTTTAGTCTTGTGAATAGAATTCCACTGGAGATGCGAATTCATCCACTCTCCTCTCTAGAAAACCATTCTGAGTGTAACAACCAAGAAAGGAAAAGAATTCATAGGGTGAACAAAAGGCTATAAGAAGGAGGAAAGGATGGCAAAAAAAAAAAAAAGGAAACTTAAGGTAGTGCTGCTTAAGAGGAGAAACTTCCTGCTGCTGAGATTCAGCAAACTGGGGAGTGCAAAAACCTAAATGCATGGTTTCTCGTGTTTGTGCTATAGATTTGGGATTTTTGCCACTTCCATTTGTACTGCTAATTATTTGAATACTACAAAATAAAGCAGACCAAAGCATTAGGAAATGCACTAAATAATTAAAATGTTCTGAATTTCTGTCATCTATTTCACTTGAAGCCTTTCAAGTGCTTCCTCAGAAAATTACTTCATAAACATCACGTCTTTCCTGACAGAATTGTATTCTGTCTTAGTAATAGATCAGCTAAGATACTAGCAGAAGTGAGACAACCTTGCACTGGGAGAGAGTTATAATAAATGAATGATGGTGAAGTAAATGCCTGTGATATTTGTTGTATATTTTGTTCCCAAGAATATGCAGGTAAAAATTCAAGAACAGCTTGCTGCTGTCACCAGTTGCTGCTTTTCCCTTTGGTGGAGATTTGGCTTGGTTTTGGTTTTGGATTTTGTGAGTTCTTTAATGGTTTTTGTTTTGGTTTGGGGGGAACTTGCAGGGGGAGGGGGTTGAGGTATTTTTGGTTGGTTGGTTTGTTGGGATTTTGTTACTGGATTTAGCTTTCTATATAAAATGTAAACATTTTTCTCTCTGCAGTCCCAGGTTCTTTTTCTGTGAGTAACACAGTTAAATACTGATGAGGTAATACTGGCCTAAATATGTTAAATAAAGGAATCAATAGGAGTTGCATGATTTTTAGGCCATTAAAAATGGTATTTTTGTCAAGCTATACCTTACTTAATATTACATGTTAAATCTCATTATAGAGAATGAAAGAAAAAAATATAGACCCTACTTATTATGACAGTATAGAAATAGGCTAATCCTTCTTCAACAAAAAGAATGACCTCAGAAGAAGTAGATAAACAGTCTTCAGAGTTAAGCTGGCTTTTTAATGATAAAAATTGATTTTAGACTTCTTCATTACTTTTAATACATAAGGGTGAAATAAAGGCCCTCCTGTTCGTAAGAGAAATGTGAAACATGCCTTAACCTCTTGTATGATTAGCAGGCTTCCCTAGATGAAAATAACAGTGGAAAGATGTGTGTTTTCTATTAGAAACTGCAAATTTCTGTGCTCTTTTCTCTGCTTCATCTCTGTGTCAGCACAAACTTTTCATCACATTGTATTGGATGAGTCTGGGTCAGCCAGTACTCTGTCATACAGAGTATGCGCCACCCCTGCCAAGTTTTATGAGATTGCATTTCATTGATTTGTCTATTTGGCACACTATTTAGGGAAAAGAAAGTGCATTTTTGTTGTCTTCACTGCAAGGGTCTGCCACAGTGAGCCAATCCCTTGCTTGTTCATTTAGGCACCAGTTCTCAAAAATGAGTCTGAGTGAATGGTACCATGGGTCAGAAATGTAGGTTTAGGATATGATGCTGTATTCACTTCCTACAACTGTATTTCTGTTTGATTATTTACCACAATAGTGAGGGAACTTTTTTTATCTATTTTTCTCTGGAGAAGTGTGCATATCAATTGCCTGGCATTTGTAAGCATCCTCTCAGTTTTACTTTTGCTAAGACAGTCCACAATTAAAATAGCAAGTCTTTTTAGGATTTTATCTGTAAAACTGTCCATAAGGAATTTTAAAAAGCAAATGGTCAAAACCCTGGATGCAAATACCTGAATTCCCTAGCAGCAGTTTTTTTTAATCAACTGAAGCAGTATTTCTCAGCTCAGCTGTGTACAGAAGTAAAGCAGCAGCCTCAAGTCCTTTGCATTTGGTTAGATCACTATGACTTCTTTCCAAAAACTGTGGTATTAGTCTTGCCATATTACACCAAATTCTAGCTTGGGTATCAGTGTCTGTTTCTCTTAATTATGTGGGATAACTTAAATTGGTATTCTTTTTCTGAACTCAACAGTTGCTTTGTTCTATCCAAGGAACCGCACTCCTGTAAGACTTGATGAAACTTGGGTTGTCTCAACATTAAATAAAAGCCATATTCTCAAATTAAAATACACACAGTATCAAAGTATAAAACTTGACTGAGTCAGCTCATGGTTGACTAGAGATCCAAAAGAGACCCTCTTCACTTGCTCACAAAGTCTTATTTATTTTGTGGAAAGTATTTTTAGGCAGCATACAGCCACTGAATTAAACATTGCACTTTGAAAGCATCTTTCTCCTTGTGTTTAGTGACATTTTTTGTCTTTTTTATCTGTGAAATCTGCCAAGTAGAACCATGGGGGAGGGAAATCCATTACAAATATTATTCAAGCTATTCTGCTGAAGACCATCTGCATCTGTGTTCCCTGTGCTTTTTCATATTGAGGGTGATATATGAACTTGTTAGGTGCAGGTGCCAGAAATAGGTAAAAATAAGCAAAATTTAAAAACCAATAAAATTAAAGTTCCAAATCAGTAATGGCTTCTGTAAATTAGAAAATCTGCTAAACCAAATTAAGGAATAAAAATAGTTAAACACATATACACCTTTCAGTTTGCCTGTAAAATTTGATATCACATTTCAGCCTGTCACCCCTAACCTTTTCTTGTTACTCACATTTACAGCATTTATTTCCTTTATCAGTTGATGATGCTATTAACAATCCAGAGGATTGACCTGGGGTCAGAATATGAGCATTTTCGTTAGCTGATGTTGTATCCAAAACTTGTACAAGGAAAAATAAATTCTGGCCCATTCTGTTGCAGTCATGTTGTTTCTGAATTAATGATTTCAACACCAGTTTTGTCAGTAAGTTCAGTAGAGATGTTGTAGAAAAACCCCAGCACTGTAATGTTTAGCAGACATCTTTTCTTTATCAACTCTGGGATTTGCTTCCCACAAATGTGTAGCACACCAACTGTACTCTGTCAAGCATGGATAGTTCTAGTGTGTAAAATAAAATAAACTTCTGTTATTTAGTGATAATTCCTGAGAGAAGAGCAGCATAACTCAGGAGAACAGTGCAGTGCAGAGCAAGAAGTAAGGTGGTCATTAGAATAATGTAATTTGGAGGTCTGCTTTCTTTCACTTCTGTTCCTGCAGACAGTGCCTGAAAACTGATGGTGCAGAGCAGCTGCACCACATTTCTGATTGTCTGCAGGTAGTTTTGAGTTGGCCATAAGAGCTTTATAACAGCCCAAAACACAAACATCAGACAGCTCCTCTTAAAGCTTCAGACACTTGATTCACCCAGTGGACAAAGACTAAGACTTGCAGATGTCCAAAAGATGTCTATTTTTTGTTTTTCTGTTGTCAATTTGAACCACCTAGAGCTCAGCAACTGCCTCTTGCTATGACATAAATGAAAAAAGAGTGGTATAGGAACACTTGAGATTCAGCAGTCGTTAGGCATGGAAAAATCTGAGTAGAACGGTCTGGGTGTTGATGTTTATATTTCACATGCCTTGCTTATGTAACCAAACCCTGAAAAAGAACAAGAGTCGATTTTTCTAAACCTGTATTTGTAATGGGGTGAAAATGGAAGAAAGGGGAGGGTATTACTCAAGTATTTAAAAGACATTTTTGAGAACAGGCCAAATGTCTTCCATATCAGAGCCAACATTGTAGCTGAAGAAACTATATAAATCAAAAGGAAATAACACAAAACGTAAGAGTGCGAACCACAGAAAGATGGATTCTGTGTTTAAAAGTAAGCGTGAACAATCTGGAACATATTTTAGCAAAAATTCCTTCTTAAATGGTACTTTTTCTTGCTACAAAAGATGCTATTGAACAAAAAAAAAAAAA